>JAJMBP010000021.1:0-218028 GCA_030565345.1 Suhomyces coccinellae | reverse complement strand
CCGCTGATCTTGGCGTTATTAGCACCACGCCTTAACCAACTGGGCCAAGGGACCTGTTTCCTGAAGGTACAAGGCCATAACTGTACTACACTCCCTAGTACTATCATATGCAGTTCAGAATCTTTCTTTGTCTCGCTAGAGTACCTACCTAGTTCAAGTTTCTGACTACTATAAGCATATCTCCCTGATTGAAAAGTCTCCTGACAACCTCACGACCTACAACACCCCAATTTCGGTCCTAATACCCTCATTTTACTTCTCCATATTCAATTCATCTACGCTTCTTCAACTCCAGACTATTTCAAGACAGAACACTTGCCGTCTCCGACACCATGAATGCCAACGTCAATGCGCTTGTGGGCACCTTTCTGACCCAGACGTACCCCACAGTGGAAGAAACCATCATGAATAATGCATCAGTTCTCTACAAACGAAGGAAGTACTTCCTTCAAGACCTCCGTCATTCTGTCATGTATCTTAGCTACTTGGTACTTGGGATCATATACCTCCGGGACTTGTCATTCATACGATTTCTAATGAGGATATCTGTTCTGTTTCACCTCACATATCCCTTTGCGTCGACGGTGACGACGTCCATGCCTGAAGACTACAAGAAGAATGTGGCCAAGTTCTTGATGATAAGTGTCATCTTGACTAACTTCATCTGCGTTCTCATGCACTTGTGCTTTGGGGTGTACGACGCGTCCAGTACGGTGGGTGGATACCTCCAAGGGGGCTGGACTTTGCAGTTCATAGGAGAAAGAAGTCCTTCGTCCAAGTTCGAATTGATTCTTTACGACTGCCTCATTTTCGCCATCCAGGTGGTGTACCACAACTTGGGGTGTGTGTTCGATGACTCGGTGTTCCTCGAGACCAAAAAGAGAGACGATGATATGCTTGAAACCGACAAAGCATTGATAGAAAGTGATGGTTACAATGGGGGAGTGTTCCTCATGACACTCGACGTTGTCTCCTATGTCGTGAAAGTTCTTAAGTACAAGCATCGGTACGTATTACCGGATACCGCCAATTTATCCACTGCCACAGAATTGGAAGCAAGACCACACATGTTCGGAGAAAGAACAGTACTTCCTCCTGGTGCATTTGTATGATTTGATATGTTCAAATTAATACCAAAACTTCAAAAACTGAAACTTCACAACCGATGCAAGCACAAATTTACTTCTTATGGGGTGTTTTTCTACTTTAGATAGATCATGTTACACAGATTTTCGCCTTCAGGGTAACTTTGGAGTTATAACTTTCCCTTCTTGCATGATGGAGTTTCGTCCTCATGAGACTTAAAAATAGTGATACCTTAGGTGACACCAGCGAGATTAATACAAAATATCAGTATCCTATACTGATTTACAACGTCAGAATTATGCAAGAGCAAAACAACACAATTTTCCAGGTAAAAGTTCACCATTTTTTGAATTGTATCAAATTTAAAAATTCTACCTCTTCTACCACGGACACCAGGTGTCAGAATTATGATAATTTCCATAATTTTTAAGTGTCAATGCATGAGGCATAACGTGTGCATATTGCTATCCGAACGTGATTGTAGCTGGACAGCTGGTATGACTGTCTACTGGAATACTGGAATAACTAATCAGCACGTGATGTATCACGTGAACTAAAAATACTCCATTTAATATGTACCCAAAACTCTGCCAAAAGAGATAGAAGTTCCCAAATTTCCAGCCCTAATATACTGCCTGGACTCTTCTTCACGTATTCAGCTAATGTTTACTTCCATAACCCCTCCCATTCCCCCAGTAGTCCCAACCCTGGACTCTCTTCTCCATCAGCGCACGTGATGTCGGTACACACACGTCCCCCATTTTTTCTCGATGCCATCTCGAAACTTTCCAACTCAAATAGCCATCAGCAATGTCTAACATAGTAGGCATAGAATACAACAGGGTCACCAACACCACGTCCACGGACTTTCCCGGACACAGTGCTAACGGCGACTTTTCTTGGGACATCGAAAAATTCAAGGATACCTTCGAAATCGACATCTCCTACATCACTGAAAGAAATGCCAACTTTGACTTGAAGAACATAGACACATCCATTGCCAATGCATTCCGTCGTATCATGATTGCCGAGGTCCCTTCTGTGGCCGCCGAAACCATATACATGTCCATGAACACCTCGGTGATACAAGATGAAGTGTTGGCCCTGAGAATTGGGTTGATCCCATTGAAGGTGGACCCCGACTCGCTCTCCTGGGTGGACAAGACCGTCGATCCTGCTGACAGATTCACCGAGGACAACACCATTGTGTTGTCGTTGGACGTGACCTGTACCAAGAACCCCCACGCCCCCAAGAATTCCACTGACCCCAAGGAGTTGTACCGCAATGCGCATGTCTACGCTAGAGACTTGAAGTTCGAGCCCCACGGAACACAATTGGAGAAGTACAAGAACAGCCCTGTTGTCCCTTGTGACCCCGACATCTTGTTGGCCAAGTTGAGACCGGGCCAGGAGATTTCCTTGAGAGCATACTGTGTTTTGGGAGTGGGCAGCGACCACGCCAAGTTCTCTCCCGTGGCTACTGCTTCCTACAGATTGATGCCAGTTATCGACATTCTTAAGCCAATCACCGGTGACCACGCCAAGAAGTTCCAAAAGTGCTTCCCATCCGGAGTCGTTGAAATTGATTCCAAGGGAGAAGCTTTCGTCAAGGACGCCAGAAAGGACACTGTTTCCAGAGAGGTCTTGAGACACGACGAGTTCAACGGAAAGGTCAAGTTGGGTAGAAAGAGAGACCACTTTATTTTCAACGTGGAGTCTACCGGAGCTATGTCTCCTGAGGAGATCTTCTTCAAGTCTGTTAGAGTGTTGAAGAACAAGGCCGACTACTTGAGAAACTGTCCTATCAGCCAATAGGTATGTATTGTATAATAAATTTGCATGGTTAGAGCGATGTAGACTGGGGTTTTACCTGGTGGCATTGGAGGAGAATTGCTTGAGAAATGAAGTGGACATTTCTAAATCGGGTGAACTTGCGAGTAGAAAGAAGGCGAATCGCTTGAGAATTCGGTTAGATTTAGGAAGAATTCTCAGTAGATGCGGGGGACCTGTTTGAAATTTCAGTCGAAATGTTGAGCGTAGTTTCTTCAATTGATATACCCTCTAGGTCATAATTTCATGGAAACATTTTACAATTCCGAAGTGTGGTAGCAATTCAATGTAAGAAAAAAAGAGGTACATTCTTGCTATGATATCTTGCTATGATAAAAGCGATTAGAGTTAATCTGCCATTGGCAATTGGTAACTGAAAATATCAATTAACTTGCTTTATCTGCAAATGAAGCGCAATTGCTGAAAAAATGAAAAATTACAAGAAGTGAAAAATGCAGCAGGGACAGGAGAAAGAGAGGAATTAAAATAGGAGAAAGCCTCGCTTGTAGTAAGGAGATTAGAGAGGGAGACAGTGCCAAGCGAACCAATTCTCGGGCATTGGGCAACTTGCATGAATATGGCCCTGAAGATGCAATGCCGTGAGTCTACAGGAATATTGGTAGGAGAGCTCAGATAAAATAGTCCTGAAGCGGAAGCATGCATGGGACTGAAATCAGGCGGACAATAAATGGAAACAATGCTGATTTGAGGATGTTGGGCAGGGGAATTAGGTAGAATTCTGAGTATTAACGAGCCATGGCCGTACCTGTGGACAAGAAGTAGCGGAAAATTGCTCACAATGCCTGACTATGTCGGGCTTCTGATTGGAACCCCTTGCATGAGGAGTGGGAGGTCCCCTGCACTCATGGAGTATGGATGGACCAGCACATAGAAGACCCAGAAGATAAGTGAACCCAGAAGATAAATGAACCTAGACTATTATCCAGAAGATACTTGAACCCAGAATATTACCCAGCAAATACATGTACCCAGCACTATTTCCCAGAACCGCAATAATGATCCTCACCATCAAAGCCAGCATGTAGGTGGACCTACTCACCATGTGCCCCCTGCCCACGCCATAGACAGTATGGTTGCAGGTGATATTGACAAAGAAAATATTGCTACGTCACAATAGAGGGCTTGGGACGGGGAATCATGGACCGATGGTAGAAGCACGGGGAGGGCAATTGCGAAACGATTCGCAGTTGGGGGAATCGCGAGATGTAGTCGAAGACAGCGAAGGCGCAACGGAGTCGTATTGAAGCGTGCATTGTTGGAACTGCTTCTTGACTGGGACTTACCGCAACGAGAACTACCGCAGGCGTCCAATTGTCGCCGTGAAAGAATACTCATGTGGGAACAGGATCAGGCCTAAAGTCCCATAAAATCGCAATACAGGTCCGATAATTATCAATACAAGTCTCATAAAATATCGAGAAAATCTCATAAAATGTCCAAACAGGCCTAATTAAAGTATCTTTAAAGACCATTAATGACCTTAATAACCATCAATCACCATCAAGGGCCATTAATGACATCACGGCACTAGAATAACCCACGCTAAGTGCCAGCATCGATGGTGATGCCATGCAATTAGGGCCCTCAGTAGACCCGCCCTAGTCCCGTGCCCGCGCTCCTAGCGCGCCCGCCGTGCCAGGACCCTGCGCTAATCGTTCCACGACAATTGCCCCCAACCATCGCCGCCTTCCACGGCCACCTCCACGGCCACCTCCACGGCCTCCAGCCCCCGCCTCAGCCCCGGGATCTTGGCACCATCCCTTTGGTTTCCAGGGCCTCTCTATTGAGCCCTAGCCTGAGCCCAGTCAGCCCCGCCGCCCTGCTGCTGGCCGTATCTCGCGCGGTTTGGTGCCAGAAGCACCGGCTCGCTACTGCCACGCGCCGCCTGCCCAACAGGCGAGGTGAAATGGCAGGGTCTAAGACAACGAGGAAGGAAGGAAAGGGAAGGACAGAGGATAGGGCAGGCCAGTCCTGGAGACTACCATGCCAGACACAGCGGCAGTGGAGCCACTCTTCAGAACAGGCGGTTGTTGTGGCCGTAGTGGGAGCCGCCATTTGCCTTTCGCCAATCTTTCTCTGTCTCTCACTCATGCTCTCGCTACAGGTCGCAGATCTCGCTACCGAAGCCTGAAGCCCCCACTACCGTAATAGTCTGCGCACCGCACCGCACCGCACCCTCTGCGTAAATACTCCTGTGTATCCATCAATTCTGTACACCTTGCTCTCTGTGCTGCTGCTGCTCCTGCTGCTCCTGCTGCTGCTGTTGCTGCTCCAGAAACCCTGCACCGCCATCTTCAACATCCATCTCCTCCTTCCACCACCACCACCACCACCTACCACCACCACCTGTCCATCCCCTTCCTTTCCTTCCTTTCCTTCCACCCCCTCCTCTCTTTCTCTCTCTCTGCTCATCCCTGCCCCTGCACACAGCCCTCATCCCGTTGGCGAACGTCAAACCTGATAAGATCCTCTCTACACCTCCGTCATCCTGGCCTCGGTGCTTCCTCTCCTCCCCCAGCACCGGACTGCCCGGTCCCTCGTCTCTGCCACCATGGCCTCCCTGGACTTCTTCGCCGACCACAACCCCCACGCGTCCTCCCACAGCCCCCGCCCGTCCCACAGCTCCATCAACTTCCACACCAGCCCGCTGCTGTCCACCGAGCACCTGGCCGCCGCCAGCCCCTACATCATCAAGGCTCCAGCATCCGCCCACACCGCCCACAAGCAGCGCTCCCTGTCCATGAACTCGCTCACCTCCAACCACCTGGTGCTCAACGCGTTGCCGCCGCCCGCCATGTCGGCGGCGCCCACGCCCACCACTGCTCGCAGCATGTCCATCGTGTCCATCGAGAGTCCTCGCAATCTGATCGTGTCCTTGGACGACAACCCCCGCCCGGTGCACGCCACCGGCAGCAACTTGTCGTTGGCATCATTGGGGACTCTTGGCGGCGCTGGCCCAAGTGCCAATGGCCCCAGTGGTGCCATTAGTGCTGGAGCTAATGCTCCAGTTCTTGGTGGCGGTGCGAGTGCGCCTGGTGCGACGTCGCTCCCGGGGCGCGGGTCCTCGCCCTCGCCCCCCGACTACGGCCTCCGCGCCCAGGCCCAGGCCCAGGGCCTCCGGCTCCACTCCAGCGCATTGTACCTGGACGACGACTCCGAGTTCGAGTTGATGGCGCCCCATCGCGCCATCCTCCGCCCGGTGCACCGCTCCAAGCACCACCACCTGCGCACCAGCAGCGACATGTTGGACCACATCGAGCACATCAAGTCGGACTTTCTCTTCAAATACAAGGACATGTCGTTTCCGGCCACGTCGCCGCCCCTCGCCCCCACCGTGAACCCCCAACCTCCGACCCCGACAAATCCAACTACATTCACCTCAGCTGCTGCTTCCTCCTCCTCCTCATCCAACTTCCGCCACCTCCAGGACCCCACTCCATCGCCGCTCTCGCTAAATGAAAAAGAGATCTCCCTAGACCTCGTGCGAGACACCTCCAACTGCATCAAGGACAGCCCCAACTGCATCAAGCCAAAAAAGGTCAAGCCGTCCTCGCTGATCCCCAAACTGTACCTCAAGAAGATCTACTCCAAGGAGCTCCAGTTCGAGTTGCTCCACAGCTCCAACATTTCGCCCCCTGTCAGTCCCACCATGACGTTTTCCGAGTCGTTTTCCCTGGACCTGGCTGCCAAGTTCGCAGTCCCTCTCCTCAATTTGCATACCTCACGCAAGGCCGCCGTCCCGCACCACGAGACGGTGTCGGAACAGAACAAGGTCATCACCAAGATGAACCAGAAGTGGAACAAGTCCATGTTTTCCGAGCCCGACAAGCGCAAGCTCGAGGGCCTGGCCAAGACGCCGCCCCATAATAAAGAGGGAGCAGGCAGCTCGCGAAAGCGCTCTCGAGAATGGGCCGAAGAGGGCGACGAAAGCGACGAGGAATAAACGGAACAAGTCGAACTTGGAATGGTTTTTGAATATTGAATGAACCATTTCTTTCTATCAAAGTTCAATTGGTCATGGGGTTCTATTAATTGTGGATCTATTCCATAGTCATGGTTTCATTGGTACAATTCCTTGGACATTTTCTCATTGGCATATATGGGTCTCTTCGTTGGTATGTGATTGGTAAGAATACTCGTTGCTCTTTATGGGCCTCTATTAATGTCTTTGGTAATAGGTCCGTTGCCTTGCTTTGTGGTTCAATATACCAATTTAATGTTATCAGTGGATCAAGAAACTCCGCTACTCTTCATTAGAACGACCTGTCATTGAACGCCTTTGAATCGGAGGTTCTTTGAGACGTTTCTGGCCCAGTAGCTCTTAATTACAATGGCTACTGTTCTTGGTTTATCTGGTCCGTCCAGAAAATTTCTCATTGGAGTTTTTGCTTGCACTGATAATTCATGCACTTTCGTCCTGGACCTTGACATGCATCAGTGGTGGATACCATGGACTTGATTTTAATGTTTCCTACTACATTACTTTCTAATTCCTGTGGTTAATGATAAAGGTCTACTCTTCCGTAGTTCCTACTACAGGTTATCGTCTTCGATACCACTTCGTTGGTTCTTTCTCTATGGTCCTGTTCTTCTTGGTTTCTGCTTTGGTAGTTTTCCTTGGTATTGGTTCTGGCTCTCCCTGGTCTTTTCTAGTAATGGCCTGTCTGGCTTCGGTGTTATTTCAGTTCTCGTTGTTGTGTCGTGTTTTGCGTGTATATTCTTTGTATCCCTATTAACCCTGTATAATATGTATGAAAATGCAATCATAATAGTACTACATCGTCACGTTCATTGCTGACCTCGTGGAAGAATGGCAACGTGAGTATTTCCTTAGCTGACAAGCGCTTGGCTGGATTCACCTGTAACGAGCCCTGGAGCACTTCCATTATAAATTTGTGGTCGTTGTAGTTCTCCAATTCGGCCTTGAACTCCTCGTAGTCGTCGCCCTCGTTCAACACTGGCTTGACAAACTTGTCGCCCTTGTCGCTGTACAACTTCAACGTGTCAAACACCACGCTGTCGGGCGGGAAGCACCCGTTTTCGTTCTCGAAGCGAATGAAATCCCCAATAGTCTTGACCAAATTGCAGCCATTGGAGATTGTGGTGTTGGTGAGGCTTATCTCGAAACCACACCCGTGCAATTCGGCACACTTCTTCATCATATCATTTCCGAACAACAATGCCATTTCTATTATCGCATCGGTGTCGTCAGGCGAGTTGAATAGAGGGAACTTGCGGGACATAAGGGAGAAGGCTATGGTGCCTGCAGACCAGATGTCGATTTTTGTGCTTTGATTGGTGCATTTGAAGAGGACTTCGGGGGCTCTGAAGCCCCTCGTTCCTGCTCTGTTGGCTCTTCTGGGTGGTCTCTGGTCCTGCTTGGGATAGGCTCCCTTGATATTCTGTCTCTTTGAAATATTGCGGTTGACCAAGATCTTCTCCGAAGACTTACAGGGACACGTATTGGACGACTTGGCGGGGTTTCTGATCTCCTTCTCGGCCAAGCCGAAATCGACCAACACGCCGCGGCCCTTGTAGGGGTCGTACAAGAAATTGGTGGGCTTCAAGTCACGGTGCATCACGCCCTTTTCGTGAATGAAGTCCAATGCATGGAACATCTCCCAAAGATACTTCTTGATGCCCTTGATGGGCAAGTCACGGTAGAAGTCCCTGAAGTCAGAGTGTTGATAGTATGGCAAAATAGCAAGCACCTGGTCCTGGTAGCGCAACACGTCCAAAAGCGGCGCCACATGCGAGTTGCCCGAGAGCATGTACAACAAGTTGAGCTCGTTGTGGATACGGTTGGGCGACGATGTGACGTAGATCTGCTTGAGGGCGACCAACGCGTTCTTGGTCTTGGGCGGCTTGCTGGCGCCGGCGGTGCGTTTCTTGAGGGGCGGCGACTTCCAGATCTCCGAGCCCAACCGCACAGCACCCGTGACACACTCGGCCTTGTAGACCGTAGAAAAGGTGCCTTCACCGATTTTGTCGATGAGGCGGTAATGGATGCCCAACTCAGGGAAGCACTTCTCCAACCGGCTCATTTCCTCGAGCACTTCCAACGAGACCTCGTCCTCCTCGCTCTCGTCCTCTTCTTCAACCTCGTGTATTCCATCTTCTTCCTTGGCATCGCTGGCCTCTTGGAGCAGCATGGTCTTGTTCCCAGTCGCAGCCTCAGCGTCTGAGGACGCAACAGAACCAGAGACAGACGCGGCGAACGAGTTGTGAAGGATCTTGGAGAGGTTGTGATTGCGGATGAAGGGCGACTGGAGGGGCTGGATCAGGTGGATCAGGTGGATCAGGTGGATCGGGCCATTTGGGACATTTCCGGGCCCAGGGACCACGGGGTTGAGGTCTTCTGTGTCGCTGCGTTTCCACGCGGACTTGTCATTGAAGGGGTTGTCCTCGCTGGTTGGAGGGATTTTGCGTTTAGCCGGAATGGCGGTGCCGACATGGGCGTCGTGCGACGACAACGCGGCCACTTCTTCCAGTACGAGACTCATGGCCCTAGAGGAAGATGTAGTTGTTTAGAAGAGACAGGCGCGTATATGTTTTGGTCACGTGAGATCAACAGTCACGTGACTCCACACTACATCAGTGAAAAACTTTTCATCTCTTTCGTTCACCATGTTCTCCCGCCAAAACGCCAGCATCACCCGGTCCGGCCCACGGTTGCAGCAGGTCCGCTACAAGCGCCGGCTCGCGTACCCCCGCTACCAGCCCCAGAACGTGCCGAAGCCCACGTCCAAGAAGGACCACGCCTCGTTCTTCCAGCGGGCGCTCAAGGGCTTTCTCGGTCCCAAGAACGTCCGTGGTGAGTACTACCGCAACAAGTACTACTTCCCTCCCCAAGACCACAAGCCCAACTATGTGGTGCCCAACGGCCAGACCGTGGTGGTTCACACCTTTCGTGACGCCTTCCCACCCCGGGCGTTGAGTGCCGCCGGCCGCAACCCCGAGGTCCACCCCTTTCCCCAGAACCCGGCCTGTCGTACTGCCTCCATGGTTTCGAGCGAGCTCAAACAGCGCATTTGCGACGACATCAACGAGAACGGTATGCATGCCCAGGAAGTGGCCCACAAGTACGGTATCAAGTTGGCACGGATCGAAGCGGTGGTGCGGTTGAACAACATCGAGAAGCAATGGAACAAAGACGTAAGTATCACGACGAAACAGTGCACACACTGATGAGATAACAAAAAATCGATTAGTCTTGAAGACAACACACATGGTTAGAAACTTTGCTATTACTGAGATGCGCACTCAAGTCCCATATTCTTCTTCTCTTACTAACTTCTAGAACAAAATCTCCCCTGATCTCGACAAGTTCGCCTCCACCATGTACAAGATGTTTCCGCTCTACCAGCCACCCCACGGTGCTGACAACTTGACGGAAATCCCTACGCCCCACAAGACGTTACAACAGCGTTTCTTGACCATTGCCGAGTCCGAGCCTTTCGGACCCGTGGACGCCGCCAAGATCTTGGACCTCCCTGTCGCCAGAGACACCTTGGAGGAGTTGTCACAGGTTAAAACCGACGACAACGCCAAGGAGGCCGTGCACAAGGTGATTGTGGGGCCCCAACGTTTGGGCGAAAGAACTGCATTCAAATTCACTTCCCGTACCAGCGGTGACGTGGGTTTCCGTTACGGTGCCTCCAGAAGAGACAAGCGTAAGGATCGGGCCGTTGGGTTCGATGCCGAGGGCAGAATGGTGTATATATGATGTAAATAGCGCTTTCGGGCAAATAACGATCAACGAAAAAGTGTAAAATGGATTCTGGAACTATGGGGTTGCTGAAACTATTTCGATGCTGTTCCAAAATTCAATCAGAATAGTTAATCTAGGCACCATAAGTCAATTTATTCATGCAGTGAAACTGTTGTTCTGGAGGGACATCCGCAGTTTTCATAAATAGGATACACCAGTCACCGCATTGAATTACTCTGTTTTTGCAAAGAACGCCGACGAAGTAGGTTAGCATTCATAATATCAATCTTGTCCATGATAATCTGCTATAGTTACTCCATGACTTAATTCTACAGTTCTTGCCTATATTTTTCACCAATTAATCTATCAGCTAGCAATTGTGCGTTGTAAACTAAACTCATGTTATATTCTGCAAAATCTTGAAATTTTCGCATACATGTAAAATTTCACTAATCTTACCTTCACTCTAATTCCAGTAAGACACGAAAAACGCCCACTATTACTGACTTCACATGAAGCAAACACTCCAACTGTCCAATTCAACTACACGCACTGTCAACTTGTTTAGCCCCACTCTCCATTCCTGTATTCTTTGTGTACCTTCTATGTGTCAAGTCGCAACTTTCTTCCCGCTTCAACCTGTAGAACGCGGGCTAAAAGGACGTTCTGAGGCTCTTATTGGCCAGAATTTGACCACAAGGGTCCTCCGTCCCCGTAGATTACAGCCATGCTATTTTCAGCACGCGAAATACCCCGAATAATGCCCAATTGCCCACAACCTCTCAATTCCAGGAATATGCTTCACGCGCAGGAGATCAATTTTTCACGCTTTTACGCGCGCACACGACCCACTCGACACGTCTAAAAATTGCCAACACTTGCTTTCATATCAACACCATCATGTTGCTTAGATTCGTGCTCACCGTGTTGGGCTTAGCCTCGTTGATCTCGGCCTCCGCCTTCACGTTCACCTTGAAGGCCCAAGAACAGTCCTGTTACTACATCTTCACCAGCAAGCCTTCCACCTATGTCAGCTACTACTTTGCTGTCCAATCGGGCGGCTCCTACGACGTTGACTACGAGGTCAAGAACCCCAGAGGCGAGGTTCTTGCGGGTGAAACCAAGATCAGACAAGGAGACTTCGTGTTGCACGCCGACATTGTGGGTGAATACGAGTTCTGCTTCTCCAACGGCATGTCGTCGTACGACGACAAGGTGGTTGACATCGAGATCAAGTTCGACGAAAACAACCGTGAGGACGAGTTCAGAGCACAATTGCCCGGCCACCCTAACTCCAAGCCTATTGCCCACGTCGAGAGCATGCAGAGAACCATCGACAAGATCGACCAGCAGTTGGACGGCTTGTCCAGAACCTTGCACTACTACAAGACCAGAAACAGCCGTAACCAGGACACCGTCAAGTCCACCGAGTCCAGAATCTACTACTTTTCCATTTTCGAGGTGATATTGATGGTGGGTATGGCCTTCTTGCAGATCACCATTGTGCAGCTCTTCTTCAAGGGTTCCAGAAAGCAGTTGGTCTAGACTTCCAGTTGTGGGTGTCCCAGTACTTAGTCTAGTTCTAGCAATACACAGCGGCAGCTTGCTGCGTGCTGACTATATGAGTGTAGGAGCTTATTGCCTTGTAGATTCAAAAAATTATGTCGACTCACGTATCAACAGAATGACTTCCAATGCTGATTTTCAGTTATCTGTACCATAGTTGACCAATTTGCATGGCTATACCTACTGCGTACCAACCCTGTCAATCCAATTCTATTATTGTTTGTCTTCTCTAATAACCATAAGATCTATTCTCCATAATTTCTCTGTAATACCATTTTCTACAATATCCTTTCTCTAAAATACCTATTCTCTACGTCTTCCATTCCATATCCTCGCTCTCACTCTAGATAATCGAATACCCATCCTTCATCTCTATATTCTCCACCCATATTCCTTTCTTTACAATATCCATTTCCATTTAGTCAGTCTCATCTTTTCATCAAATTCATATTCACTCCACATATCATCTTCCCTCAAATGCGCTCCAGAACAGCGTCTCCCGATGTACGAAACGTCGAGGACGCCTTGGCAAGACAGTCTGATGTCACTGTGTCCAACAACGTAACGCCCTATGCCGAATACAAGGGCTTTTTCATGTATGTTCTAAGTGCAGTGGTGCTTATAGTGTGGACATGTTGGGCCCTTCTTCCTGAATACGTGATCCAGGACTACTTTTCCATATACTACTATCCCGACAAGTATTGGTCGTTAGCAATCCCGGCGTATTCGCTCATGGCGATGCTTTTTACCTACCTTGCATTGGCACTTGTCAACACCGAAGTCAAGACCAACCCTTTGGACGATGTGCGAAACTTTGTCGACGACCATTCGGTCTTTGCCGGATCCACGGGCCATGACAACTTGGACCATGCTGCTCGAGTGCAAAAGGCGGCTGAATACGTGCATAAGGCCCCCAGTGGAGTGTGGGACCTTCCCATCACTTTGGTGAACGAAGTGCTCTATTGCACAGATGATGAATAAGGGAATGTATTACAATAAGATGAGTACATTCAATTGAGATGATCAACACGTTTAAAAAGGAGTGAAAGGAGATAATCAGTATATTAATACCGAATTATTAAAGGAGAGTTTTAGAACAACGTATTATGATCTAAACTATTCGACAAAAAGTATATGGGAGGGTATAATATCAAGAAGGGATATTATGGAATACAACAGACGACCAGGTCAATCAGAGACAATACAGATGCAAATCAACCCGTGAAAACTAAAGCCGAATGAATTCGTGGCAACAAAAGGCCAGTTCAATCGGTGACTAATAGTTCTATCGATCCGATTGCAACGATTGGAGTTAGTGGCTATAGCTTCTTTCAAATGAAATTAGAGTGAGTAAGCGTATCATCGAATAAGGTAGTCAGATGATTTTGTTCCAGTCATCATCATTAATTCACATACTTTGGCGCATCTTCTCCGAATCGAACCCACCCATTAAATTAATGCTACAGCTGCATCATAAATTTTGCTCTTCCCGCCATAATCGAGGAATAATTTGTCACTAGAATCAAGCCGAAAAAGAGCAGGATTTTATCTACCTTGAATAACGGCCTCTACTGGCCTGTGTTATATTAATCTATATATGCATTAGCTGAGCTAAATTCCGTATGCCTGGACCAATGAGTCCTTGGATTCACGGTCTACGTAGGCAATAACCTCGTTCCACGAGTCACCCAACAATCCACGGTAACTCGACAACATCTGACCAAAAAGGGTCCGCAATTCGTTACTGGGTTCGGCGTAGTTGGCAATGCAAACGAAAAACACCGCCAAGTTCTTCTTGCCCTGGGTGTTGTCGAGGCCGCCAAAACCATTGATGGGGTTAGTGTTGATCACATTGATCATGCCTGTGAAGCCCGTCTCTTTTTCTTCGTTATCGATCAAGTACAACATTTGAGAACACCATTGTAACACGAACCCGGGTAACTTCTGGCCCAACAGACCACACAAGTCGGTGTCTCCACTGATTCCCATTCTTCCTAAGCAGATGGCACAGTTTTCCAACACCGTCTGCTGGGTGTCGGTGCTGACAAGAACAGGAATAATTAAATCCACCAAATTCTGGAAGTAGGGCTTGAAGTCGTTGGGGCCTACTCTCATCACCGTTTCTCCCAAGGCCCAGATGGCATTATTGACCACAGGATACGAGTCGTAGTTGCGGTTGTTGATCTCGTTTCCAATGCACAAGACAATGGCACTCAAACGAGGTTGCACCATTGCCTCACACACCAGTATGGCCAAGTCGCCCAACAAGGCATAGGCCGACTGGCGCACGTCGTTGTTGAAGTCCTCAAAGCAAATGAGAAGTAAATCCATGAGGCGGTGGTCGAGCAAGTCTGCCAGGTGGAAACCGAAACCCTGGACAAGACCGTCGATCAAGTCCAACGATGTGACGATGAAGTCCTTCTCGGGGGTCTCGATCAGAGGGTCCGTGTTGGCCTGCTGGTCGAGCTCGATGCAGTTGGTGAGAATTTTCACGGCCCTTTGGTAAATGGGAACAGCATAAGGTGCAAACAATTCACCTAAGGTGGAGGCTAGAGTACCAATGCACTCCAACAACGACCACAACGCAGTATCGGCGTCATCCAACTCCTCCCACTTGCCCAAAAGTGGCGGAATCAACTCGCCAATGTGTTCGGACTTGGACAAATTGTCTGCTCCAAGCTTGTCGACAAACGTCTGGATACAGTCGTACAAGATGGACAAGTTCTTCTTCTGATAGACCTGGAAGCAGCGGGTGAAGTGGGCGAGCAACTGGTCGAGATATGGAAGCAACTGATCGCTATAGGCCTCTTCTACCATGTAGGTCAAGGCAGAGCACGCGGACTGCTGGACGATCTTCTGGTGGTCCAAAGAACTGGCCATGAGCGACTGCAACGCCAGATCGATCACTTGGGGCGATTGTGTGGCTATCCACGAAGCGTACCGAGAAATGGTCCAGCAGGTTATCTGTCTCAAGCGAGGCTGGGGGTCCTTCAAGCGGTCGATGAGATAGCTCACCAAGGTGGGCAATTTGTCGGCAGAAAGGTCGATGCAGCTGGCGCTAATGGCACCGAAGGCCAAGATGGAGGCCTCACGGACCCTCCAGTCACCGTCCACAATGCGTTCCTGGAGAATTGGCAAGGAAATTTCAAGCACTTCGCCAGGTAAGTTGAGAGAGAGAATATCGAGAGTAGCAGCACTGCACTTTCTGAGCGACCATTGGTCCACAAGGGCGTCAGCGTCGGAGTCAGAGTCGTCGTCATCGTCATCGGAATCGTCAGAGTCGTCATCTCCATTGTTCTTGTTTCTTTCATTATTTCTGTTGCTCTTTGCAGAGTGCTCTTTCACCTTGACGTTCTTGTGACGAATGTCCTCATCCTTGTCTTGGACGGTGGTGGCGTCCTTGGCGTCCTCGATCTCCATCAAGAACACCTCCTCGTCTGAGTACACCATGGTGCTCAACAAAATGGGCAAGATGAGCTTCAACTTGGGGATGAAGATTTTCTTGTTGACCTCGTCTTCGGAAATGCTCGACAACGACAACAAGAACTCACATGCCTCCAACGCCACGTCCTCGTCGGTGTCTTGCATCAAGTGGAGACAGTAGTTGACCACGCCGTCCAAGTGGGGCAACAAGGCGGTTGGGGCCGTGTCCAAGAGAACCAGGAACGCTGTGCAGATGTTCTTCTTCACTTTGACAGAAGAGTCAGAGGCCAAGGCAAATAAGGCCAGGAGAAAGTCGGACTCGTAGGCAGCAAAGCCCGCGTGCTTGAGGGGCACGAACTGGTTGATGCAGTGGATGGCGTGGGCCCGGATGACGCCCGAGTGGGCGTGGCCCATGAGCTTCAACAGGCTCTGCACCATGAAGGCCAAGGGAGAGTCGGGATTGGCCGAATGGGCGCCGATGGCGGCTCCCAGATCCTCGCAGATCTTGGCCAACGTAGCCATGGCAGCCTCTTGGGAGTCATAAGGCCCAGCGTCGTGGTTGGCCAACTCCACCAACTGGGGTAAGGCCTGGGGCCAGTGCTCGATGCCATAGAACGAGAATAACGAGGTCACCACGTTACCGGTGATATTGCGGACCAAGGTGTCGGGCACCAACAAGCCCTCCAAGATATGGTTCAACAAGTACTGGCGGTTGGGCGACGGCAGCTGGCCAGGGGCATGGGGGGTGTGGAGAATGCTATTCTTGAGGTTGATACCGGAGGCGGCCCTGACGTCGGACTTGGCGGTGTTGTCGAGCACTAAGAGGTGGAAGAGGTAGTTCTCGAATTCGGGCTGCTGTTTGGCCTGGGAAAGCGCCTCGTTGGCCTGTTTGCGGACGGTGTTGTTGGAGGAAAGCGTAGAACTGAAGATGTGCTTGAGCTGGTCCACAGCAGCAGGGTCTGCGGAAAAGGACATGGCAGAAGAAAGGGGGAAGTTTGGAAAGTGGAAGCAAGCTGTATGGACTTAGGCAGAAGAGGCCAGGCAGTGGAAGTCCCTGGTCTCTGGAGCAGCAGGCGCAGGTTTAGGGAAATGGATCACGGAAGTAGATGTCAGTTCTCGAAAATTTTTCGAACTTTTCAGTGTGAGGGATGGGGCTGGATAGGCGAAAAGGATGAAAGAAGGAAAGGGAGAGAGAAGCTGGGGGCAATGGTGTGGGGTGTGATGGAATGTGACAATGTCAGTCGGTGCCTTTTTGTAGTATCGAGTAGAACCGGGGTGCAATTAGAGGGGGTGTTGAGATGCGATGAGATCTCATAGGCTTTAGTACTTAGACCATACAGATAGGTCCATTAGGCAAGGGATACGAAGAGGGCAGACCTATGAAGATCAGAAGACTAGACCAGAGAAGAGATAATAGCTAAGAACAGGTCAATAGACTGACGACTTGGAATTAGCACACGTGCCCATATTTGAATGCCTATGTCCAGACTAGCGGGAGGCATTGACTATACAGTAAATTTGAACAGGTCCATGCAAGAATATACAGACTAAGACCATATATAGTACAAATGCATATGGTAGATTTAAGATTGATCGACAATGCATCTCAATGCCCTTAGCTCCACCAATCTTGTTTCATTCTACATGATTTAAATTCATCGTTTGAATTATAATGCTGATATATGTCTCCAACAGACAGTCGGCCCATAGGGGCCATTCTGGACCAATGGACCTTCAATGAGGCGATCTGGGCTCGGTAAACATGTTGTCCAACTCCGCCAACTTCTCCGCCAACCTATCGAACTTGCCAAGAATGGGAATGAACATTTCATGTACCGGCTTCGACTTGCGCTTCTCATCCACTGGCGTCTTGGGAATGCTCATGCCCATGCCATTGTTGAGTGAATTCATGCTGGTCAAGGGCGTGAACACACCACTTTGGTTAATTTCATCCTCCTCGTCCACTTCGTCTTCTTCTTCGTCCTCCTCGTCCTCTTCATCATCAAAATCGTACTCGTACTCATAATCATCCTCAACATTGATAACCTCCGTCATGTCGGGGTCATCATTCTTAGCAACATGTAACGGAGATTCTGGGCTGGCTTCTGATGGGGCGTTTTCAACGCGAGCCAATTTTTCTATTTTATTATTATTGTAATGGGTCAATCTAGGGGTCTCGTACTCCCTAGGAGTAACAAATTCACGGGGAGTTTCTTGTTGGTTGGGGGTTTCGAACCGCTCCATATTAGCCGTTGCAAATTGCTCCATTCTTGGAGTCTGGAACTGCTCGAGCTTGGGTGTTTCCGCGTCTTCGGGCTTGGGTAACTCCTCTTGCTCGATCTTGGGCGTATCATCTGAAGTAAGAGTTTCATTTGGTTCGGGAATTATGTCGTCCTCTTCATCCTCGTCCTCGTCTTCATCGACTTCGGTGAGCTCATTTGATGAAGACCCGTAATGGTCTAAAATTAATTGCTGCTCGATATCAGATGTCACTTGCGTGAGTCTATCCAAAATCACTGACCTCCTCAAATGAGTCAAATTGTTGGATATCTCTGCAAAGTCTTCGTCTTCCTCGTCTTCGACCACTTCAACACCTTCAGGAGTGTAGAAATGTTTCTTGGACTTGGCCAGTCTTGAGGGAGGCGTGTCAGGTGAAAATGAACCTATAGAAACATCGTCTCTATTGGTATAGGCGGCGGGCTTTTCGAATCCCGTGAGAAGGTCGTCGATAGCCGCGTTCTTGTTTGAACTTGATGAACTTTGTAAGCTTGACGAATTCGTCAACTTTGAAGGCAACAAGGCCTTCTTCTTTTTGTTGTTCTTCACTACGACTAAAGGAGCTTCTGGATAAATGTCGCTTAGCACCTCCGAGGCCTTGTCTTCGTTCATTGCCGGCGACAATCCCAGGGGTTGCTTTAATTCGTCGTGGGGAATATCGATCAGACTGTCGAAATCCTTCATTTGTCTTTCTCTGAGGATATCAATATCGTCGGCATCCTTCTTTTCTATGTCGTCTTCTTCCTCCAAATCTATTTCTCGGAGATTCTCAAACGTCACTGATTTGGTAGAATCCTTCTTTAGGCCGTTCCGACGGAGGAGACTGTTGCTCCTCGACAATGCATTGTTTTTGATGAGGCTGTTGCTCTTGGATAAGTCGACCAAGCTGTTGCGGTCGGACTTGGACAAGACGGAATCGCGTGAGCCGTTAGGCGAGAGAACTGCCGCCGCTTGGTCGGTGGAGTCGTCACCAAACACTTCAAATGTGTCCTTAGACGTTCTCTCCAACTCCTCGTTCTTGAAGCAGTTCAAGCGGGCGAGGCGCTCACCGTAGGTCTCGAGGCACTCTGCTGGTACAAAGCCGATCTTACCATCCTCGTCATCGGAGTAGTCCTCGTCCACCAGGCCGGTGTCCAGATGCAAGTTTTTGGGGTTGTTTCGCCTGTGGACCACGCGTTCGTCCTTGGTCATTTTGCGGATCAACCACCAGTAGTTGTCCTGATCGTTGATCAAGAACACGGGCTCGTCTCGCGACAAGGTGCAGTGGGATGGGTCAGGGCCGGAGAAGTCGTAGAGGCCGTACAACTTGTCTGGGTCCAACTCACGGGGCGGCGACCGGGGCGGCGAGGGAGGAATGAGGAGTTCATCATCGTGGTAGTCGTCGTCATCGTCGTCGTATTGCAGGTGGAAGTCATTCACGGGGTCGTCATAGTCGTTAGTGGAGGCGTCGGAGTCAAGGCCTTCGGGGTCGTCCACGTCGATGGAGTCGATGGGGACGTTGATGTTGGAGGCAGGGTTGGGCGTGGAGGTGAAGTAAGGATTTTGGTGGGAGGAGTCTTGGATGGGGTGGTCACTGTGAATGGAGACGTCACCGTCTGTAGGATGTTCACCATGGATGGAAAGTTCGCCATCACCGTTGATAGGAACATCATCATCGATAGGAAGCGCTCGGTCGTCGATTTGGTCTAGCTGGCCATCGGCACCGTTTTCGTCTTCGCCGTCGGAGTCCTCGTGAATCTGGATCGACCTGTTGGGGTTGAGGTTGGGCGACACGCTGCCCTTGAGGTAGTGGCGGGACGTGTCGTCGTTGTAGTGCTTGCCGAAGAGCGTCATGAACTTGGTGTGGCGCTCTTGGAAGAGCTCGTTGGGCAGGAACATCGAGTCGTCGTCGTTCTTGATGTAGTCCAACACGGTGGACTGGATGCTTTGTTTGGCGATTCCGTTCATGGCCTTGTTGATGATGACGGACAGGCCGTGCAGTTGCAGCGTCTGGGTGGACAGCGTGGTGGATACGAACAGGAGCTTTCGCTCGAGGTCGGAGAGGAGCCTGTTGGTTGATTCCAACCGGGAGTCTGGGTCGTCCATGGATGTAGACGTGAAGAAGATGGATTTTTTTAAGGAGTCGCGACGGTAAAAATTTGGGGAGTAACAAGCAACGAGGAATAGGGAGAGGGCAGGGAGAAAAGGAGGAGATGAAGAGGAGAATAAGGACAAAGCTCGAGAGGAAAGAAGAAAGGAAGTATGGAAGGAGCAAAGGAAGGCAGAGAGGAAGGAGGAATGTAGTGGATTGTGTGATATGGAGGATGTTTGGGATGGTGGGGGACAATGATTTGGGGCCGTCTCGGGTCCTAGTGGCAATGTGAGATTAGCGAGAGGGTGCGGCAGATTGGACCTACAGGGCGCGCGGACTACTGAAGACGAATGGACCTAGGGGAGGTTTCCAGGGCGAGAGGCCCGCGGAAATACCAGGGGACGCGGTGGCCCGTAGTGGCCATACGAGTCGGCATTCCGCCCCCATCAGCCTCGGAGGGCCGTGACGGGGCCATCGTGGTGGAAGTGTCACAGCACGAAATGTGCGGAGGAACTTGTGGCGGTATTGGCTGCGGCGGTGTGCGGTGGTGCGGTGGTGCGGCAGGGCGTTGGCGGGCCTTTGTTTGACATGGAGAACGTTTGGGAGGTTTCACTGGGAAATGTAGAATCGCGAAGAGATAGAGATGGAGAGAAATGGATAGCGATAGAGGATGCCACAGAGAGACTACGAAAAGCGCGTGGAAGCAGAACTGGTCTGTAGGGGTAGGAGTTGGACTGGCATCTAGATCATGTGGAGGCGTAGGCAGATCTGGAACGGCAGTGCAGAGAGTGCGTAGGGCGAGAGAAGAGAGAGAAAAGACAAGCGACGGAGGAATAGCAGGGACAGAGAAATAGCAGAGACACAGGAGAGGAGATATACAGTGTAATGGGGATTCAGACATATGGTCCTAATGATAGACCTGGAAATCCTGAACGTACCGATTTTCCACTGGAGATCTAAGTTTATCCTGGCTCAATAAATCTCACCCAGTTTCGTTCCAGCCTTTCTCGCTCGCCAGCCTTTTTCGCTCACCAGCCTTGCTCGCCAGCCTTGCTCGCTAGCCGATTGTTTTGGCTCCCTTTGTTTCCAGCTGACGCTATTCCCGCGACTGGTCAGGACTCCAAACGTGCAGACACATCGGGGCTAGTTGTGGAGGAGCCGGACCCTACAGCATGCTGGTCTACTAATGCCGCCATGGGCGGACACCTGCGTGCCGCATGTTTCAGGCGAGGCGTGGAGTAGTGCTGATAAGAACGCGCGACGCGTCCTTATCGGCATGTAAAAAAGTGAAAAATATGGCCTTGGGCCACATTGGAGTCCCAGCCAGTCCAATGGGGTGAAAAATACCCCACACCCCGTATCCCCAGGCCGGCAATGGTCCGACGCGCGATCCTGGCCTCAAACGGGCCCGTTCAGAGCCAGGTCAGGGCGTTCTACTGGAAGGCCAGAACCCCCATAATAAGCTACGACAAGGCTGGACTTGGGAAATAGAGAAATAGACTTTCCCGAACGTGACTTGATGACCAGGGCCTGTCCCTTCCACCAGTTCCGGCACCGTAGGACGGGAAACCAGGCGCCAGGGGCCTGGACCCCACGAAATAAATGTTTGAAACTGCGTTTCCCTAGCATCTCTGTGAAGGGTGTAAAAGGAGGCATTGCAGGCTAAACGGGACGGTTTTGACCGTGTCAGCCCCAAAGTACCCCGTAATGGACAGTCCAGATCGCCACCAACGGCCATCACCAGACTTCCGTTGCCTCTGCTACTTCTGTTGCCTCTGCTACTTCTGTACTAGTTCTTCGGCGACCCTTCTCTCCACGTCTTCATGTCAAGCGACCTCCAGTGCAGGCAAGAGGTGGTGGAAACAATAAGACCCCAGAACGCAATGCCGCCCCACAACACCCGTCAAAAACTCTATTGTGGTCACAGCAACCCACGAAGCCGGCCTTACGCGTTGAATTACAATTGCAGACTTCTTGTTACGTTGTAGTAGCGTGTTGTTATTGTGCCTTATTGATTGTGTTTAATGAAATGGGGTTTGCTCTTTATTGATATTTACTTACTTGATTATTTTCCTTCGGTAGCAGTGGTTATTGCTTGCATCCTTTTGCACACGCCGTGTATTCCTTACTCAGTGGTAATTTGGAATGCATTTTCTTGACACATATTAATTACATCGTCTACGCGAGAGTGCGTTATGTCGTTAGCGTAATATTCATTCCAAGTTATTGCGTTCGCTTCGATGGCCTTAGTGCTTTATAGATCGTCTAAATGCTTTATTAATGGCTCTTTCTTACCTAGTTTGTGCAGCAGCGGCCTATTCACACGAATTAATCTCCCATTTCATAAACCCATCGAGTTGAAGTCCATATTTCATGATGGAGTGGGGGTGAAAATAAATCTATCCATACCCCAGCCACAACTCTACTTGCACCCCAGTTTTGCATATGCAATGCTGTATGACTGTATTGTCACAGGCCGAGATTGCTGTCTATACCGCCTGATTATAATTGCAGGCATGTGCTAAATAGCATTCTGGTGCACTGGATTGTGAAATTGCACGTCGAGAACTTGCAGTGGAAATTTAGACAAATTCCGTCAAGTCCACAATTAGTCCCAGTTGGGCATCGGGTATCGTGAGTAAATTCTTGGCCATGAAGTAAGGAAGTAGGACGGGAATTGTCGACTTCTCGGTGTTCGGAATAACTGACAAGAATTCAGGACTCCGGAATTGCTAGGCGTCAGGAATCGAGATTGGGAAAACTCCTCCAAAAGGGACCCATGGATCAATCTGAGTTCTCCTTTCCAATCGGAAGAAAAACCAGAAATAAATAAATTGAAGTACTGAAATATTTATCCACTGTCTGTTGAACTGTTCTTGAATAAAGTGAAATTACATATTGGACATTTCTACATTTAGACATAAACCCACTTCTCATCTACTTGGCCATCAATAATTGTCATTTACTCGGTATCATTTTTTTTTTGCATCTTCTCGTCAATTCTCTCCATACCCCATAACTGCCTACCTCGCAACATTTATATCTGTTGTTTCACCCGCAAGAACCGACATTTCTCTCTGTTTGTTTCACTTCATCTTCCTCTCACTGGAATTTGTGCATCCTTCTCGTATACCCTCTATTTTGACACTTAACTGCTTTTCGTAAACGTCCAGTTGCTCGTATATTCGCCATGGTGCATGATAATTCACAATTAGATCATACGACTTTGAGTTTGCCTTAGACCAGTTTTGATGTCTTGAAATTGAATCTGACAAATACGACCCGGAAGGCTAGTTCAGAGAGTATTGGCATTATATTCTTTACACTATACATGGCAATTCTAATACAAAATCACAATACAGCACTCCACACTTCCGTAATCGACGTATTCACCTCATTTATTCGCCTTTTCATTCTTTCATAGGCTATTCATTGTGGCTTGTATTTCTCTTACTAATCCCCTCTACTAGGAGCTGTTTTTGGTTCAATTGATGTTGAATACCTCATGGCTCTTGATTTAGTAAGTAGCTATATGTCATTAGCCCAATTGGGATGCTCACATCATCATTACTAACAGCACACAATAGCACTAGGATCTTGATTACGGAAGAAACACTTCGGCCCATACTTCCGACAGTTCAGTGTCAGAGAGTCGTCAGCAGACCCCGTAGCTTCCATACAGAGACCCAACAGGTTCCTCGGGATGCTCTACTGACGCCAAAATTCAAATGCTACCAAAGCCCGAGGTCACATGTAACAAATCACGTGACCAAATGAGCTCAGGTGACTAAGATGACTAAGGTAAGTAATACCAATGCTTAACGGGACCTGACAAATGTAAAAGACTTCACTACATTCCAAACTGGACTAGAAAGCGATTGTTCGTGACTTCTGTGTGGTGGAAATGTGTATATATATGGTACAGGGATCCTCTTCTCTACTTCATTCCAATAGAATTCAGTTTAACTCATAAACTAACACATCCAATCCACTCAGTTAATTCAACAACCCAATTATAACCTTCAAAATGACCTCAATTGTTGTTATCGGTACCTCCGGCTTCTTGGGCCAGTCCGTGTTGGACGCCTTGCAATCGTCCACCTTTGCCAGCAAGGTGGCCTTTCCAATCAAGGCATTGACTACCAAGAGCGACAAGCAATCCACTGACAAGATCCAGTATGTCCAGGCTGACTTGAGCAAGACCGAAGAGACTGCGGCCAAGTTGAAGGGCACCGACGTCATCATTGAGTTGATTGGCCCCAATGCCGAAGTCTTCGGCCAGATCGAAAAGCTTGTGGATGTTGTCAAGCCCAAATTGTTCATTCCTTCGCAATTCGGTGTGCATATCCCTAGCGTCGACAAGCTCTTTCCCGGCTTCTTGGGTGTGAAGCACAAGCATTCGCAGAAAATCAGAGAGTCCGGCGTCAAGTCCATTGACATTTGCGTTGGTTTCTTCATCAACAGACCTGATTTCTCCTACGAATGGGTGGCCCACTACGGAGTTGATGTGGAGAAAAAGGAGATCAACTTGGTGGGCTCTGAAGACAATTCGCTGTCAGGAACCACCCTTGCTGACATCGGTAACACAGTGGCCTCGGTTGCGACCGACTCCAACCCCTCCAGATTCCCTGACACGATCAAAGTCCACTCAGAGGTTGTGCCTCTCAAGAAGGTCTATTCTGTTTACGAGAAGAACCACGACGTTAAATTAAACATTGTATCCAGAAAGACCGCAGAAGAAGGTTATGCCGAGGCCAAGAAACTTTACGACGCTGAGGGCGTTTCACTGAAATTCTTCTACTACTTGAACACCATTCGTGCTCAGGGAGCAGACAAAGGTGTTCTTTTCAGCGAAACTGACAACGAGTTGGTCAACCCAGGCGAGAGCTTGTGGAAATGGGGCCATTTTGACTAAATTAATCACTTGAGTAGTCTCTTGATATGAATGTTGACTGAACGACTATAGTTTCATTCCATGGGCCCAATGACTCTATAACATCAATTTAATAGATATTTATCTATTTTATTATTGTAATTAATTTCTTTATCAAAATATCAATTACACTTAAGACATTAATTACATAGTTCAGTAATCAAACGAAGGCACGCCATAACATTGTAGAGAAAACAAGTATGATGAAACCAAGTAGCATCTGATAAGAATAAACAAAATATAGCCAAACCACTTCTAATGAAAGTGGAAGATAAGGAAGCAAAGGGAAAAGGGAAGAGTTAGAGAGTAAGACAAGAATTGAGTACAGAAATTCATAGATATAGCTAGGACAAAAATATAAGCTAATAAAGGAAATGTAGTCAAATGATAGAATTATAGCGCATAAAATGTAATCAGATCACATAACCAGAACCCTGAACCACAAAATCACATTTTATTCGAATTGAACATTTCACAATCACATAATTCATAATTTGGCACAAAATAACACAGTGGGACTAACCTTGAATACATTGAACCCCAAAGATTCCTTCTATTTTGAAGGAGATTATCAAACCAGATGGTGCAACTTCCATCTAGAGTAGACGGCGGACAGTTGACACCACTTTCGCCTGATACAATATCCAGTAGGATCTACACTTTGCATATCTTCACATCGTGATGTTGATTTAACCTATTTACTTTTTCACAACCTCGTTCATGGCGTTGGCCAAGTACTTGACGTTGTTGTCGTTGACACCAGAGATGGAGAATCTACCGTCTTCGGTGGCATAGATGGAGAACTCGCTTCTCAATCTGAGAACCTGTTCGGAAGACAAACCGGTGTAGACGAACATACCTCTCTGCTTCAACAAGTGGTCCCAGTTGTAGTTGGTCTTGTCCAAGTTCTCGTACAACTTGTTTCTCACAGTGTTCAATCTGGACACAACCTTGTCCAAGTCAGACAACCAGGCGGGCAAGAGGTTGTTCTGCTCGTCGAAGATGGCCTCAACGATCTTGGAACCGTGGATTGGTGGAGAGGAGTAGATGGGTCTGATCAACTTCTTCAATTGGGACTCAATGGCCTTGGAAGACTCGGCGGACTCAGTGATGATGGAGATGGAGCCGGTTCTCTCACCGTACAAGCCCATGTTCTTGGCGAAGGACTGGCACAAGGCGTAGGACTTGAGCTCGTTGTTGACAACCAACTCGTTCAATCTTCTGATCAAACCAATGTCCTTGTATGGGTCACCGGAGGCAAAGCCCTGGTAGGCCATGTCGACCAATGGGAAGAACTTCTTGTTCTTGATGATCTCCAAGACCTCGTCCCATTGTTGGGGAGTCAAATCCATACCAGTTGGATTGTGACAGCACGCGTGCAACAACACGACGGAGCCCTCATCCTGGGACTCGAGGGACTTCTTCAAGTTGTCGTAGTCGAGGTCGTTCTTGGAGGTCTCGTAGTAGGCGTAGAACTCAGGGGCCAAGCCGGCGTCCTTGAACACAGCCACGTGGTTGGCCCAGGTGGGCTTGGGGACCAAGATCTTCTTGTTGGTGTAGAAACGGTTGAGGAAGTCGGCAATGACACGGAGCGAGCCGGTACCGGAGATGGTCTGGGCAGTGACGATTCTGCCGTCGGCAATCAATTGGGCACCGTTGGCGTCCTTGTTGGAGTTGTTGAAGATGAAGTTCTTGACGATGTTCTGGAAGTTCTTGTTACCGGTGATGCCGGTGTACTCCTTCTCGGACTCCTTGGCCAAGAGGATCTCCTCGGCCTTCTTGACCGAAGGGAAGATGATGGGCTTGCCGGCGTTGTCACGGTAGGCGCCGACTCCCAAGTTGATCTTGTTGGAGTTGGCGTCCTTGACGTAGGCCTCCGAGATACCCAAGATCTTGTCTGGGGGAGCCAATGGGATGTCACTCCACTTTTGCAATTGTGCGGAGGTGGAGAAGGCCACCGAGGTGGTTCTGGGTCTGGCCAATCTGACGGCGACAGGTCTGTACATTTCGAACAACAGTGACTTAGAAGAAAACGACTGGGACTAATAAAAACCGAGCAAGTCTCCGGACTCAGGCGACTTATATAGTTTGGAGGAGGACCCCACCCGAAAATTTTCCATTGCCTGTTTAGTCACAGCCGATCGCGGTATATGGGGAGAGAAATGGAAAAACTGCAGAGGGGGCCGTGTCGCTACGGGTCCGAACGGGTGGAATGGCGGAGGGAGTGGGGCGATAGAGGGGGGGCGAGCGTGGTCGGATTAGCGGGAGGGTGGCGGTTTCCAAATAAGGAACAGTGGCAGAGGTGAGTAGAGAGAGAGACAGGCAAAGGCGATAGGGCGAGGACTGGAACAGAGGAAAGAGAGAGAGATACAGAGGGACAGGGACTGGGAACAGAGGTGGCCAATGGGGTTAATTGGGGTGTGCGGTTGGAGCCTGGAGAGTCGGTGTGGCGGGCGAAGGGAGACCACGTGAAGCGGAGCCCGAGCGACCGAGGCCACTAGAGAGAACGAGAGAGAAAGAGACAGGTGGAGTGAAATGGGCGTGAAAAGAGAGATGATGGCGAAAAGAGCGGTGGGTTGGGATCGGGGACACCGCCAGAGTCCAATGGCGCTGCCATTGGCTCCGTGGAGGCCGTGGTGCGGCCATTGACGTGTGGTTAAACTGGGGTTCTGGTGACTGACCGAGGCATTGTGGTGCGCATGAAATTTCTACACATCATTCGCCAGCGAGAACTTGATTTGACACAGTCAGGTGGAGGCCTGATAGAGCGGTGGTGGGCGGTTCACAGCCCTGGACTAGTCAGACAGACAGGGACCGGACTGGAGGCAGGCAGAGAGAGTGCACGGTGCATTCAGAGGAAGGAGGGGCACTCGGCATTGGCCGATTTCGGCTTCTGATGTAGAGAGCGAGCGAGCGGTGAGAATGGAGAGAGAAGAAGAAGAAGAACAGGAAGAAGACAATAGGTTGGGCTGCGGAGCAATTGGACATTGGTTTATTAGGGCATTGGC
Organism: Suhomyces coccinellae; assembly: GCA_030565345.1. Lineage (NCBI taxonomy): Eukaryota > Fungi > Ascomycota > Pichiomycetes > Serinales > Debaryomycetaceae > Suhomyces > Suhomyces coccinellae. The sequence continues at coordinate 190,102 of JAJMBP010000021.1, read as the reverse complement.
TCTTGAGAATTGACTTCGGCATTGTGGGTATTGCAGTATAGTGGCATTATGGTGGCATTGCAGTAGGCCGTTGGTGTCCTGCGTTCCAGGTGGATCATGATCCACAGTGCGAAGAAGCACATGAGGGCACATTAGGTGATCTGGATCACGCAGACAATTGTGGCAGCATGAGCGTGAGCGTGGGGGAGTGCAGGCAATGTCCCAGTTGCTGTGGAAAAATGGCCTGAAAGGCAGCGTGGACCAGACTCTTGAGGAGGGGTCTGGAATTTGGCTTCGGACTTAAGTGAGTGAAGTCAGCTCAGAAGAGAGGTTAACTCGGAGAAATTTCAAAGGGATAGAAAGGGAGAAGCAATAAATAAGCGAAGAGAACCAGTGGGACAGACTGTCGTGTGGACTGATCCGAGAAAGCCAATGGCTTGACAAGACGAAAAGGTATTCGTTCCCTTGCATATATGGTTATCTTCCTGACTCACTAACCTATGCAATCTCGCCTGCAGACCACAGAACCATAGTCGCTCGATCGACCTTTCAAATTGAATTCTATTTCGGTGAGAATATCGAGGCGTAATTCTCCGTCAGATGGTGTCAGTTAGAGCAGTGAATATCGATACAGCTATTCCAATAGGGTTCTTCAAGTATCGTACAGTGCTGAACATGTTATATTCCATGATTAATTTTCCAACCATTCGGTTGTATAGTGTAGTGGTTATCACTTTCGGTTTTGATCCGAACAACCCCGGTTCGAATCCGGGTACGACCTATTTTTCGTTTTTGGACAGGAGAATTCATGAAGAATATTAGAGGAAGAAATATATGAAATAGTAACTAAATTGGGTAGTCCATCTAAGCACGGCCAATTATGTGCTAAGCTTTTTGCTGCTACATAGGCGACAACTTCGTTAGTGTTCAGAGGATGTATTATCACGTGATTTAGTTTCTCCAGGACTCTCCCATTTTTCGTGATTGCCATAGCCCTGACTATGTATCATCACCCTTGAAAACACTTCAACACCCTTTTAGATCGGTGCTTGAGCTCCAATTGGTGTTTTCAAGCTATTTTGAACCGTCAACTCTCAACTCTATCTACAACATCCATCCCTTTCCCTCAGTTCTTTATTTTTTAACCTACACAACCACAGCTACTTCAGAATTCCAGCTCATATTTTATACCTCCAATACTTAATTCTTTCGGACTTTTCCCAATACGAAGTCATCTTCAGTTATGCATTTAATATAGGCTCCATCTCCTATGTCATGTGACACGCTCTTAAGACTTTTCAACTTTTCAGTCACGTGACTTTTCCAACTACATTTTCTAAGATGAGATGAGTATATCTCCTCACCAACCCCATGATTAGGACAGTGTAAGTACACTCCCACACCCCTAAACGACTCAGTACTAACATCCAGAAAACCCAAGAACGCCCGTTCAAAGAGAGCCCTTGCCAAGCAAGAGGCAAAGTTGGTGGAAAACACCAAGACTGCCTTGTTCGTTCCTGGTGCCACTGGTAACAAGTTTTTGCACGATGCCATGTGTGACTTCCAGGCGTTGAAGAAGCCATTTGTGAAGAAGTTCACCAAGAAGAATGACATCCGTCCATTTGACGACGCCAGTGACTTGGAGTTTTTCTCCGAGAAGAACGATGCCTCGTTGATCGTGTTTTCCTCCCACAACAAGAAGAGACCCAACACATTGATCTTGTCCCGTTTTTTCAACCACAAGGTGTACGACATGATCGAGTTATCCATCCAAGACAACCACAAGTTATTGCAAGACTTCAAGAAGTTGACGTTCACCGTTGGCTTGAAGCCCATGTTCACCTTCAATGGTCCTGCTTTCGACACCCACCCTGCGTTCCAACACGCTAAGTCGGTGTTCATGGACATGTTCCGTGGCGAGGAGACCGACTTGCAGGATGTTGCTGGTTTACAATATATCATTGCTTTGTCGGCAGGAGAAATCGAGGACGCCAATGACACCAAGAACCTCCCTCTTTTGCACTTCAGAGTCTACCGCTTGAAGTCGTACAAGTCGGGCCAGAAGCTCCCAAGAATCGAAGTGGACGAGTTGGGTCCAAGATTCGACTTTAAGATCGGCAGAAGAGTCGGCCCTGCTCCAGAATTGGAGAAGGAGGCCTTCAAGAAACCCAAGCAATTACAAGCCAAGGTCAAGAAGAACGTCTCTACTGACTACATGGGTGACAAGGTTGCTCAAATTCACTTGGGTAAGCAAGATTTGGGCAAGTTGCAGACCAGAAAGATGAAGGGTTTGAAAGCCAAGTATGATCAAGACAGCGACTTTGATGACGAAAACGAAGATGACTTCGCAGATGCCATTGAAGATTTGCCTCCTTCGAAGAGAGCTAAGCATGATTAGGATCACGGTATCCTCAACTGTATAGTAGCCGTAAATGTAATAGAATAGCAATTACTGTAGAAGGCTAGAAATTTAAGGATAAAGTATAATTTAGAGCATTAAAGTACGAGGGGGGTCTTCAGCTGAGATTCAACAAGGATATGTGGTCTAAATCACTTCGTTATTAGTACACATTTTTCATGTAATGCTTCGTATATGGTGGATTTTGAGTACAAAGTTTATAGATCGCATCTCGACTTTACGAAGAGATAATATTCAATTAAATTTAAGAAGCAAGCTGATTAATTGAAATACACGTAGCCATTCCTATTAACTTGTCTTACTCGTTGTATCTATTACATTGGATTCTTCTTGTTTTTGTTTTCTCTATTATTGAAGTTCTCATTTTTAGCCCACAAATAATTCAATTCAAGTCCAATTTCCATGAAAATACTTTTATTTTACCGAAGTAGTATCGCCCAAGACCATTGGATCTCGAAGGACCCAAAACACGCCCGATAAAGTCCTGAATCATCGTCCGTCCTCTAAGCTACTTCCTCATCTTACCAAACTATTACGTAATACCAACCATATTTTTTTTCAAAACAATTCTTCTTAAAACTAACCATGTCTTCTACAGGTTCCATATTCAGGCCCAGAAAGTCGGCGTTGTCGTCCAGAACTCCGTCGGCATCGCTCCCTAATACTACAGGATCCAAAGATGGCTCGTTTTTGTCCAACAGCTTCAAAACTTCTGCGTTGGAATTGACCAAGAATGAGAACTATTGCATATCCAAACTCCCAGCTTTGCCCACTGTATTCGAGCAATCTCAAAACTCACACCTCCTCAATGCCTATTCCGACCATCAATCGAATTACTCATTGGTAATCGACGAGGAGGCCATCCATGTTTGGAGTTACAAGTCCGTGGACTCCACTCCTTTGTGCATTCAGTTTCCAATTGAGAAGTCCAACCTCACACCATTGGCCATTTTGACTAAACCCTCCAGTGGAACATCTCTGGATCCCGGTTTGGTGATAGTGGACTCTTCAACAGGCTTGGTCAAGTTCTTCGAAAGCGTTCAACATGCTCCAGCATTGGGATTGATCAACAACAAGTCCTTAGAGTTGCAGCTCGACATAAACTTCAGCAAAGGAGAGTTTATCACATTAGCGGAAAACGTCGAACCCGCAGGAATTGTGGTGGCAACTTCGTGGAGAAGGTGTATTTTGGTGAGTTTGCGTGACTTTAAGAGCAAGGCACACTTGTCTTCAACTGAGTTGTTATCTAATTCCAAATCAAAATACTTGTCGTACTTATTCAACTCAGACACCACCAACCAGATATTTGACGACATCGTGAGCGTCAGATCTGGAAAGATCACCAACCATGGAATGACTCAAGAAATCTTCATTTTGGACTCCTCAGGAGGCTTTCACCTTATTACGTACCAGTTGATGTCTGCCAGTGGATCTCCATATGTCGACAAGAAGAATTCCTTCAGTCATAATTTGGCCACCTACTTCAAGAACAGTGTGGATGGATATCTCCCAGGTGCCATATTGAATTTAAGCTTTTTGGATTTGTGGCCATTGGCTAGCCAGGAGAACATATATGTGGGTCTTTGTTATGCTACAGAATCATACAAGGGACCAAGTGGCAAAAACTTGCTTCTCTTAACCATGAAAATCGACCCAACCGGTATTTTGCCTTATGGCTCTCACAAATTGTCAAGATACAACCCAGACGAACCGCACATAAACAAGCCAAGATTATTCTTGCCAAAACCAGGAAAAACTGCCTTCGTCAATATCGACAATTCAATGATCATCACCGATATCAATATTTCATACATTCAAAACTCAACTCCAAATATCTCCTACTATTCTCCTAGATGGGAAGATATTGTGAGGCTCAAGTCAACAGTAGATATTTTGGGATATGGATACGAGGACCAGGCTTCTAACTCCAATCCATCTGTCATATTGCTTACCAAGAATAACGGTGTTTTGAGGATTGAGAGGTTTCCCAACACTGAATCATCAGAATTTCCAGAACCTTTATTGATCGTGAAGTCTCATATCGAACAAGCGATATTTTACAGCAATTCCGAGGAGATTGAGTTTGATATCTTACAAGAATTTCCAACTGAAATTGTGGTACAGGCAATTTCTCAAGTCACAGAAGAAATTTTAAGTTCAAACTCTCCATATTTGCCTTTGTTCTTACCCTCAATTGCAGACTTTTTATCCCTCAAAGTTGGTTTGTTTGAGAAATTCCTGAACTACACGAAGAAAAACTTTCCAAATGTCTATCCTACCGCTGGAACTACAATCATTGATGCATTGGAGAAAAACGATTGCGCCCTTCAATTTTGGGTTCAAATTGAAGCACTGACTGCCCATTGTAACGCTCTCAAGTCTATCTTAGAACAAGTGATAGTAGAGTCGAACCTCGCTCCAGCAGGTGATGATGTTTTAAGAAAGTTCTTTAGCCGTGGAGTCAGCTCTATTAATCAGGTATTTACTGGATTTGTGGAAAGATTACTTGCAGAAGATTTCTCATTGTCTGTTTTGACTTCTATCATAGTTCAAACTACGTATTATGGAATTTTCAGGAACGAGATGTCTTACATTGTGAACGATCCAAAGATTAATATTAGAAAACTTTGGGCATTTGAAACTCCATTATTAATAAGAATTGAACAAGCCTTTACCAGTGCATATTGTGAGGGCTCCGATGAAATCAAAACTCAACAAAGTCAAGACGATTTGATCAAGTTCTGTGAAGTATTATACTATCTTGTCACAAATGCTATAAGTTTCATGCAAGCTAATGATCCACACGATCCACAATTGAAAGAATACATGAAATGGTATAAATCTAGAAATACTCAATGGATTGAAGCTTTGTTGAAGCAAAACTTGACGCAACAAGGCATTGAGTTGACCGAGAAGTACCACGACTTCTCATCATTGGCTCAAATTCTAGAGGCAGAAAAGACCCGCTTGGAAGACTTGTATGGAGAAAATAGTTTTGAAGTTGATGAATTGTTTCAAAGATATGTCTATTACTTCGAAAGATTCAAGTACGAGTTTGCCTCTCTGTTGTATGATTACTACGTTAAGCATGACCAAATTCAATCGTTATTGTTAAGCTTTACGAACTACAAGAATTATTTAGAGGAATATCTTGAGAAGAACCCCAAGAAAACGTCAAAATTTGCTTGGATTAGGTATATGTTAGACGAAGACTTCCACAAGACCAGCAAGGTTCTTGTGGAGTCATCTCTCAAGCACGAGTCTGGAGATAATTTAGCCAACAAAGAATTGAAGTACTCCTTGGCAAAATTGGCGGTAATTGCATCCAAGAATCAAAGCCAATCAGAAGACGTGGACATGGACGAGGACTACGATTATCTCTCTGAGACGGAAAACAACTTAATCAAAATTCGAAGTCAGAAGATTCTTTTCTCCTCATTAATAAAAAATTATAATGGTGAGGTTCAACTTTTGAAGTTCGACAACATACTTAAAGGTTTCAAGAATTCACACATCGGAAACAGTGATGCCCAAGCATTATTGAGCGAGTCTTTCGATGACTTTGTTCACAATAAGCAGTTGAAGACTATTGACTTGATCAATTGGCTCACCTTATTGAAACCTTCCATCATCGAAAACTTAGGATTTAGTTTCGCTTTGAAGGTGACTGCTTTGGTTGACGACGTTCAGTTGTATCATTATTGTTCCAGATTGATCTGGCTCAGACTCCTCACCATTGGAGATGATTGGTCATTTTTAGAGAAAGATAACTTGAAAATTTCCACCGACGAACGCATCAAGGAAAGAATCGAAAATACCGTGTTGTTCAAAACATTTAAAAATATCGACTTAAATGGCGACTTGATCACGCAGCTTAATATAATTTTGGAGTCCAATGGAATAAGTGATATTCTGGAGCGGTCTTCAGTGAGCAAGGAACTCAATAGTTCTTTGAATGAGAAGTTGAGATTTAATCTTCAAAAGTATGACTTTACGCAATGGGTGCAATCTATCAAGGAACAGGCCAAAGCCAACAAATAGATTTGTAATTATTATACATAATATACACTAATATACAGAGTGCGATGCTTAGTATACCTGCAAGGTGGAGTAGATGAGGAAAGATTAATATCCTCCTTGTTCTGGTGTTCTGGGCATACTTTGGGGACGCGATTGGGACAATTGTGAAATTTCTTAATTTCACCTTTAGTGTGCTATTTCAAGCAATATTGCATTAAAATGAAGTTGCTGATGTCATGATAGATGATTGAGGAAGAGAGCATATTTCCGGATTCAATCAAGTGATATTCTTCTGGGATGTCTTACTAGATGCGAGTCTAGAGTTACCTACCATCTCAGTTTCGCCCAACAGTATTATGTAGTAGTAGCTGAACATTAGATTGGCGGTCCTTTTCAGGCAAGATCTGTTGTATTTGCCATCATGAACGGTGTATTCTCGTCTATAGTTCAACTTCAACTATTAGTTTCACCTGAAGAATTACCCTACCCTTGGGTGGCTTCCTCAACTTCCTCTTCCTCCTTTTCAAGCTTGATTCTCACCAAAGCTTCTGGAAGTGGCGTCTTCGTCTCATAGTCACTGTCCGAGTACTTTAGTAATCCCAAAGAAGCCAAAGATATGGACTTCACCACGTTTTGCCAGTTGGCTAGAATTAGAGACACGCTCTCAGTACCACCCTTCATTTGGTCCAATTTGTCCCCAACCAGTTCGAGATTATTGGCCAAGTCAGCAGTGAGTTGCCGGAACTCATGCAACAACTCGAGATCGGCCCGTTTTTCGGCGATTTTCTGCAGATACACGTTCTTCAGCATGTTGTGTCTTGTATGGGGTTTTGATAAAGTGTAGAACTGCGTGTATAGAGACGTGATTATGTGCAGGACAATTAATTGGAGAGTTTACGCCAGGTCAAAATTTGAATGTATTTTGAATTATGTAAGGATTAAAGGTTGGAAGTAGTTCCATATAGTTGTAGTATCACCGTATATGCGTACATACACTCAGAGAACCTTCTGATGCCCTACCAAAGGAACATTCCAAATTCAACTTATCACGTGACACGCATCACGCGACAGATCATGTTTATTTACATTTCAATACATAACAAACACTTCTCTACTCCAATGCCGAGAAAGTCCATAGATTTCTCCCAGTCTTTGCTCAGGTTTCAGTCCAACAGCTCGGAACCTTCAAAGAATCTCATATTCCAAAATTCCCCGGAAAATTCCCTGTTCACGCCTCCTCCGTCGCAAGAACCAGTTTCCGAACCCCTTGATGCCATAGAACTGTCAATCAAAAATGAGTATATTCTCCAGAACAAGTCGTTGGCCAGAAGCAACTCGCTCATGATTAGGAAAATAAACGGTATGGAGGTTCGAATCACGGAATTGTTGAACGAAAACTTGCAGTACAAAAAGGGCAATAACACACTGGAAGATGAAAAGAAGGAGAAATTAGAACAGAAGATTGACTCTATAGAAATGACATTGTTTGATAAATTTGGGGAGATTTTGAAGTTCTTGAAGAACCTCCGGTGGGAAGAGGGCCTTCGTACCAATCCCCAGCTAGACATCTTGAAAGACATCAATAATCCCATCACCTCCACCCCAATAGAAGAATCCAACTTTTCCGGTACCTTTGGAATTTTGACTTCACCAAAAGCACATTCAGTGCAGCCCAAGCAAACCAATGAAGTGAATAGTGCCAATTCTATCCTAACCTCCGATAAACAGGATCCATTGGAGGACAGCAAAGAAGATTCAGACATCCAAGCCAATTTGACATTCTTGGAGGAAAAGTCGTCTGATATTGCTTTGAATGACAAGTTTTCAACTATTTTCGAAGATAAGGAACCCAGCGAAGACTTCAGCATGGAAGTACCACCACCAGAGATCAAGCCTAGGTTGCCCAGAGTCAGCACAGCCGAATGGCTCGCCAATGCCAACAAATTATTATCACCCAATCCTCAGAAGAAAAAGAAGATTCCAGTATCTCTTGACTTTGCAACATGTACACCAAGCGTTAAGAGAGAAAGTGGCTTACAAAATGAAATAGTCGAAGTCAAAGATTTGCCAGACTTGAAGTTGGAACCTTTCAGCAACACAGCGAAAAACAATGCAACTGAAGTCGAATCGCCAACTGAATCATCAAATGCAACTTCACATCCCGTTAGACCCCGTCGGAGTAGAAAAATTGTTGATTATACTCCAGTTCCATTAAATGCCAAAATGCGGAGAGAATCGGTGAAGTTGGATGCAGTTGGCGAAAATGTCATGATCAACCACGCCGTAGGAACGAGGCAATCACAAGAGCAAAGGAAGAAAAGGAGAAGATCGGAGGACGTCACTCAACTTTCAGAGGCAGCACCAAGAAAAGCCTTGACATCCTTGAAGAGTAATATTGGCACCAGTAATCCTAAATTAGGGAGCAAAGCCTTGAATGTGAAGAAAATACCTACTTCCATGGACAAAGAAAACCAGTTTGATACATCGGTTTTCGATTTTGAACAAGAAGCCCCCAAGAGGCAATCCATTTACTTAGGCAGAAAGACTTTAGCCAAGAACAGGCGGCGTACAATGATGTAATTACAGCGTCTTGATATTCGCTAATTATTAAAAGGATATTATACACTCATTTTCATCTTGATTGGTCCATAAGGATCGTATTCGGTGATTTCAAAGTCCTCAAACTTGAATTCATCGATGTGGGTTATTTCATCTCGTCTGTCTGCCTTGATGTGAAGTTTTGGGAAGTTTCTAGGTATTCTGGTTATTTGTTCTTTCAAGGCGTCGATGTGGTCTAAGTAAACATGAGCATCGCCCATGGTGTGTATGAATTCTCCACAGTCCATGTCTACGACATGAGCGATCATCTTGGTCAACAAGGCATATGATGCAATGTTGAAGGGAACTCCCAAGCCCATATCACAAGATCTTTGGTAGAGAAGACACGACAATTTTGGCTTAGAATTTTCGGGGAAGTTGACATAGAATTGACAGAAAACGTGACAAGGAGGCAAAGCCATCTTCTCAAAGTCTGGAGGGTTCCAGGCAGACATGATGATTCTTCTATCATATGGGTTGGTCTTCAATTTCTTGATGACATCGGCCAATTGGTCAAATCCTTGGCCGGAGTAGTCAGCATCACAGTCCTTGTACTCTGCTCCAAAATGTCTCCATTGGAAACCGTAAACGGGGCCCAAATCACCTTCTCTGCGGTGTTGCAAGCCCAATGAGTCCAAGTATGCTCTGGAGCCATTGCCTTCCCAGATCTTGACACCCTTGTCACTCAAGAGTTTGGCATCGGTGGAACCAGCAACGAACCAAAGAAGCTCATGAATAATAGCTTTGGAAAACACTTTTTTTGTGGTCAAGAGAGGAAAGGAGTCATTGGACAAGTCGAATCTGAGCTGAGGAGGGCCGAAAACCGATCTTGTTCCAGTACCGGTTCTATCAGGACGGTTTTCACCGTTTTCGATGATGTACTGGCAGAGATCGAGATATCCCTGCTCTGCTGGGTTGGTTGATTGGGTCATAATAGATAATAGAAACGCGTTAAAGTTGATAAGACGCGTTGGTACTTCTAGGGTGCTGCGTCGTGCACAGACTAATATCGTCACATGACATACTTGATCTGATACTGCAGGTGATTATTGGTCTATAAGAACACAAGGTCAATAGTGTCGAAGAGAGTAAGGTGCAATGTGTTAGAATTTCTAGTTAGACTCAACCATTTCATATTTATAACTTTCTGAGCACAGTGGTTAATAGTTTTTTCACTTCAAACTCACCAATAAAAGTGTTCTCTGAACATTTCTATTAGGAATATACATGGTTATTCTTCAATACAACCAACATTGGTTTATTTCGATACGTACGTCACATAAAAAGAGCAATATTTTGAAGATTATAACCAGAATCGACAGTTAAGTTAGAAACAAACTGCCACACAGTAATGAGCAAAAATGTAATATTCAACACCCATAGGCACTGGCTGATTTATTTCAGAAAGCATTCTATTATTGGTCCATACCAAGTTAGGGATTAACTACAACTGGTTAGAGTCAAGGAGATTTTGAGAAAGGACACTGTTGATCTGAGTTTTGCTGAGCCTTTTTCCCAATTCGCGAATTGGGTCTTGATTAAGATGCTAAAAATGTTAGAATAAGCGAAATTATTTTAGAATCTAAAACAAAAATAGCAACCATTGCTGAAGAATCTGCTGCTGATACCGACTTATTTCGACTTGAGTCATTCAGAAGCGAATTTGATTCAGGTTTTGGATCACCAAATTTAGGAAGACAATTAATCATGTGTAGTAGAGTTGCTGTGAATTTATAGTGAGGGTTGAACCATGTAATTACCTCCCAAAATTAATGACCTAGCTCACTAACATTTCAACATTCCAAGCATTTCGACTCATTCTTTGGACTTATATCACTATTTATTCCATTTAGCAATATTTAGATTCAGAGCCATAATTAGTTTTAATATTTCAAACCTCAATTGCGTTTAATGGTTACCATGTACCAAAGTCTGCTACGTGCGATGATGTAACGCCACAGCTATACACCCGATACATCTGTATTGTGGGCTGTTTTGAAATCTTGCAGCCCAACAGGAAATAATTAGATTATCACGAGACAAGGCAAATTGCTCTACCATACGTCGAATCAGACACTATATGCATTTGATTTCGATTGGACACAACCACTTTGGAAATTCTACGTTTGGATTGTAATTGAGCCCCAGTAGGTACAATTAATAGAACTAGGTAAACTCTGTGTGTGGTTTGTGGAAATACCGAACGATTCCCATAAATATCAATAAATCAAAGTGGAAAGTTCAAATAGTAGGACACTTGAATATTCAAAGTGTCGAACTTATCGTGGCATCGTCGACTGCTACATCTAAGTCATTCATTCTCTTCATCATTATCTACGGTTTTGCCCAATTGGTATTTCAGGCAGGTACCTGCGCTAACGTAGTAGGCTTTGCCCCAAGTACGAAGGATATGCTATATGATATGCTACATACACAAGTGAAGCCATTTATTGAAAGCCATTGGCCCAATTGTGCGTGTGCTAAAGAAGTGGTCAGGGATTAATTCTGGCAATTTTCAAGAGGAATATTGTCTAGAATTTAGAACCTGTGCAAAATGTGCTTAGAAAGTTTGGGCGCAAAAGATACGATATCACCTTAGTAAAACAGGTCCAATACTGTAATTGGTAGTATACTATCCTGCTTTAGTTAACATCAAGCTGGTCTAACTAGATACTTCTTCCCCACTAACACAGGGTTTCTGTGGCTAATTCATGATGTCTCAGACAATAGACATTCCCCACTACCCCCCAGTCTATCATCATGAAAACACGTCGTATTCACACCAGCACAACTGCAATTGATTATTTCCAGGTCAATTGACATCCTTCATAGGAATTGACTTCCTCTGAATCCTAAAACCTTCTGGATCATTCTTTCAAGTGCACATTTCTACATCTTCTTAAACAATCATGTATTGTTATACTAGACTTATACTAGACTAAGCATCTCAGATCTACTTGGATCCGAAGACAGCGTCAGAGGCCTTCTGGACGAAGGACTTGTCCTTGTCAGAGGTGTTGTCACCAATGGCGTTGTCGACCTTGTCGGTGACGGAGTCCTTGGCCTTGCCAATGGTGGACTTCTGGGAGTCTGGAGTGACGGCACTCTCAATCTTGTCGGAAATATCTTTTCTACCTGCGTCAGACATGTTTAGTTGTTCTGTTTGAATGATATCGAACTATCGAGGGAAACCTGGTCCTTTTATAGTGTTTTCTGGGGTCCATTTGCCGCCAAAATTACTGCAACTCCTTCGCCTCCTCCACAATATACAGCACATCCTGCCTTCTGCGGTGCCCATGTTTCCTAACCCTGTGGTCCATAATTGCTATTCGAGACACTATAGTGCGAAATTCCTGGAACACCCTCCACAGCAATCAACCGATTGCTGTATTGAGACCACAAGTGTGACTCCAGTCCTGAATCCTCGGGAATATAGGGCAAATTGCGTCTCGAGGAGGGCTGCATTATTTGTGGCCCTATCAGGGAATATGTGGCTGGTGCTTGTTGGCGACCTTGAATTGTTCATTATGGTTGCTACCAATATCATATGGAATGTCATATGGTGTCTCTTGCTATGATGTAGTATAGTATGGGGCATAATAGGGGGTCTGCTCGTGTCGTATAGGCACAATTGGCACGGCAAGGTACATAGTTAGCAAGGCATTTCCAAGACACTTGGCACGATAGGCGAATGGCACAGCCTTTCATGCAATGGCAACTACAGTGCCATTGCTATGTCTGGAGCCACGGTGCCCATATGTCACTGCCACGCCCTCGGCCACAGGTTGTGGGGTTAAGAGGTCCGCCTTGAGTTGCCGTGTCAGAATTGGTCCAGGTTAATTATTCCAGACTGGAACTATTCCAATTGTGCCATTATAGCAAATTGGACATTTGGGCGTGACAATTGTGGATTTCGGAATTCTGGCGTTTCCGACCCTCTGAGTTTGTAAATATTGAGCCTATGGCCATGCCCAAGATTACAGAAATGTAGTGAAACTTCGTTGAAACGTTCAAAGTGCAATATTATCAATTAATTTGATTTAGAATTATATTAATGATTATCATAGTGAATTTATATCTGCCGGTGTGAATTCCCTAAGCGTAGAATATTAGACCTTGAATCTCCGCTCAGTGAAGGGGGCATTTGGTATAGTCTCAGCCATCGGCCTAAGATGGAGCCAGTTCATTGTCTTCAGCCTGCAAGGGAGAAAATTGAAATATAGTCTCAGACACCAGCCCAAAATCGAGACATTGGATTATCTTCACATTAATTGGACCCATTTGGATTGTATTCTGGACTTTGAGCGGACAATTTATTTCACCCTATAGATGAAGGCATTTGCTCATCTTCACCCTAAAGTTGGAGCCACTTGAAGTACTTGAACCACCGGGGCTCGACATAGATAGCATTGGCCGTGGCAATGTGCACGGGATTATCTTCCAAGGTCTCTATCACGCCTTCGAGGACCAATTTGCGCCCCTTGTGCTCCTTGACACGCGACTTCAACACCACAGTGGAGTTGGGCGGCGCCTGATTGTAGAAGTCGATGGACAACTTAGCTGTCACGCCTTTGCCCGAAGGCAACAACGAGAAGCCACAATGGACCATACCCTCGTCCAAGATGGTGGAAACAACACCACTATGAATGCCACCGTCTTGACTGATCAACTTTTCGCCCAAATGGTAGAACCCTACCAGCTCGTTCTTGGTGTTGTCCACCAAGATGATGGGATCGATTTCGTGCAAGTCTTTACCGTGGAGTAATGCCGTGTTGACATTACTGCCGAGGTGCTGTTCTGGGAATAAGTGACTCGAGTACATCAAATGGACGTTGGGGTCAGCGATGAGCTGCTTGTAGAGTTTCAGTGATTCCACGTAGTTGACTACTGAGTCGTTGGCATGCAATGCCTTCTTCTCGTTCCAGTTGCTCTTGCGCCATTGCACGGGGAAGGTGGCCACTCCAAGACCAAAGGCGGTCAAGGGGAGTACTGTTCTGACGATGCCTTTGAACATGGTGAAGAGCTAGCGATAGATGTCCAAGTGAGAGTTGAGGATGATTTCAGGATCAACTTCGAGTGCGAAGTGAGATGATACTAGTGGCTGCTATAAACGAGGGATTTTGGGAATTATGAAAAGGATGTCGAGAGGAGATGAAGCAGAGTTGTGTGTGGAGATACTGGCGAAGAAATTAGACAATATGAGGCTTGTTTCTGTGGTTAGGAGAGGTTTATTCATTAATGAGAAGATCCTCTAGGGTGTTAATTTAGACTAGCGAAGGGAATTTGAGACCAACGGAGAGAACACTAGAGTTAATTGGGAAGGTAAAGCAGTGAATGAGGAGAATATCCATAGATGAGATAGAATGGCTAAGCTAAGAAGCAGGTGGAAATTCCAGATCATGCAGAACAAGAACTGGTCTGTTCATATGAATAATTACTTGAGAGAAGAGAGATTACAGTGGGCAGATCCAAAGAGTAGAGTAGATCAATGAATAGTGGATCGGTGTATCAAGATTCTGTACAATTCACCTTCTAAACAATCAAAAAAACCATGCATGGGATTCAGCCATTAAGTTCCATAGATTTCATCAATCTCAACACATTCAAATCAATATTGACTATCTTCCATATTGTCCATTATTACTTTCTAGAGAACTTCGCCCATTAATTCCATCTACATGGGATCTTTCCCGCTTTGCTCATTCATCATTTCTTTATTATCTACTGGCAACATCCACCTCGGCATGTTTCTGGATCAACTCCACCAACTTGGCTGGATTGGCCCCAATAATGGTATCGAGCTGCTCGCCGTTCTTGTAGAAGATACAAGTGGGCATGGCAGTGATGCTGCACTCAGCAGCAACGTCCTGGGCGCCGTCAACGTCGACTCTGCCGAACTGGACCTCAGGAACTCTCTGGGCTAACATGGCAAAAATGGGCTCCAATGCCTTGCAAGGACCACACCAAGTGGCGTAAAAGTCAACGACACTGACTTTTTCTGGATTTGCTGTGAATTGTTTGAATTGGGGAAGGTCGGTGATTTCCTGGATGTTGGACTCAACCGAAGCCATTCCTCGCTTGAAAGGGAGACGGCCTAAAGGACGGAGCGTTTGGGTGAGAAGGGTACGTTGGGGCAACGCACGTGCAGTCAAAGTCCTCAACATGATGATGATGGTGGTGGAGTCAAAGAAGAAGAGAGTTTCTGGAGAATAAGTAGTGGGGAATTGTGGAGTGTATATAAATGGATAGGTTTAATAAGAAGATAGTCAGTGTCATGAATGGAGAATTGGTTTAGATTTAATGCCATTGGAAGCAAGTGGAAATATTCCCGTCATCTTGATCTAAGTGAATAATTTAATCCAATAGCATTCCCCAATTGTGACTCTATAAAGTTCTGCATTTGACTTTATAGCTTTCTTAGAGTGTAAGTGGAAGTCGCATAAATTTACTTATCACTACACTGCGAACAGTCAGCATCAGATAATGTAGATGTAAAATTAAAACCAGAGGCCCTGAAACGGTGAGACTAGATATACCAACTATCACAGAGCATGTTAACCTTCAACCCAAGTATTGGTCTGTTTGGCCAACTCCCGGGCCAGATACCTCGACCCTTTATTGTCCCAGGCGATGCGATCACGTGACTCTCTCCCCATCGCGATGTTAACAATTTTTCACATCTTCTATTCCATCAACCATGGCTGTCACTACCAAGGGCACCAAGCGTGCTGCTCCCGAGTCTAAGAAGGTCTCCAAGAAGTCCAAGGTCGTGCAGAAGAAGCTTCCTTCTCCTCCTTCCGAATCGGAGGCTTCCGAGTCCGACGAATTGGACGAATCAAAAGAAATCGAGGCCTCATCTGAAGATGAGTTGGATGATCTTTCTGGCGATGAAGCTGCCGGAAACGAAGCCGAGGACGCCGAAATGGACGAAGACAACGAAGAAGACAACGAGGAAGAATCCTCAAAGCCAGTCGATCCAAACAAGAAGACTTCTGCCGAAACCCACGCGGAACAACGTAAATTGTTGGCTGAAAGAAAGTTACAGAGAAAGTCTGGTAACGAGGTCCAGCAGATCAAGAACCTCTGGGAAAAGCTCAGAGTCACCAAGCCCGCACCTACCAAGGCCATTCGTGAAAAGCTTTCCAACGAAATTTGGGAGTTGTCCAAGGATGTCATTTTGGATCTTGTCATGAAACATGATGCCTCCAGAGTGGTGCAAACTTTGGTCAAGTTCTCGTCCAAGGAGAGAAGAGAGGCTATCACCAAGGCCCTCAAGGGCAAGTTTTATGTGTTGGCTACTTCGTCATACGGTAAGTACTTGCTTATCAAGCTCTTGCACTATGGATCCAAGGAGTCCAGAACCATGATTATCGACGAGCTCCACGGAAACTTGCGTAAATTGATGAGACACAAGGAAGGTGCCTACGTCATTGAAGATTTGTTTGTGTTGTATTCCACTCAGGAGCAAAGATTGCAGATGATTAGAGAATTCTGGGGATCTGAGTATGCCGTGTTCAAGGACTCTGGTAAGGGCAAGTCGATTTTGGAAATCATCAACGAGTCCTCTGAGAAGAAGCAGCTCATCATGACCAATCTTTACGGTACCATTAAGGCTTCTGTCGAAAAGGGTTCTACCGGTTTCCAGATCTTGCACGCAGCCATGAAAGAATACACCACCATCTTGGCCAGTGACCTTGACCTCTACGACAAACAGACCAGAGAGTTCATTGAGCTTTTGCAAGAGCAGTTTGCTGAATTGGTGCATACCCAAGAAGGTTCTGAGGTGGCCTGCACTTTACTTAGTATTGCCAATGCTAAGGAAAGAAAGTTGATCATTAGAGCCATGAAGAACCACACTCAAGAGTTGGTCAAGAATGAGTTCGGTAACTTGGTTTTGATCACCTTGTTCATGACCGTCGATGACACTGTGTTGCTTACCAAGTCATTCAGCAACGAGATCTTCACCAAAGAATCCATTGCATCTTTGTCCAAGGACAAGTGGGCCAGAAGACCTATGATCTACTTGTTGAAAGGATTAGACGCCAGATACTTCAACCCATTGGTCAAGGCTTCTTTGGCCAGATATGAACAACTTGCATACAAAAAAACCACCAAGAAGGACCAAGAGCAAAGACGCACTGAGTTGGCTGCTAAGGCAATTCCATTGATCTACGAAAGTCTTCTCGCTACTGTGGAGTCAGAAGACCCAGAACGTTCCTTTGACGGTATATTAAGTGTGAATATTGCTACTCAATTTTTGGCTGAACTCATTTTGACCTCTACCGACATTGCAGAAGTCAATGACACCTTGAGACCTAAGTTGTTGGATGTCATTTTCGACAAGACCGTCAAGGGTGACGTCTTGGAAGATTTCCACCCTATCAACAAGGTTCCATTCATTTCTAGATCATTGAAGTCCTTGATTCAAGGCAACGAATTCAAATGGGATAATGAGGCCAAGAAGTTGAAGGTGGTCAAGGGAAATGCCATTCCCGGTGTTGGCACCGATTTTGCTGTCAGAGTTCTTGACGAAATCACAGAAAAAGACCAACTTGAGTCGTGGGTTCAGGGCCAAGCTGCATTCGTTGTAGTCTCCATCTACGAAGTGTTGAAGTTAGGTGGACACAAGAAAGCCAAGGACTTGAAGAAGGACTTGGGCAAGTTGAAGAAGACCTTGAAGGCAGACAAGGACAACAAGGGTGCCCAATTATTGTTAGAGCTCATCTGAGTCATTGCGTAAACGGAGAACAATTTTTCATATTAATAGGCTGATTAGATAGCCGTGTATATTATTCACATATCAAATGCTTCATCTTCATCATTTTCGTAGTCTTCGCTGTCGTATTCACTTCCGGAATCTTCACCACCAGCATCGGCCAATTGTTGGTCGATTATGGCTTCTTGCTCTTCCTCGGTGACTTCTTCTCCCTCGAAAAGAATGGCATCTGGATCAATATCCTCGCTATTTTCGGAGAACCACTCCAACTTTTGGTTGCACCTGAGACATTCCAACTCGTCTCCGGAAGTTTTGATGGCATTGAATTTCGTAGCAATGCAAACGTAACAATAAATGTGACCACAGTTGGTGATGTACGGATTAGTAATAGTGCCAGCTGAAGGAAAGGATTTTTGACCAGCCTGGAGTGCCTTAAAATTGGTGTCATGGCAAATAGCACACTGTGAGATTGGGAGGTTGGTATATTGGGTAACAGACATTTTTGGAGACGAATCGTTTGCCTTTGAGTTTCTTTGGGTGATTTTCATCGCCATCTTCCGCAACTTTCCAAGCTGGAGAAGTGGAAGCGTGAAGACCAAGAATTCTGTCATGACGTTCCATACCAACTGTCTGTTTTGAAACTCGAAATTCACGTTGTTTCCATTGAATTTGAGAAGGTCTGTCACGATAGGTGACAACGAGATGCCGAGGACTCGATGGCTTAGCGACGGATACTTTCCGTTGACCAAGAAGAGACAGAAGTTGATGAGGTTGGCGATCTTGAGGGTGTGGTCCACCCTGGAGAGAATGAACGCCTTGTGACGAACTAAAAATGCCTTGATCTTATCAAACACCACCGATGTCAGGCCATTGTTGCCATTCTGGTCTTCTTCCACCGAATAGAGATACGACTGCAACTTGTTGAAGCCGTATCCACCTAACAAGAGCAAGAAAAGAAGAGACTTCTTGGACTTGCCGATGATCTTTCCTGACTTCAAGTCAGTTAACTTGAGGTTCTGCAATGCTAACCCATACGAAGAACCATTCTTCCACACAGTCTGCTTGAAAATGATGAGGTTGAGGATGAGAGACCAAAGCTCTGGATGCTGATTGTAGGACCAACGACTATTAGAATGAAGGTGAAAAATAGAGGAGAGTTGCTCCTTGAGAAGTGAAAGAAGTTCTGAGTCTAGAATGTAGGCATCCACTTGGGATACCCTTGGTGCTGGATAAGGAATAGGGTCCATGGTGTTGATGGGTTCTTCCCCACAAAGATACCGAGGTAAGTATAGGTACACGTGATTCTTCACGTGAGTATAATATGAAGAATGTGAAAACTGGTTAGTGGAAAAGAGCTGAAACGAAGATATACCAGGAATATTTACATTCGTAGTATCTAATATTGCCTTGCATGAATTTTTCAAGAAATCTGATGATTTTTACTCCTCATTTCTTGCACTTTGAATTTTTGATGGTGTGAAATATTCATTGCGATGCTAATTCTCTATGAACAGATACCGATCTTTAAATGGAGTGAATTTACAATATGCCTTATTCGCTTCCCACTGTATATCTCATAGAAGCTTGAATTACAAAGCCTTAATTACCGTCTAGGTTACATGTTAATATCTAGTTCATCACTCTTTGATCTACATGCCATTTCATTAGGTCGTTAATTTTAGCTATTAATCAGGTTCAACCCTGCAAACTAGCTGCATCTGTGCGATTGTCGAGCTCAATCATGATTTCGTTAACTAATTCTTCAATCAAAACAGATCCGTTTCTCAACTTCATCAATTCTTTGATATCTTCGATACTCATTGCGTGTAGTATCTTCATGTTCACGTCATTAACTATCAAAACCTTTAGAATTCTTAACAACGTCAATTGAATAACCGGGTTCCTATCATATATTTCCAACTTGTTGAGAATATCGTGGAAAATTTGTGGTCTTAAAAACACAGTAAGGACTTCCTTGTGATTTGTCAAAAGCTTGAAGTAATTCTCTAATGTCGCCTCCAAGTTTGTGACCTTGGAAATCATGAAGCCCTTGATCAACCAATCCAAGTTGTCAACAATCCTGTGCTTCACATACTCGTTGTCTAGAAGATACCAATGCATAATTGAATCCAAACAATTAGATTGCCAGTAAGGGTCGACCAATAATTGGATGTAAACGTAGAAAACATCGTTATACTTCAAAGCCTGTCTAATCTCGTTATCTTCGCAGTAGACGAGTTCACACAATATCGGTAATACGAATTGCTTGAAAGGTAAATTGATCAAAGCAAGATTCTTAATATAGGGCACTAATCCCAATTTGACTATTTCGATTTCCTTCGCATGATTAAGGTAACAGCAATTGTAAAGAATAGGACATAAAATGTTCAAAATTTCCTTGTAGTATCGATTGGAGGTACTGCAACTCTTAATATGGTCTGTTAAAAATTTTAGGATATCTGCTTGGTAGAGTGACTTTAACACATTTGGCAAACATGACATTGCCTTGAAGAATTTAAGAATAGATAATTGATGGTAAAATTCCAAATAATCATATGCTTTTATCAACGATTTGAAAAGTTCGCTAGATGAGATGTTAGACCTAACCCGTGGCTCTGATTGACCGAAATGCTTAATGATTTCAATAATCATCTTAATGGTTTGTTCCGGCGCAATGGATACCAGTTCATCGATGCTGCTAACCTCGATTGGTACTCCTTCGGCGTTGGCATTTTCTGCTTTGATTAACTTGTTAAGTATAACCAGCAACCAGAACACAACGCCATTTTTAGATAATATTCGACACAAGTCAGACTTGGATCTTATCAAATCTCTTGACAAAATATTATAAATGCACTCAATTGAAACCAAAGGAAAAATACGAACAACATCAAAGTCTTCTTCGATGAATTTAGTCAAAACTCTTAACCCACCGCATGAAATAAGCATTGTTAGAGCCTTGTCGGAATTTTTGAAATATCCGATGAATTTAATCACTTGCAATCTGACAGATAAGTCGTATGAACGACTTCTAAACTGAGTTATCAATGGAATTCCACCAAGCATGCAAAAGTTCTCAAAAATAGACTCGTTGACTTCAAACAACGAATTCAAAATGGATAGAACATGAAACCACAATTTCTGGTAGCCTGAAAATTCTCTTGTATACTCCAATATCTCTAAAAGCGAAAGCATTCCATGGTCCTTCACCAATGTCAAGTGCAGAATGGAATACTTTCTCACCAAGTGCAAAATTCTTCCCGTGATCTTAATGAGAGACTTTGCTAATTCATCACCTCCTTTATGACATAAGTTAAGTCTGGATGAGAACTTGGATATCAAGTACTCCATTTTAGTTTGGATTTCAAGATCATTGGTATCAAAATTCTCAATATCAACATCAAAAAATGGGTCCTCGTCTTCATCCACTTGTTCATGCTTCATGTGACTGGTAGACCTCATTTTTAATGTGATGACTTCGGTTGAATCAAATTCTAGTTCGTTCTTATCACAGAATTTAGCCAAGAGTTCTGCTTTTGAATATTTGATTGGCTGAGGATCTATGTTCGATAATTTCAGCGAATCATCAAGGTCTTGTAGATCTTCTAATTGGATTACTGAAGCAACGTCCACGTTCTTTGGTACCTTGATATCTTGTACATCATTGAAGTCTTGGTCCCAGTTTTCTTCATTTGATTCGGAGTATGAATTAATTGATTTTAACTCTTTCACCTGCAGCAAGTTCATGAAGGATGGCTTTGGCTTTGGTGATTTTTGAGTGAGCCATTTATGTTTTAGAAGTAATTTGGCCGAAATTCTTAGATTCGGCTGCTTTTGAAAACATTCCAACAAAAAATCCTTTGCCAAGGAGGAAATATGTTTCGGTATTGGAGGGTTTTCGTCTGTTCCGATTGCATGCAAGGTGGCCATGGGGTTTAAGTCATGATAGGGAGGATAAGTTGTGAGTAATTCAATAATTGTTGCACCTAAAGACCAAACGTCAGAAGCAGTACAAATTCCTTCACCTCCCAATATGGTCTCTGGGGCCATCCAATTAGGAGTTCCCACTACCGTATGATGCTGAGAGTTAACTTTCGTCGCAACACCGAAATCTGCCAACTTAATATCTCCCAGTTCCGTTAAAAGAACATTTGCTGCCTTAACATCTCTATGGACCACACCCTGTTGATGTAAATAATTAAGACCCATCAAAATCAGTCTGACCATATCTATAACCTCATTTTCGGGAAAACCCTTCCCATTCTTTTTATATATTTGACGCAACGAACCACCCGAACAAAATTCGAGAAAAACGTTCAAGGAGGTAGACGTTTTGACAAAACCGTGATATTTCACGATGTTTGGATGCTTTAATATTTTCAAAAGATCGATCTCTCCCATTAATTCCATGACGTCTTGATCTGGCTCTAAAAGAATCTGCTTGATTGCCACAACCTGCTTGGTTTTCAAGTTAATACCCTTGTAAACGCTAGCGTATGCTCCTTTTCCTATTAAGTTGGAGAATTGAAAGTTTTCCAAGGCATTTGACAGTCTTGTTCCTGGACGTTTTTCAAAGCGCTGGGCAGGAGTTAACGAAACCTTAACCGATGCATTTCGCATATGATGGTTTCTGTCTGGAGTAGCCTGTGAAGTGCTCAGATGTATTGAGGCGATTTTATTAGAATCTTTGCCCATGGTTTCAGATTTTGCATTTCCAAGACTTCTGGGTTTTTCTGTTCTGCTTTTGGTGTCATTAAATGGATTTTTGCCTAGGACATTGGAACTTCTTAATTTGTGGACTTTCATGGGCTGTGAAGTGGGAATACGGACGACCTTCTCTATGAATGGCGACTCGCCTTCATCATTGCGAGAAGTTTCGGCAATGGAAGACATTTTAGTGAAGCGAGAACGCGTATTGGATGCATTATTTGTGGAATGGGTCGAGCTTGGATGGTTGGAGAAGTCTTCTTCAGCTTCGCTAACCTTGTGAATATCATGAATAACATGATTACTATGCATATTGGTGGTGTTTATGGCCTCTTTGTGCGATGTGTGGACTTTGCTTGCGCTGGGCGAGTCGATTTCAACATAGGTACCTTTTACCTTGCTCAAAAACGGCGACTCTGAGCTCTTGGAGCCGTCACTTCGGACAATGTGGGAGCTGGAGCTTCGGGAGAACTGCAGAAATGAGAGGTCGAAGTCTCGGGATTCGTCCAACGCGAAGTCTTTATGGAAAGTGGAGTCATCTGCGTCAATTCCCTCTTGGTATTTGCGTAGAGCGGCATCTCTGAGGCGGGATTTCTCCAGCAAACTGGATTTCTGGGGATATTTGGACTGTTTCGACTGCAGGGCAGAGCTTGTAGTGCGTGAGCTGCTGCTCGGATAGGCCGGCGGCACTCTTGTGGGTTCCTCTTTAGTGGAGCTCATGGTGGAGCTTCATTGCGTGGAAAAGGACGGAACAAAGACGGAAAAGGACGGTATTTCGACGGTTATGGGTAAATCTGGCCCTGTGGATCGGAATATGCTATTAAAAACGTGGCTGGAAGTAATTGTGCCCGTGTATTTGTGGCTCCACTTCTTTCTGTAGTATTGATGATTTACCAAACAGTGCGACACGGTACAAATACCGATTTCTGGGATGTTGCAGTAATCGAAACCAAAGTGGATAAACGGAAAGGCAAGTCGAAGGTCGATGATGCACAAATTAGGCACAACAACTGGGATAGAGTGTAAGGACAAAAGGGCCTGTTCTTTTCTTGATGGAGCAAGAAATTTGTCAAGAAATATCAACAATAGTGAAATACGAATCGCGTCTATACAAGACGAGAGCAAACAGAGCTAGCAACGTTTTATTGGGACAATAATTTGATTCGAGTAGAATTTGAGGTTTAGATGATCCGACATGTCCTGAGACTTCCTTAGAGGTGGATTCGGGCTGGAAATGGAATTCTGGAATATTTGGATTGTCACTACTCAAAAAGTCCGAGAATGACACAGACAGATGAGCCTGGAGAGGCTTGACTGAAACTAATGTACTAAAACCTGAAGGAATTAACCAAAGTGGTAAATGGGATCGAAATCGGGTTTGTTGATTTACTACAAGGACGAAAGATAGCGCTCCGTGCTGGATATCAAGTCTACGGTGATAGCTTCCAAATAATGAGGATTACAAGGTGTATGGAGTAGATTCACGCCATAGTAGAGTTATGCCATGATGAAGCCCATAATGTAATATAACTTCCATGACCTAATCGAAATTCCATAAGTGAATCCACCCATATTTCCAGTACATATGTCTTATGTATTCAATATGGCTCGTTTTCGTCCGGTTCCTGGTACAATTCAATTCTCGGAGTTTTATAGTTTTATAGAACGCTATCGCTTCAACGATACCTCAATCAATTCATTCTACTGGCTCATATTTCAATCTAATTTCACCTCATTTATTTACCCTATTTTAATGACTACAACTTGGTCAACAACTTTCCTGGACCCTTGTTTGGACCGAACAACATACCCCAGGTTTCTGGGATCTTCTCGAAGTTGTTACTCAAGTCAACCAAGGTGAAGGAGTCCTTGCTCACGGAAATTCTTCCCTCTTGGATCCATGTCAAGAGATTCTTGGTGGCCTCGGGGAATTTGGCCATGAAGTCGAGAATAATGAAGCCTCTGACGGTCAACTTGTTGGCCACAATCTGTGGCCAGCCAATAATTGTGGAGCCTCTAATATCGTCGTAGCCGGTGATGGCACCGCAGGCAATGACCTGGCCATGGGGCTTGACCAAAGTCAACATGGCGTCCAAGACCTTGCCTCCAACTCCGTCGAAAAAGACGTCGCAGAACTTCTCCTCGCCAAGAGCCTCCTTGAGCTTGTGGTAGAATTTGGGGTCCTTGTAGTCGACACAGGCGTCGGCTCCGATGGACTCGACGTATCTGCACTTGTCGGCACCACCCGAGATACCAATGACCTTTTTGCAGCCAATGATCTTCTTAGCGATCTGCACACACATGGAACCAGTGGCTCCCGAGGCAGCAGAGATGACAATGGTGTCGGTGGGCTTGAGGTTGGCCACCTCCAAGAGGCCGAAGTAGGCGGTCAAACCGGTCATTCCCAACACATCAAGGTACCACGTGAGGGGGATCTTGGTGTTTTCGATCTTGTTGAAGATGTTGGCGGCCTTGACAATACTGTAGTCGGACCACTTGAGCTCACAGTTGATGATGTCGCCCACCTTGTACTTGTGGTTTTTGGACTCTACCACCTGACCCAAACCGGTGGATCTCATGATGTCGCCCTTGACGACAGGCTGGACGTACATTCTGGAGGCATCAAGGCCCTTTTGGATCCAAGCCCGCTGTGTGGGGTCGTTGGAAAGGTACAAAGTCTTAACTAGCACCTCGGACTCGCGGAGTTCACGAAGAGGACGCGAGGTGAGCTTGAAGGTCGACTTGTCGTCGCTCAAGTCGTAGTTCACGCTTCTTTTGGCGGGCTCGTTCAAGATGAAGCACTTGGTTTCGGCAGGCATCGTGTAGGGAAGAAAAGAATGGGGTTAAAGTGTGGAGATAGCAGACGTCAGTGTGAAAAAGGGTTCTTTTATAGTGCATAACGCGGGGTGCTTTAGTGGGGTAACGAGTGCCGAGTGCCGAAAAGTATATACCGGATAAGAGAAAGAAGAGGCCAAGGCTTCGGGTAATAGAGGGTTGGGGGAGCCGAAACGAGGGGAGCTGATGCAAGGGCAGCATGGCGGCTACGTGGTTACGTGGGTGTTGTATTTTACGGGGTTGTTGGGCGGAATCTGGCGCCTCTATTGGTGCGTTTCGGGTGAGATATGACACTTGGAAAATTGGAGTTCTGGAAAAAATTGCCTGGAAGCTCCTGTGTATTTGGGTTTTCGGCGTGGGTGGGTTAAAGTGGGTCTTCGGCAAGGATGCTTTTGTGGACGGGACTGTGGGCAGCGTGGGCCTTTAGATAAAATAGGATAGCTGGAGAGATGAGATACGTGTGGAGAAATATTTAGATGCATGAGACAGAGAAAATACTGGGAAAGAAATGGAGAGGATTCTCAGGACATACCTGAAGCTACATTGTTGGAAACATTGATAAGAGTGTGATGGGATGTTTGGAGGAGATCTAATAGTGATGTAGCGGGTGGACCTGAGAAAGGTCTGTCATGGAACATGGTTAGAATACTGATGACAAACACCTCCGACAATTCTGGCAGTGCATTGCAATTAATTAGACTCACATTCATTGTAGCAACTCTATTTCAACTTCAGCCGACAACCTTACTAATTCTCCCAAATCTGCCGAATCTGCTGAATCTGCTGAATCTGCCGAATCTACTGAATCTGCCGAATCTGGCATATTTGGAAATCCATCAACTCATCGCAGATTACCCCAGTATGTGTTGGTCCCACATTACATCATCATGTGCAGAACCCTTCGATAACACCGAGTGTTGACCACGGCATTTTACCTATACTTCGACTGGTCTGCTCATAAAACTACGTGACAATGTAGGTTCCATATTCGTGGACCACCAAGTACACCTGGACGTTCGTAATCAGTGGCTCGGATGTATCTGTTTGGTGGCTTCGCCGCTTTGCTCATCTAGCAGTACAGGGCACAAAGGCGGGATTTCGGTTATTCGGCATAGTCAAGAGCGTAGACCCCACCCTGCCTCCTGGAATAGGAATTTGTGCCGCTATTTTTGCAGGTTTTACTTCTGGATGTTAAAACTGGATTGAAGTAGTTCTGGAGAATGCAAGAGGGCGTAATGGGGTCCCTAGTAAGCTACGTGCACCCCTCGGCATCGCAACTTTGATACCATGTAATGAGGCATCAAAAGTCTTTGCCCACAAGTGCAAAATTTGCAGAGTTTCCTGAGGAATGCTGCAGATGGAGCTGCAGGAGAAGAGTCCGTGCCATTCCAGTCCACAAAATGGTAGAAGTATCCACTAAGTTTAGCCTGCCGAAATTGAACGGTCAATATCGGACCAAATTATTGTCTTCTCGACCCAGATACTCCTGATAAGGTTACTAAGCATGTGCAAGTAGGAGACCGAGATATTTACTCAACAAAGGTTTTGAGTACGCTGTCCTGCTTAGCGAGGAAAGGGGCAGGTGAAAGAGGGCGACGGAATCAAATATATCGATGGCTTTGAGTATTTCAACTGTTCCAATTAATACGCAATTAATACGTGCTTCAACTATTAAATTCTTCAAATAGCCTTAGGTCTGCTATCAGTGATGTGCTAGTAGTAGAATAAATCCCAACAGAAACCCTGCAGCAATCACCTGCACAGGAAAGGTCTATTATGGGTATATTTCGGGGAATGAGGGGTAGTGGAAACCAGAATGAAGAGGCCTATTTGTAAGAATTGGAGATAAGTGCACCAACAGCTTTTGATTTGCCAAATCATCCATATGTGTACTTTGAGGAGCTTCCTCGGATCTGGCGCAATAAGTTGAGATAATACTGGCTGTGTCTGAATTGTTTCCTAATTCCAACTGATCAAGACACTTCTGAAAGAATGAAACAAAAAGTTAGAACTAGAATATGGATGTACTTGTCTAAGTTTTTCAAGGGTTGTTTTAATTCTTATTAGTATCATATTGTTTACTATGTGAAACCTCACTTTCTACCTCGTTCAGTGTTAATGTTCCTCAAATTAAAGGTTGATTGAGTTATTCGTCATATTGTGCCAGAAAGTAATCAATACTTGTAGATATACTTGGTTAGAGTGAATTATTCTGGGAAAATTGGGTTCAATAGAGATCTACTTGAAAAAGCACGGGACCATATTACCAAATTGGCACACACCCTGGTGTTGTATAATTGTATTTTCTAGGTTACTATTTTTTTAGGTTGGTTAGACGTTATGCACAGGGGCAAATACCTTATTTTATTAATTTTTTATCTGATCCACTTCCTTGAACTTGATCTGTAAAACTCCAATGAAAATATATCCAGGAATCCTACTTCTACAATCTGCTTAACCAATTAAATATAATAAACATCGACCATCACCAGATGGAAAGCTATAACTGAATCTATAAAAATCACCTAATCTTTTTCAGGAAGATCTGCTCCGGCAGATTCTGCAAGGGCAGCTTGCTGCTCATCTCTTTCTGCTTTTTCTCTGTTCCAACTCAACAAGTTCACATCTCCTGTCTTTCTTGGCTTGATCAGATTAATGATTAAGAGCGAAATGCCTAGGACAAAGCAAGCTCCTCCTCCAGCCATCCAGCTGATACCCAAAAAGATGTTCTTTCCACCAAGAACCGATCTCTGGGAAATGTATACAAACTTCTTACCTTTGTATGGAAGAACAGGGAAGTGAAGACCAATAGTGACTTCGTAGATACCAGCTTTCATCACATCGTGGTCATTTCTGAGAGCCAACTTGTTGAAGGTAGATAATGCTGAGCTGTGCATCCAGTTTTGGAAATGCTCCCATTCCGAAATGTCAGGCACGTTGGTCTCGTTGTAGCCTTCAGGGAACATCTTGTACCAGTTTGGAGGTGGGGCGATGTCAGTGTAATGGTAAGTGGTTTTCTTAAATCTGTTCTTGTCTGAGGACCAGGCAATTCCCTTTTCAGTCATCTTGTAGTCCCCGGAGGTACCGTTGACACCGGCCAAAGTGCTAACATAGGTGTCGTTGAACAAACTGTTGGCAATCAAGCCACAGGGGTACAATCTCTTGCCCTCGTCATTCAATGACAAAGGCTGGCAGTTTTGACCCACGGTGTCCTTGATGTCATGGATCGATGCCGCTTTTCCGGTGAGTTGATCCTCGTTGAAAGACTTCACATAACGACGGTGGTTGGCGTAAAAGTTGTGCAACCGGTAGAAGAAGTAAAGAGGCGCCGAAATGTCATGAGGAACCTCGAACTGCACACGGCACACATTTCTCTCGTCTTCAAACCGCTGGGACTCGTCGGTGTCAAGCTTCCACTGGGGCTTTTGCTGAGCAATCGCGCCACGGAAGTTGAAGGTGGTGTAGTTTTCAGGAATCTCTGACCAGAAGTCTTTGGAGGCGAGGTTTTCACACTGAGAGTAGTCGATGAGGATGTCCTGGATCTGGTGGGAAGCATACCACATGGCAGCTCCCAAAGGAACAAACACGATGGCAATACCGACCAAGAGAGGAATCACCATCTTGGCAGTGAAGACAGGGTTGTATGCCTTCATCCGTTGTTGTCTGAAGGCATTGTCGCCTGGTCTTCTGGACTTCTCCTTAGGCTTTTGCAAAGGTTCATCGAAGGACGAATCGGACTCGTAGTCTTCGCCTTCTTCTGGTTCAAAAACGTTTCTGGGTGGATCAGACAAGTCTGACAGTAACCGTGGGGGCTCGAGACCCGTGGCCCGTGCTTGGGAAGAATCAGCCATGGTGATGATGTTAGTTTTAGAAGGGAGTGTTTTCTTCCGTGTAACCCGATCCTTGCACGTGCTGTGGGTCATGTGATCAAAGGGGAGCTGGGGGCAATGGAGCAGACTTCGTGGCAATTGTGTTTCAACAGGTCAGAGGGTACATGGAGTTGCAGTCCATAATTAGGAGAAGTGTGGGAAGCTCAGGTAGAATTAATTATTCATAATCTTCCAAACCAATTGTTTAGGGAGTTGGTCTCAGTACCATATAAGATCGGATATAATTGTGACTATTCTCTATTAATTGTTCAAGTTAAGGATACATAATAGCTTATCAATATTTACCTAAGATATAGTGGTAAGTAGTGAATAAGTCAATATGTAATGGTTCCTTGTGATCCTCGCAATTAATTACACCGCTATTGATTTCTAGAGAAATTAAGTATTTGCGCTTTTTTGAGCGCAATGTCCGCGATTTCATCTAGTTCTACTTCGTTCTGTACACGGCTGTATATTCCAGTCTAGAATTCAAATATATCTGGTTAAGCAGAAATTCCAGGATTAGAACCTACAAAAATACCCAGATAGCCCTATTAGGATTCTAATACTTCACATAAGAAAAAAGCACGTAAGGGTATTTTTCAAGTAGCCCATCAAATCCAGTAGCGGATATGTGGGTCACGTGACTACATTTTGACAGCAGCAAGAGGGGCCGCTACGGCTTCCTAACAACATGGACTTTCTAAAGCAACCGCATATCAGCCCCTTGCGCCCCTCCCAACTCCCCTTTTACCTGCACCACAGTCCCCAAACACTGGGAATTAGCCTCTATTAAAATTCTAGCCACGTGCATTATCGCACGTGACCATTACACCGTATATCAAAATTTTCACTTCCCATCACTTTTCATCATCCAACAATGTCTACTCAAGAAACCGATGCAGAGAAGAATATCGAGATCTGGAAGGTCAAGAAATTGATCAAATCCTTGGAGGCCGCCCGTGGTAACGGAACCTCCATGATCTCGTTGGTCATTCCTCCAAAGGGCCAGATTTCCATCCAGCAAAAGATGTTGACTGATGAATACGGTACTGCTTCCAACATTAAGTCGCGTGTCAACAGATTGTCGGTGTTGTCTGCCATCACCTCTACCCAGCAGAAGTTGAAGTTGTACAACTCCGTGCCCAAGAACGGTTTGGTTATCTACTGTGGTGAAGTGTTGACCGACGAAGGTAAGGAAAAGAAATTGAACATCGATTTCGAGCCATTCAAGCCCATCAACACATCCTTGTACTTATGTGATAACAAGTTCCACGTGGAGGCGTTGAGTGAGTTGTTGGAGAACGACGACAGATTTGGTTTCATCATCATGGACGGTAACGGAGCCCTCTTCGGTGCGGTCTCGGGAAACACCAGAGAGATCTTGCATAAGTTCACTGTTGACTTGCCAAAGAAGCACGGAAGAGGTGGTCAGTCCGCTCTTCGTTTCTCCAGATTGAGAGAAGAAAAGAGACACAACTACGTCAGAAAGGTCGCCGAAGTGGCAGTGCAGAACTTCATCACTGCTGACAAGTGTAACGTCAAGGGTTTGATCTTGGCTGGTTCCGCCGATTTCAAGAACGAGTTGTCCAAGTCCGATCTCTTCGACTTGAGATTGCAACAAAAGGTCATCAAGATCGTCGATGTTTCCTACGGAGGAGAGAACGGTTTCAACCAGGCCATTGAATTGTCTGCCGAGACCTTGGCCAACGTCAAGTTTGTCCAAGAAAAGAAGTTGTTGAACCAATACTTCGACGAAATTTCCCAAGACACCGGTAAGTTCTGTTACGGTATCGATGACACCTTGAAGGCCTTGGACCTCGGTGCCTGTGAGATCGTCATTGTGCACGAAAACTTGAGCATTATCAGATACACCTTGAAGGACATTGAAGGTGAGACGGTGATTGCCCACGCTAATCCCGAAAACGCCGACAAGTCCTGGCAATTGGACAAAAAGACCGGTACCGAGATGGAGATTGTTAAGGAAGAACCATTCTTGGAGTGGTTGGCTGAAAACTACAAGAGCTTCGGTGCTAACTTGGAATTCGTGACAGACAGATCGTCCGAAGGTGCTCAATTCGTCCAAGGTTTCGGTGGTATTGGTGCTATGTTGAGATACAAGGTCAACTTTGAGCAGTTGGCTGACGAATCGGATGAGGATGAGTATTACGACGATGATGATGACTTCATTTAGACAGTTAGGAGTTTATAGAAGAGGTTTCTCGTACTCTTGACAGTGGGTTATGTTTTAAGTTTTTAGCTTGTGCATCGATAGATATGATCTATTCAAAATGTGGTTTAATTGATGTAACAGTTTGTGACTACCTCACTTTAGCAAGGAGTTCTTATACCCATTGATTTGTATCCTGCGAATGTTCGATGGGAAAACTAATTGTGCCACTTGTGGTCAGAATCTTGTTTTATTTCGTGGTGTCATTTTTGACGGAAATTTACATATATTTAAAAAATATCCAGATGGAAGAACAAATCTGTAGAGTCATAGGGAATGATACCAAATCTTTACGACTTCTCTTGAATCAAATTTCTTAATGGTCGCTTGGTCTTGTAATAGAAATTATATCCCAATGCACAAAAAGTACAATAGCTTTAGGATTTCTAGCCTTTTTGGACATTACTCTGGTTTAATAACCAGAGTGCCTGTATTATATTCAAAGCTTGATAATAGTGAGGCATTATACAAAAAGAGGGTATTTTTAGTTTTGAGTCTACGGATTTTCCGATTATGTCTTGATATTACAATAGTATGCTAAATTTATCATTTCTTCACAGGTTTAGTAACCTTCCCTTTCTTGAATTTCTTCTTTGCACCACTGGCTTTCAAATCAGTCAATGCATCAGTAGATGCATGTCCTAAAACGTCCTTATGGGTATTTCCAGTAACCATTTGATGAGCCAAGTTCTGCAATCCACTAGTCAAGTATGATCTTCTCAAGTTCTTTCTCAAGGGTGTTTTCATCAATTCTCTAAGCTCGAATTTAAGTCTTTTTTGTTGATCCTTTGTCAAGGCCTTGCTCTCTTTTCTCTTTCTTTGTCTCTTGAGCACGTCATCTTCAAAGTCTTCAAGATCAGACGCATTGTCGACACCTAATTCCTCTGCTGCTTGCTCCACCCAAGACTTTTCCTTCTTGGTGGCAATGTTGGAAATACTAGCATCTGCCAAACTGGCAGAGAGAGTCACTCTTGGTTTAACTTGGGTAACTAAATCCAATTCCAAGGGCAAGAGTTTCACGTCACTATGAATATTCAACCTGGAATTTTTCTGACTGCTGGCCACGAGTCTTCTTAATTTTCTTAAGGGACCAGATGCTTCTTGGGGTGAACACAACATCACAGACACACCTTCATTACCTGCTCTAGCAGTTCTACCAGATCTATGGACATAGACATCTGCAGAACGAGGAAGGTGATAATGCACAACATGGTCGATTTTTGGAATATCCAAACCTCTAGCAGCAACATCAGAGGCAATAAGGACAGCAACCTCGTTCTTTTCGCTTGCTTCCTTGAATTTCTCCAAAGATCTCAATCTTTGCTTTTGAATCATGGCTGAGTGCAAACCGAAGGCTGGGATATTGAGGTTGGTCAAAAACGGCACCAATCTCTTGACAGAGTCGATAGAATTAGCAAATACCAATGTGCTACCCTTGTACATCAACAAGAAATAGTATAAGTACAAGTCTCTCTCTGTTGGACCACACTCCACCAAGGCTTCAGTAATTTGACCAGAGACGATTTCTTTGGGATTGGCATCAATCAATGTAGGTTTTGAGTCCTTGAATTTCAATTTAGAGTTCAAAAGTTGGAGGATTTCATCGTTGTCAATCAAAGTGCCATCAGAAACCTTGCTCTTTTTCTGAAACTTGTCCAATTTTCCGAATAAATCTCTGGAAAAGGTTGCACTGAAAACTAACGTTTGCCATCTCCATTCCACATGAGCAGACTTCTTTCTGCTTTTGGAGAGCAAGTCTAAAATCTTTTCAAACTCGTCGAAGTGTCCATCTTGCAATAATCTATCAGCTTCATCAAGAACCACCATGTCTGTGTTGGCTAAACGCTTTAACAAATCGTCACTTTTTTCTACCAACTCCAAGAAACGGCCAGGTGTGGCCACTAAAATTCCAGGACCATGGTTTAACAATCTCTCCTGCTTTTGAATGGACAAACCTCCTGTGATGCTGACAATACCATTATAGTGTAATGGAGAGTGCTTGGAAATAGCCTTGAGATGGTCCACAACTTGATGTGCCAATTCTCTGGTGGGAGCAAAGATTATACCAGTTGGTGGAGTAACAATCTTGTTCTTTCTATCTTGTTTGATCTGCACTAGTTTGCTCATGTACTTTTCCAAAATTGGAATTCCGTACGCTAAAGTTTTACCCGAACCAGTAGTGGCCTTTCCGATGATGTCCTTTCCTTCAATTGCCAAAGGAATCGCTTTCTTTTGAATTGGAGTGGGTTTGGAAAATTTCATTGCATTTAAGCCTGCCAAGGTGTATGCATTCAATGAAAGATGGTTTTCTTGATCTTGCCAAGCAGGCAAGTCGATTTCATTCACATCTGGCAATGGGACGTCAAAAGTGAAAGATCCGGATTCTAATTCATCAATAGCCTTGTCAAGCTTGGTTTCGCCTTCTATGTCTTTCTCTTCCTCTTGGTCATCTTCAAATCCAGTAAATTCTTCTTCCATGTCCTCATCCTCCAGGTTATCTTCTGCATCATTTTCTTGATCCTTTTTACCCTTTCCATCCTTTTTAGCGTTGGTTTCTTTCTTTCCTTTGGTCTTCTTGACATCCTTCTCGGTGTCCAACAGGACGAATTGGGGCTTTCCGTCAACCATTTGAACATCAACACCCTCTAATTCTTCCATTCCCATCAAACCCAGGTAATCTCCCAAGTTGTCAGGAATATCAACAGGCTTCCATTGCAAGTCTCCAACCTTGACAATTTTGGATTGTTTATGCAATTTCTGCTTCAAAGTGGGGACTTTTCTTGGTTTTTGGTCCTTTTTGAACCCCTTTTTCTGTTTGGATCCACCGGAGCCATTCTTAGCCCCTTTGGAAGCAGTCTTTCCTCCTTTTTGAGCCATAGTAGATGAATGCAACTTTGTATGAGAACTTTGGATTTTCATCTCATCGCATAAATCCTGCATACAAACTTGATAGCCTCTATCTCAAGAAGGGAAGAGTAAAACTGTTACTAACATAAGGGCTCAGATTATCACCGGAAACATATACATAGGTGGTGGATTTTTCCTTTGAAGTTAAAAGCGAACAATTTCCGAAAGAAACAAGCAATTCTGGTAAATTTTCGCTAAGTTTTCACCTCATTATTGAATCTATGAAATTTCAGATTTACAAACTACAAGCACAGATTATTGATTTCTTTGGAGTTTAGTGTCCTTACAATTGCTCAGAATACTGGCATATCTCGATTCCTTGTTTGAAAAGCACGAAAAAATTGAGATCTAAGCTGTTCGTTTATCTCAACCTTGTCAATCATTATTCTCCTTTTCAAGACTAGACGAATACTTGATTCCAGATAATGAAGCGGGGCTTACTTCGTCGTCCCCAATCCATCACAGGAAAGGCGCCCACACCCAGAAATTTAAAACCACAGAAAGCCAGACAATTAATTCGAAGATTTCATGTGCTTCAAAAGAATAAGTTTGCCATTATTACCAAACTAGCCAAGCTCCAAAACACAAGTGCAACACTAGAAAACTACAAGGACAAAATTTTCGATTTAAAAATCAGAAAGTTATACGATGACACATATCGCTCCTTCAAAATCAATAAAAATAGCGATCCTCTTCGACTTGAAGATTTAAATCAAGATGATCTAGTTCGAGAGTTGGCCTATATTGACGCTGAAGTGGATAAGAGAGGAGGACTTAATGCATACCAGTCAGCTTCAACACAAGGTCAAGACTCAAAGAGAGGTGGCGACTCGTCCAAGAAGCTTTTGGAATGGTTGAAAGAACCACAATATAAAGATAGACTAGCCAAAGAACTTAACGCTCTTGAAATAGGCTCTTTGAGCCCCTCAAATGTGATATCAACTTGTGGAGTGTTTTCGGAAGTGTCACGAATAGATTTAAACTCACAAAGTCCACTTATTCTAAAGCAAGATTTTATGGAGAGGCCATTGCCAAAAAGTGATGATGAAAAATTTAATCTAGTTTCGTGTTCCTTGGTGGTGAATTTTGTGCCGTCTCCCAAAGAAAGAGGCCAGATGCTTCACAGAATCACCAAATTCTTGAAGTCTCCAAAAGACGGAAGAATGAGCACCCTCTTTTTTGTTCTTCCATTGCCATGTGTAAAGAATTCTCGGTATTTTGATGATGGAACTTTGGACAAAATAATGACATATCTCGGGTTCAAGAAGACATTTTACTACGAAGCCAAAAAGGTTGCATACTGGCTTTATGACTGGAATGGCAAAGCAGGAAAAAATGGAGAATTTCCTAAGAAAGAATTATACCCAGGATCGAACAGAAACAATTTTTGCATAACTTTATGAAATGTGTATGGGTGATCACGAATAATGAATTCACTAATTAGAAATAAACATTACTTAATATCGGGATATAAATTTGATGAAAATCATCGAGAAGGAAGTAGGCCAGAGGTGCGATATTTACCAGTATGAAGAGGTTCTGTTGGTTACAAATATGAGAAAGTTCAAAAATGGAAACTTCGTAAACAGTTTCAAAAGCAAAATGGTTAAATTTGATTAGTTTAGAGGTGCAGCCTGATGCACAAATCTCAAAAGTTGCTGGAGCTGCGGCTAAGTGTTATTGTGGATGCAATGTTCAATAGCATTTTTCTGACGAGGCCAAAACGTATACACAACTCCAAGAAAGGAATTTCCAGGGCACGTTGAGTTGAAATTACGAGGAACATCAGCAAAAGCCGTGCATCAAATAGTCTGATATAGTCTGGCTCGGGATTATGCCATTTTCAGTATTGCAATCTCATCATGTAAGCCTCATGCTTCCGAAGTTGCACTACATTTGAAAAATTTGCATCCACTCTTTCAAAAGACGAGAGCTGAAGCATTAGCGCAGAAAGTGGCACCAGAGAACCAAAACACTAGACTAGAGGTATCTGAAACACTAGGCATTTGAATACTGGAGCACGATAATAACACCATTAGTACCAAAAACACTCGAGCAGCAAAAACAGCAGTAATAACCAAAACGCCGGTAGCAACTGTAACACCAACATCAAGAGTAACTCCAGAAGTTTGAACACCTACACCGATGTTCAAATGGAGACTTCACCGAATGGTGTATTGTCAATAGGCGTTATATCCTCAAGTGGACCTGCCAGAGAACGAATCGACCTTTCTCGCGTGGCTTTCCACGAAATCACTCTATCCTGCGGCTGTACTCGCGTGGGACCATTGGAAACGCGCCCAGCACCCTGGGAAACCATTGCACGACGCCGGACCCTGCCCGACGGCGTATCGATGAAACCAGGAAAATTCTTCTCTAACGCAACATGAGCGCAAACCTGTACGCCCAAGCCTCCATGGCGGGGCTCGGAGCGCGATTTGGCTTGCAGGGGTCACTAGAACGCCGGCCTCTAGGAATTCCGAGAGTTGTCTTGAGCTCTACTTGTCTCCAGAGGTGTTTTCTCTGAGTTGATGGAAATTACAAGTCCGAATGATAGCTGTAAGGCACACCATGAAACCACATAAAAATAGTAAAAAAAAAACACGAAATCAACACTTCGGCATGAGAAAAACCTTCCGATCCCGTCGGCCTTTGGCCTCCGCTCCGGCCAACGTCTTCTCCGTGGGTGCAACATAGAAATTGCAACCATTTATGAACCCTGTCATTACCGAGCGGTTGCGAGCACGGGATGGTGTGTCATTTGAAAGCCATCACACTATTCCCACTCACGAGCCTGAACAAGGAAAGGTGGTACTCTCTGGCCAGCACGTTCTCGGGGAATCTGACGTAAGGTCCGATGGCCTCGGGTCCGGTCCAAAATTGCACGAGTGGAGCCAGAATTCATCGCCTAAGTTAACGTATCCCGGAAGCGGCGGCCGGGGCTCGCAACCGCGCATGTCATTTAACGGCTGGTTCATTTATGCCAGTGGGGGCACTGTCCAACTCTTCGTGGCGTGTCAGGTCCGAGTCTTCTACGTGTTGATGAAATTCATCTGGGTTTGGAGGCAAAGGCCTGACGCGTTTCCTAGTCATGTTTATTTATGCCTCTGTCCAGAAATACATGTTCACAAGAGTGAAGCGCTGGACCCGAAAGCCCGCTTCAGTTCTGGTATTTGTAAAAAGTTATGGACGCTGTATTGTCCATCGCATATTCTTACGCTTGGAGCGGTGTCCCCCACGGACTTGTGAGGGAAATGGAACCAGCCAAGTCAAAGAATAGGGTTGCGAGCCTGCGGCTTTAGCGATGCTTAGGTGGGCCCATAGACTTTGCTTACAAGTCTAAACAGGTGAGATCCCGAGGTGGGCCCACCGCGTAGTGACAACTACCGGGATGAAGCCACCCGTTCATGGTGCTAAACTCGAGGCCTCGCATGATATGACAGAGCCTCGGAAAATCATCCGCCCGAGAGAATTTCCGTCGATGTAGGTCTCCAGAATTGGTCCAGGCTCATAAACCGCTGTCCGGGGCTCCCCCGTGGTAGCTTCAAGCGAAAGCAATTTGTTGGTGGGGCCCCAAGCAGACCAAGGCTTAAGCAGAAGGAAACTCGTATTGTGGTGTGTGTGCAGGGTCTGAAGAATCAATGTAGCATTGGCAGTGGGGGTCAAGGCCAGCCCGTCTTCAGCACTTGGAATTCCGGGTAGAATATCCATCCGGAGCACGAACCACAGTCATCCGACACCATATGCAACATGCCCCAAGAACTACCGTGAGTTGATCCCATGGGGCATGGCCGGAGAAACTGGAGACTTTGTAACCATCAGGTTGGGGTACCCAGATGCAAGATGGGGGCCCAGCTCATAACCTCAGGGCCTAAAAATTTTGAATATTTTACGCAAAATCAAAAAGTTTCTCCGGATTTTGCAATATAAATATCTAGGGTGCTGCCACCCTCTCTGTCTTTTCCTCATCAAACAATGTCAAACTCAGAACCCCAATCTGGTGTCCAAACACCCGTTGCCTCTTCCATCTTGGAAAAAGAGGAAAAGCACGATCAATCCGATGTTCCAGAACATCTTGCTAGCTTCGACGGTAAGTCTTTCAAGGACTACATTTCCATTTGCATTTTCTGTCTCTTAGTCGCCTTCGGTGGTTTCGTCTTCGGTTTCGATACCGGTACCATTTCTGGTTTCGTCAACATGTCCGACTTCTTGGAAAGATTCGGTCAAACCCACGCCGACGGTACCTACTACTTGTCCAACGTCAGAGTTGGTTTACTCGTTTCCATCTTCAACATTGGCTGTGCCATCGGAGGTATTTTCTTGGCCAAGGTCGGTGACGTTTACGGAAGAAGAATCGGTTTGATGTTCTCCATGTTGATTTACGTTGTCGGTATTATTGTGCAAATTTCTGCCCAACATGCCTGGTACCAAATCTGTATTGGACGTGCTATCACTGGTTTGGGTGTCGGAACTGTGTCCGTCATCTCTCCTATGTTCATTTCCGAATCTGCCCCCAAGACTCTCAGAGGTACCTTGGTTTTCTGCTTCCAATTGTGCATTACCTTCGGTATCTTCATTGGTTACTGTGTCACCTACGGTACTAAGAAGTTGCACAACTCCAGTCAATGGAGAGTTCCTTTAGGATTGTGTTTCCTCTGGGCCATCTTCCTTGTTTGTGGTATGCTTGCCATGCCCGAGTCTCCACGTTACTTGGTTGAAAAGGACAGAATTGAAGATGCCAAGAAGTCCATTGCCAGATCTAACAAGGTCGCCGTCGAACACCCTGCCGTCTACACCGAAGTCCAATTGATTCAAGCTGGTATTGACCGTGAAAGACTTGCTGGATCCGCCTCCTGGAAGGAGTTGGTCACTGGTAAGCCTGCTATCTTCAGAAGAGTCGTTATGGGTATTATGTTACAAACCTTACAACAATTGACCGGTGACAACTATTTCTTCTACTACGGTACTACCATTTTCCAAGCTGTCGGTTTGAAGGACTCTTTCCAAACCTCCATTATTTTGGGTGTTGTTAACTTTGCTTCTACTTTCGTTGGTATTTGGGCCATTGACAGATTTGGTAGAAGACAATGTCTCTTGACTGGTTCCGCCGCCATGTTCGTCTGTTTCATCATCTACTCCGTCATTGGTTCTATCCACTTGTACAAGGACAACACCTACAACAACGCTAACACCTACAAGTCATCTGGTGATGCTATGATTTTCGTTACCTGTCTCTACATTTTCTTCTTCGCTTCCACCTGGGCCGGAGGATGTTACGCTATCATTTCAGAGACCTACCCATTGAGAATCCGTTCTAAAGCCATGGCTCTTGCTCTTGGTGCCAACTGGATGTGGGGTTTCTTGATTTCCTTCTTCACTCCATTCATCACTAACGCCATCCACTTCTACTACGGTTTTGTTTTCACTGGATGTTTGCTCTTCTCTTTCTTCTACGTTTACTTCTTCATTAGTGAGACCAAGGGCTTGACTTTGGAAGAAGTTGACTTGATGTACGCCGAGAAGATTGCTCCATGGAAGTCCGCCAACTGGGTTCCTCCAACTATTGAAGAGAACGTGCATACTACTGGTTTCCAACGCTCTCATGACGATGAAGCCTAAACATAGAGCTTCAAGTTGTAGATAAGAAAATGTCCCCAATTTTTAATATGAATAACGCTTAATAGATTAATTTCAATCGATAATGAAAAATTGTAGCAAATTTATGGGTGCAAGAATCCCGGCAAAACAATATCTAGGTTGAAAGTCGGTACATTCAGAAAACATCCCCTCTGCAGCTAAAAACATTTTGTTTGTGGCCTAATTTCAAAATTTTGCAAAAATTTGAGATTTTCCGGCTGTCCCAAGTGCTAAAATTAGCGAGAATTACAACAAAATATCCGAGTGTTGATTTTCTCAAAGTGGATACATGTATACAGGGGTATAATCCGTACTAATTCAGTCTGTTTACTTAGAAAATTTAAAACACTTTTACCACGAGTTGAATGACAAGTTTTTGGAATAGCTCTTGAAAACAATTACCAAAAATAATACCAACAGAATGCTGGTATTACAAGATTTAGAAAGAATTTGAGGACGAATTTCATGTTCACGTAGGCAAAGTGTAAAAATTTGAAACCCAGCGTTCAATCAAGTTACGAGTTCGTAGGTATCTTAAGAACTACAAATACATAAATATTCATATTATTCATTCTGCCAGCTGACAGTTCTAAAATGTTTTCTATAATCTAAATTCCTTTCTATGCCCAAACCTGTAACTGTTCAAAATATTCCACCTTCTTTCCTTCCTTGTTATCCACATGCGCAACCACAGACTTTCTTAACTCGTCTACCATTATCGGGTGTCCACATGTAATAAAACAAGTGGATCCGAATGACTCGATTATTCCTTGCTTAACAACCTCTTCTATTATCGGTCTACCTTTCCGAAATGTGACGTGAGAGAGGTCCCATAATTTGGTTCTAACCGAACCATATGATACATCCAGATACGATGCTAGCCTTTCGAGCTCATTGGATGAGCCTATCCGGGTTACCGAAACAATATCTTGTACCTTCAAGGTCGAGTTGATGCCAACACTCTCTGATTTTTCTTCCCGTTTGGGTGTAGAGCTTTGAGAAGAAGTTGTTGTTAACGGTGGTTTCTTGAACCTATCCAAATTTGAATCTGAGCCTATGGACTTCCATGATGTTACGTACACAATGACTTCGATTTCACTATCCTTGAGATTCTCTAGCTCCTTATAGAACCATTCTATGGAAGCAAAGTCCCGAATAACCCAAATCAAACTGACCTTTGTACGCATCCCAGTAATGCTGATTGCCTCTGAATAAATTCCAGGAATTCCATTTCCTCCTGCTAAAAAGACAGCACTATCATAAGTATAAGCTGGAGTATGCTCCCCATAACTTCCTTCTACTGCAACCCGTATCTTCTGCACTTGGTGCAAAGAAGCAGTAATGCCGGCTTTCGCTTTGATGTACAAGACAATTTCATCATCTCGTGTCACGTAGGTAAAAGGATGCGATTGCCAAAAGTTCTTGAGGCTCAAGAAATGAACGAAAACGTGCCCCCCAGGAACACATTCCCAGTCCTTTGGCTTTGGAATGGCAACCACAAGCGTATCATCAACCATTTGGACCGTAGCCATGGGAAATCCAAATGACAATATGCGAGAAA
Source organism: Suhomyces coccinellae (assembly GCA_030565345.1). NCBI lineage: Eukaryota > Fungi > Ascomycota > Pichiomycetes > Serinales > Debaryomycetaceae > Suhomyces > Suhomyces coccinellae. The sequence continues at coordinate 148,624 of JAJMBP010000021.1, read as the reverse complement.
TTCTGACTATTCTATCCAAAAACCATACTCCCAAGGAGAGGTAGTAGTAACCCAAACAATAAAGGGAATAGACATGGAGCCAAGCACCAATCAAAAAGATTGCAGCTAAAATAATGTGGACAACTAGGAATACTTCGTAATATGCTCTTCGTAACACCAAAAGTCCCTGAATTAATATGACCACACCAGCAATTCCTGCAATGAAACCAAAGATAACATATGTTTGTGTAAGACTTTCGTTCATCAACATAAAGTATGGAGTATAGAACATGCCGTGTATAACTATCAATCCCACAGACACTCTTGAAACCCATCTATGGAAGGTGATATAAGTGGAATAGTCCCATCCTGTGATCCATTGTAAGAAATTATTCCTTCCTCCAAAAAGAATTACTACCGGCATCACAGAACTGGCTAAAATCGAAGTTCTAACTGCATAGTAGCGAAGATATGCAATCACTGGGTTTTTGAAAATAGGATCGTTAGGAACATAACGAATGCCATGAAACATGAAACCCAAGGTCAAGCCTAGAAACCCAGTAAGAATCACCGTTTCGAGCCGAGTTGGTATTAGGTAATGGCGTTGTGCATGGGTCTTGTGGGTATTAAATAATGCTGGAAGTAGAATATGCTTTCGTATAATAGTGAATGAATGTTGGATCTTGGCGAATATCACATTTTTGCTTGCTGAATGGCCAAGATTGTGGTTCAAGCGACGAATGATGGTAGCAATTCCTGCCAAAGCTGCGACGGCGAACCAATATCCACATAGCCAGGTTCCATACTTGATCGAACGGTCATAATTGCCCAAGAACTGGTCATAAGCAGCGGAATATACTTGAATTTGCCCGTCATCAAGTTTGAGAGGCACATCTGCCGCACATTGAGAGCAGTTACTTGCGTTTCGAAGGTATCGGAAATGGGCCTCCTCAAATTGCTCTGGGGTGACCTCGACTCCCTTCTCTCCACACATGTTCAAGAAGCCCTTAACTTCATTGGGTGCACTAAGCAAGTAGCAGTGGGACATGGTGGCAAGGGCCGCCTGGTTGGAGCAGAGATTTTCATCCAGGATGCCAGAAGGAAAGCACAAATTAGTATTGGAGCGGAACAACTGGCCACATGCCATGAAGGCGATTTTGGCCTGTGAATAGTTGTGGAATGGGGCCCCGTCTATCACGTTCTTGGGGGTAACGGCCACTAGAACTATCACCACCGTAAGCGAGGCGAATGCAACTCGGACTTGATGAGCACTAAAGAACCTTTTCAGCAAGGCCATTGAGAGCAACAAGAGTGCCAACACTGCCAACCCGACGGGCACGACGGGGAGGAACATTGTGGTCGAGTTCTGAAGCCTGGTGCTGCAGCGTTGCAAGAAGGGTGCTGCTGATCTAGTTATATTAGATCAAAAAGATAACTCGGGCGCGCCTGCATACGCTCGAGTTTTCCAATGTGCTACCTAGAGCCACTTTGTTGTGCTGTGGTAGACTAATAGTACGGAACGAGCTCGGAAGCACATCCGGGTGTGATAGGGATCACCTGGAGCCACAGCCAGACTCAAATCCGGCGATTTGGGGCATTATCTCATGTATTTGTTGCCAAGTGCTTCCGGGAGGCAGTTTCTGCATGCACCACAAGCGAGGCCAGGGATGTCCGACCTCGGCGATGCGTGTCATTTGAGCAAGGGTCTGATGACGACAATACCGTCAGTTCCGACGGCGATGCCGACGACGGCACTGGGACATAACCGGTCACGTGACCCACGACATTTTCCAGCATCGCGACACATCATCCAAAGTTCCAGACCGTCGATGACAAACCTTTTGCAACCGCATAAATAGGGACGTGATCCCCAGCAAACACCAATCACGCTCCATTTCACCATGTCTATGCAAACAGCCAAGCTCAAGGAAGAGTACATTCCACTTCGCCAGATCAGAAGGCCAATTCCTCCAGTTTTGGACCACCAGAAGATAGATGCCATGGCCTCTACCCTCAGGGGACAGCCCATGGCATCAGCTACGTGCCAATTGGAAAACATAACAGCCGGCGAGTTGCCTCCAGTTGATGTTTTCCGTGTGCGCGAATCGGGACAAGACTACTACTTTGCTTTTGGGGGATGCCACCGGTTCCAGGCCTACGAGAAGATAAGCGAAAATGGCACAAAGGAGACCATGGTCAGAGTGAAACTTTTACCAGCTACCAGGAAGACGCTCAAACTCTATCTTGGAGGTTCCGTGGACGAAATGTTCCAGGATATGCCGTAAGCAGATCAAGTCATGAACCCCGTCAGTGCTCCATTTAGTAGCATAAAATGGGCTTAGAGCATCATGAGCAATATAATTAAAAGGGATACAAGGTTTTGAAAACCCCCATCACCACAATCAAGAAGCCCTTAAGCCTAGATCCAATACCCCACGGACATGTTTAGACCAGATCCAATACCCCACATACATGTTTAGACCTGAGGCTTACTGGGATTTTTCGAAGCTTCAAAACTTTATTCTGCATTACAGTGCCATGCCTTATATGGCATCATATACCATGGCATCTGTGTCTTGGTATATATATTATCACGGCCAAGTCTTCTATGACATCCATCCATCTTCCATGCCGTTAGTATGTCTCATGTTGCAACTATATATCATGTCGTTGTACCTTATTTTGCAACTATGTACCATGCCGTTAGTATGTCCAATATATCTACTATAGAAACCATTACCACTAAAGTCTCTTCAGCATTCTACCAGTGTCAAGAAATAATATGAATTGAACGCGTAAGTGAAAGTAAACTCCTGAGTGGAGTAGCTATGTTTTAGTCTATTAAAAGTATGTGCATCAGGCCCAGACCTGTAATTGCTCATAGAAATCTATTCTCTTCTTGGTCTTGTCCAAGTTGTCAATCACGGCATATCTCAAGTGATCAACCATAATGGGGTGACCACAAGTAACAAATGCAGTAGATCCAGCAGACATTTCCACTTGAGACTTGACAACTTGTTCCATACATGGTCTTCCTTCAACGAATTGAACATGGGATAACTCAGCCCGAATAGTTTGAATCATGGACGAAGACTTCTCCATGCTAGAATCATCACAGCTGTCATTCTTGGTGTATTCGCCATCGACACTCTCGGTCTTTTCCTGGACAGTGTAGACCTTATCCGTCTTGTCTTCGTCGCTCGAGTTGTCATCAAGAGCTTTAGCTCCACCTGGGAGTCTCTTCTCGAAGTTGGCAATCACGTCATTGGTAGGCTTGGTAAGGTAAATGGTGGTAGCAATATTGGTATCTTTCAAAGCCAACAACTCTTCGTAGAACCACAAGAGCGACTTGTAGTCACGAATAACCCAGATCAAGTTCAAAGCCTGAGAAGAGTGGCGCTTGGACAAGTCAATACACTCGGAGTAGATACCTGGAATACCATTTCCACCAGCAACGAAAACGGCAGAATCGTATCTCTTGGCTGGAGTAGGTTCACCATATGGACCTTCAACAGCCACTCTAATTTGAGTGGACATGCCAGGGTGGCTCATCAAATATTGATACAATCCGTGAGTAACACCTCCCTTGACCTTACAGTAAAGGATGATCTTGTTGTTAGCCTCAGGATGCTCAGTGAAGGTAAATGGATGTGATTGCCAGAAACAACTTGGACGGAGGAAGTGAATGAATGCATGTCCACCTGGGATGGATTTCCAGTACTTGGGCTTTGGAATAACGACCTTGAGTGTTTCTTCAGCAAGAAGTGATACTTCGGCACGAGGGAATCCAAAAACGACTAATCTGCCAATTCTGACAGCTCTGTCAAAGCACCAAACGGCAGCGGAAGCATAGTACCAGTAGATGTAGCCCAACTCCTTGACATGAATCCAGGCACCAGCAACGAATAGAGCAGCCAATATTATGTGAATCAACAAGAAGATCTCGTACCATCTACGACGCAAGAAGAGTAAGCCCTGGAACATGATGAGACCACCAGCGACTGTGGAAATGGTACCCCAGATTAAGTAGTTTGCTTTCATAGCGGAATGGTAGAAGCTGCCATAACTGACAGAGAAACATGCTGCATGAATGACAATCAAGGCAAAAGCAAATCTACCCATCCAACGGTGATAAGTGACGAAAGTTGCAAAATTCCATCTGGTAGCCCATTGAAGGAAATTATTTCTACCAGCAAATAAGATCAACAATGGAACAAGGAACGAAGCAGTGATACCAGTTCTGTCGGCAGTGTATCTCAATAAAGCCTTGTGGCGAGACTCAAAAACAGGGTCATCATGGACGTAGTTGATGCCATGTGCATTACAAAAGATGACAACTCCAGTGAACAAAAAGATAATCAAGGACTCGAATCTTGAAGGAACTAACCAATGGATGAAGCCAAGAATGACATGGTGGTCGGTTTTCTTTCTGGAGCCAGTGGCAGGTAAGGTGACGTATTTTCTCCAAGTATTACTTATAGGACCAGTACACTTTATCACCAAGCCTGGGGCCAAGTAAATAGTCCAGTTTGCAATACCCGCAACGAGGAATGTAAGAGCCCAGAATCCAAGCATACCAGAGCCATAGTACAAAGAGTTATCATAATTACCTAAGAACTGGGTGTATGCCTTATCATAAATATTCATGAGATGATTGTCGAGTAACACGGGAAATTTGACAGGCTTGGTGATATTGAATCCTTCAATAGTCAGAACGTTCTTAGCATCGCTAAGGTAAAGTGCATAGGCGTCCGACAAAGCCAGAGGAGCCAAGGTCACATTGTAGTCATGGGCACACAAATGAGTGATGTACTTTTCATGTTTCTCGGTTAATCTGTTCTCATAGTGGAGACATCCAGCCATTGTGGCCAAAGCTGCAGTGCTGTTACAGTAGCATCCATATCCCCTTTGTCTTCCAGGACAGAACGCTGCTGTTGCTCTGATTTGAGCATTGCAAGCAGAGAGAACAATCTTGGTTCTGCCGCTCTGTGAGTATGGTTCTGCTTTGGCAGCATTGGCAAAAACTGCTAAGTAGAATAAGCCCAAAAGGTTGAGAATGTGCATTGCAAAACTTAGTTGAACAACAGGATAGGTGGGATCTCAAGTATTTATAATGCTGGACAGAAATGTTCAGGGTCGAATTCATAACCGAGGATGGCCATTGGGTTCTTCCAATAACCGGTGATAGTTAGATGATGAATAACCGAAATTAGCATAAGGAGGCGAATAATGCTTAAAATTGCGGACTCCCACAATGGTTCCATGCCATGGACCTATAATTTAATTTTTTTTTTAAATTTTTCAACAGGGCTGTCCGGATTAACAATATGATGCATCAGTTCGAAAGGGTAAGGCGGTCTCGTAATTTTTAAGCTACTACCTCTGCTACGCCGTGTGCATAAGCCACCTCAATTCTGGGGACTAGGAAAGCTACAACGGCCATGGTCTAGACATGCTCTTTTGAGGTACATGAAATGAGCATCTAGCCAAGCTATCAATTTGGAGTGTGTCAAAGTCTCTAGATCGGCCAAGAGGGGCAGCCATGACACCTTGTTCCTCTTCCACACCACCTGCCAAGAATGCAAATAGGCTATTTACACCAATCAAGAAAGGGCCCAGTTGATAATTGACACAGAGCGCTATAACCAGGGGCACTTGCATTTACCCTACATCTGGATGGTTGTGAAGTTCATGTCTGCGAGGCAAAATACAGCCCAATTCATATGAATAGGTGCATTTCACAAAAATGCCGGACAGTCATCCTATGATCCGATCAGATAACTTAGATTATGTACTCTTAACGGCGCAGAAATTTTGCAAAAAAAATATTTGAGACATATTCTTGGCGCACGCTTCGGGCTTAAGGCGCATATTTCTCGGGTGGTACCTGGCGAAATCACGTTGCTAACTTTAGCCAATCACTAGGATCTGGAGCGCAATTGGAGCCAATGGCGGCCACACAGTTCACAAGAATCTCGCTTTTCCATATTTAATGCTTGAGCCAATAGAAAGTGGCTTGGGTGCCTCTTCTTGCTACATTTACGAAAATCACGTTAGAGCCAGCAGAATTTCGGGAGTCGGAAATGGCACTAGATTTGCTGAAATATGCCTCCTATCCTGCTATCCCGCTAGAACTAGTCCCTGTGATGGGACTCGTCTCAGTGTAGAAGAAAATGGGCCGTTTGGCTTTTCAAGTATAGTGCTTAACTTGGTTTTAGCCGTGGCACCCGTCAATTTTAAAAAGCTACAGGTCAAGTGCATGCGTATTCCTGTGGAGAAAATAAAACCATCTCGGCAGGATTTGGTCGAAGATTGTCTCAGTGGCCGGATGGATTGTCCATGGTTCCGCACAAACCGCACAGGTGGTAATAGAGTCAATAGACTAGCGAGATCAAGGCATATCCGAGAAGACATTTTAGTTTACAAGATCCAATTGAAAAACCCTGCTTTATAGCATTTTTCCGTGTCTTCTCTGATGTCCATCATTTTGCACCAATGGTCCATGTAGGCGTGCAATTTTCTAGTTTCAATTGCTTGCTGGCTTCATCTAGAGGTTGTCGAATACTTGGTTGTCTATTCCCTATGAAAGATGAGAACCCACATACCGCTTAGACTTTCCTGGGATCAGATAAGAAGTGCACGAGGAAGTGAGATTATTTCTCCTTCAACCACCCCCTGAAGGCGAGACAGACCCCAATACCACAAACTGGCCAATGGACTTTAATCCCGTACAAGTTTGTCGGAGTTATTGCCATGTTTCGAACACTACTCGAGAAACCTAGAACTTTGCTTTCCCAAGTTACAAAATCTATACTTAATATAGCTGCAAATGCTTGGCAAATCTCAAAACCTACTTCAAGTCTTCGACTATTGTTTTCCTGTATGGGTTGATGTAGGTATAATTGGTTCAATGTACGTGGCTAATATATGCCAGCCATTGAGTATTGAGACATTTGAATCTTCAACTACGGAATGAGGTCAAGAATAACCTAGACCCGAGCCTATTTTACGATTCGGTTCGCTGAAATGGATTCAATCATGTACGACGGTAAAATCCGTACTGCTATCTCGTTTGAAGATATGATGCTTTCGGTACACGGGTACACGTGGAAATTTCACAGAAGCGGTTTTACGTCTGGAGGTGAAATTCCCTTCCTTCTAGTAGAGTATGACATGTAATTCAATAGTGGCCAGGGTGGACCAATTTCATCCCCTGTCATAGATCACTCTAGAATGTCCTATACAACTACAAGTTGTGACAGCTCTTTGGACGCTCAGTGCAATACAAATTTGTCTTTAGTAGGTGTTGTTAATCCAAATCTATATGGCGAGTTCTGAACTAAAAGCATTGAGCATAGGAATTGTTCACTTCAACATCGTAGACATCTTTCGACAGATTCAGAATGATCATTCCTTCTCAGGTACAATTTTTGATGAGAACACTCAGATGATCATCTCCTCGCTAAACACCTATGGAACGAGATGAGCTTGAAAGGAAGGGAAGTTTTCAGTTGCTGTATGATTCTTCTAGAAGGGTTCATAATATATTTTTATTTATTTTTTGCAAATAAGGGTTTGAAGTAGTGTGGGTTATAGATCTAGGCAGGGGTAAGTTGTCATAAAACTCAAACTCGAACTGTAATTACTAGGGTACTTTTATAACAGCATACAATCCATGCAAGTTCGTAGCGTAATTTCTCCAAAGTCATAAACGATCGAATTTGTGAATTCAACGAGAATTTACTTCTGAGTTCGATGGTGGAACCTTCATTTTTTGACACTTTGGACTAGTATATTAACAGCAGATTCAAAATTGTACCAAATATCGGACTTCTTTGGTCCCTTAATATCTTAGGCGAGATACTTTGATGTTATATCTTTTTTACCCATAGGCTCTTGACTTCTTCTATTTTGTTTGTTTTCTCGAAGGTCAAGATGAATTTGTACCTCTTTTTTGATGAGGTCCGAAGTACCCTTCAACGAAGAGGACTCCTTGTGAACAGCACCTTCTATTTCATGCTACATCAAAGCTAAAATGGTTGACCAAAAGCTGAATATCAAAAAGCTTCAACTATTCTTACTTCTTGCAAATAAAACTTCCAAACAAGTACTTACATGTCGTTCAATCCTCAAATCAATTTAGTTCAAGAAGGGACTCACATCTTCTTGGAGACGATTTTACAATGTGAATATTGGTGGCTTTTACTATCTGTGAGTGTTTCCTTGTTAAATTAAATTTCTCTTCGAATGTAAATCTGATATTCGGTAAATTTGATCTTGCTAGATCAATACCACCAAATAATACGCTTATTCATAATCTCCAGAGATCCGAATAGAGGCTATAATCAGCTTCACCTTAAATGTCGCTTAAGCCCCTTCTACATTCATGAAGTGCACAAAATTTGTTACAGAACAGATCCTAACAGATAAAGTTAGTTTTACACTCATAACCCGTATATCAAGGTGGAAATGCCAAGAGGTGGAAGCATTGTCTCAGCTTCTGGTGGTGGTTCATAAGTAAAAGGGGTTGTTCCGTTGAACCGTTCAAACCTCAATTGTCTTCTGATATTACACTCTCATAACTGACCAATTGCCTTTAGTTTCGGACAAATTGCTTCTCCGAAGATCTGATAAACTTTGAGCCTACTCCGGCTTGATTGGGCAAAAAAGTTCAAGTATTTGGGTTCTGTGAAGTTTTATGAATCAGGGGTCTGGTATGAACAGATATTGGAAGTTGACCAACTTTTGAAGCCCAATGCATAAAGCACTATATTCTGATATCTAATTGCTCTTATTTCATTGGCTCTGAAATTCATGTTTCTCAACAGTGCTTGTTCGAGAATCAATGAGCGACTTTGTCCAATATGACTTTGCGCCTTATTCTTTTTGACTTGGCTGTAGTATTTCTGGTTGGCATTACAATTATGTTGCTAATCTCTTGATGTTTTGCGATAATCAAAGAATTTGAGCAGCTAAGTAGCTTGTTCCTTTGGAAACGGTCTAGGTCCTTTAGCATTTCGTATGCAATCTCCTAAAAGTGTACTATTTCTAAGGGTCACCTAATTCCAAAAAATCTGCCAATTCCAAAGGGGACTAATTACCTTGAGCGTTTTAATTTTAGCTGTTCAATGTGAAGTGTGAAGCATTATGTACATCTTGTTGTTGTAGTAATTCAAGCCCTGAATATAAAGACATCAATTAGATTATTGGAAGTTTTTGCCAGTCATGTTTGCTTTAGATTGATTTAATGATGGTGAGAACGTTTGAGTACAGATCATGAACCAAAAAGAGGGCTACAAACATCAGATCTGTAGTTTTGGCCAGCTAAGCAGTCAATTAGATGGTATACTAATATAGGCTCTAATATTTGGTATGTTTCAGGTGTCATTACTGTACAGATTCTAAGAGTTATCTATACTTCCTTATTTATTGAGAGTTTAGTGGAGTTTCAGAGTTGACAGAATCAATACTTTCACGAGCAATGGCTGTGTATGCTCCTAAGCTATGACTTTCTTCAGTGAGCGGCCGTGCTTGCCATTTCAAGGGAATGTATGGAAGAAAGCCATGCTTTTCTTTGTAGAGCAATGCTCTGAATACTACGGTGATCACTGCCCAATACAATATGTATCCTATGACACTGCCATAGGTAGCAGAGTTGGTCCAACCAAAAATGGCAGTGAAAACCATCCAGAACGCACCGTCTTCTTGGATCTCCCCATTGCAACAATTAACGTGCCAGACGGATGATTTGATGTCATATGAGCCAGGTCCATTTCCAGTTTCACTTGGATCGAAACCATCACAATTATTGATAAATCTCTGGAGTTCAAAATTCCAGATACCCTTGGAGAATAAACCAGCAGCCACCAAGTACAAGAAGCAAGTTGAAGTCACCAAGAACCATTGCAATGAAAGGGTGTTCCCGGATCTGTACAAGATCACACCAATGAGACTGCCCAAGATGACAGCTGCCAATGCAGAATAAACAATAGCCAGAACTTGAGTATTTTCGTTGATTCCGATGCCACCGATAAACACTATGGCCTCCATTCCCTCTCTGAGGGTGGTTACAAATGGAAGAATGAACATCGAATACTTCTCGGTGAATTCACCCCAACTAGTATTTTTGCGGGCACCATTGGACTTTTTTAAAGACCCTGACTTATTTATTATTGCAGAAAGTTTCCGTTTCCATTTTTCTTGCATCTTACTGACCCGAAGGATCTTGATTCCCATGACAGAGATAATGATACTGGCAAGTATGGAAAATGTCCCTTCCCAGTAATGTTCAGCAACGGCCCATAAATCGTTTCCAACAACGTAGAACACAGTGAGAATAACGGATCCAATCAAGAGACACACAACGATTCCCAAAAGTCCACCTGCCCAGATCTGGAGCTTCAAGTATCTCGACGTTCTCGAGGCATCAGACCCATCTAACGTCTTACCTCCATTCACTTGGTGGTCGACTAAACTTTCCAGTTCTTGGTCCTCAATTTCGGGAGATCTGACATCATTCTTGGGCGGTGGATCCTGTTTCTTGAAACTTTGCTCGACAAAGGCCAACAATACCGAGATGATGATGGCCAGTTCCAAGGTCTCTCGAAGCACTATGAGAAACGTCTGTGCCGAAAAGTAGTCCTCCAAATCTGCCATTATTGCTGGAGAAAGTGATGAAATCAATCTATTTTGTACGATTACAAATGCTGGGGTCGGGTTGATTCACGTGTCGAGTTCGTGCCATTCGATGACCGGATCGGCCTGTATCTCTATCTGATGGATCAGATAAAGCGCGACTGACACCAGGACTTCAAATCACCTATACAGATAGATAGAAACACACTCAAAGAGGCACGGATTTGCAATCTGTGGTGGCAGCTTTGTCTTGGCACTGCTCAGTGGCGCAGGTTGTCCTTTTTTTGTTGATTCTAACGGGGTTTGGTTGGCTGGAAACTTTCCAGCACGATAAATCCGGTCTCGGATCAATTTCCGAAATTCACTAGGACAGGCAATTTTCTGCAGGAGTGGGGAGAAGTGGGCTGTACGTTACAACTTGACAGAAATTGATGCCGTGAAAGGCTCCACGTCTTCGGGTTGCTGGTAATGGAGGACTAAGATGGACTCGGCCGAGACTAGCTCGCGCAAGCAAAGATATCTTGATATGACAAACTACTCAGCTATTAAAGAACATATTCTAAGTCGGTACTATCTGGTGAAAATTGACAAGAGAACCTTTCTATATATATATGCTATACTTGATTTATTTGCTCATATACCCAGAATAGAAATTTGCTCTAAGCCAACAGAATTGGCTGGTAATTTTGTTTGCACAAAGAGCAAGTAGTATTGCATATCCAACTTTCGTGAACACATGAGCTCTTCTGGATACAATTCGATCTATTTTAGTTTATTTTTCTTGTCTAGAAGCCACAAATATGCGCCTTGCCAAAAGTACTATTAGCTCTATATTGTACAATATGATTACATTTCTATAGCCTCTGGCTCGAAATGGCCAGATGGAGCCACCCCCACTAATGTTTACGATGTAGTTGTGCACTTCTTTATGTTTAATAGTTCATACCCACCCCTTTACTCTTCTGCTCCTGGGCAAACTTGATCTTTTCATTAGACATTCTCCTGAACTCGCTTTCTTTCTGGAAACCTTCGTAGTCCAAGAAATCATTTAGCTTTTCCTCCTCTTCCTTCTTGAAGTCTTGATCAACGTCACTCAATTCGCTTTCATTCTCCCTGGACTCTCGACTCTTCAAAGTCTTGATTCTTTTGACTGGTCTTTGGCCTCCAAAAGCAGGTTTTCTCATGAATATTCCAGACGTCTTCGCCGATGTTGGTCTCTTCTGTTCTGTTGGGCGTGACACTCTCTCTTCTTCCAGCTTCTTCACTGTCGAGTCTTCCTTTGGGTTGCTCGTATTGCTTTCGTCCCAAGCTGTTGGCTTTTTGGGCAAATTTAATGACGATGCCGCTCTGCTTGGTTCTGTCGATTTTCGGGGATGCACTGGAGCTCCTCTTTCTCTCACAGTATCCTGGCTGCGACTACGCTCTTCTTCTCTGGATGGACCTCGAGATTGAGACTCTCTTGGAATGTACGAGCTGGGTTCATCATACCTGCTGGAAAAGCTCAGACTATACTTGGGAACATAGCTCAGTGTATTGGAACGAGAGGAATAGCCTTGAGGGCCATCTTTGCTGTGACTCTTGGCGCCAGACTCGTGATAACTTGGCTTGAATCCTTGGTCGTGGCCTAAATGACTGCTATATGACTTTTGCTGGTGTGAATTGTGATGGTGGTTAGGATGCTGTGAATGTTGGTTGTAGGAGTGGTGATGCTGTTGATGTTTCTGAGGATGCTGGCCTTGGTGTGAGTCGGAGTACAGCTGACTAGGAGGGTACCCGTTGTGTCTCTCTCTCAACTTCTTGAACCTCTCCTTATCAATTTCGTGGCATTCCTCGAATTTAGGAAGCTGGTTTGCCGTCACTCCCACGGGGCTAGTCTTAAAGAACTCATGATTCAACGCATCTAATGCGTTCAATCTCTTGTATGGGTCCAAAGTAAGAAGACCACTCAAAAGGGCTATTCCATCAGGAGGCATCAAGTCCTTGAATCTGGACTCGAGAGTTCTCTTGCACGTAAGACCGATATTGTAGTCGGATTTATTCGGCAACAAAGCGCCCTGAGTCCAGTCCACGGGTGATCCCACCAACCCGAACACGAGCTGCGCCTGATGCACGTCTGACTTACCCACCAAGATAGGTTTGTGAGTGAAGAGCTCACCGAAGACGCACCCTATGCCCCACAAGTCTACCGCAGTAGTATACTTTCTTTCTCCGAGCAAAAGCTCGGGTGGTCTGTACCACCTTGTGACTACCAAGCCTGTGTATGAACGTTCTCCGCCACCGGGTCCCTTGCCCAACACTGGCGAACTGCCGTGGTAGGTCCGAGCCAACCCGAAGTCTGCAATCTTGAGAACACCGTTGAAGTCGATCAAGATGTTGGCGGCCTTGATGTCTCTGTGCAAGAACTTGCTATCGTGGATGTACTGGATGCCGTGGAGCAACTGGGCCATCAAGCATTTGATGTGTTCCAACTGGAGGTGGATGGCCGGGTTCTCCAAAAGGCCCACCAAATCCGAGCACATGTAAGGAGAAACTGTGTAGAAACAGCCCCGATGAGTGACCATGTCGGCCAGATTGGACACCTTGGGCTCTTCGAAGATCATTTCTGTGATCTTGAGGATGTTGTCGTGCTGAAGCTGTTTCAAGATGGTAATCTCTCTCATCGCCGTTATGGGAAATCCTTCCTTCGCGGAGTGGTTGATAAGTTGCTTGAGCGCCACTAGCTTGCCACTCCGTCTGGATTTGGCCTTTTGAACCACACCAAACGTGCCCTGGCCCAACTTCTGGATGATTTCGAAGTCTTTGAGTTTGCTCATTTCAAGCGAAGCCTGAGGCTGTTTCGTCTGAAAAAGCCGTCTTTTGGCAACCGCAGTGATGGGCTGGCACGGATCGACGGACTCCGCCGTGTCGGAGACGATATTGGAGCCTGCTTCGGGAAGAGTCATGGCGAATATGAAAGAGTTAGTGTCGACTTTGATACTGGTGCATGTACTAGGTCATGTGATGTGTCACGTGAACGACATCTCGAAACTAGAGTATGCAGCACTTTCCCTACTACTAGACTGTCCTAAATTAATGTATTATGCTATGCTATTAAAAGACGATGCTATTAGAAGAAGTGAAATCCGCCTGCGGCCAGGCCTGGTGCGTTTTTATACTGGTGCGTTTTATACCGATGCATTTTTGGCGAGTCTAGCCTCGCGCTTTCTTTGCTTAGACAAGGCAGTCGAGGCCCTGACGTTAAATCCACTGGACAAGAACTGGTTAGTTTCCTCCAAGCGCAATCCGGCAAACTCAGGAAGGAGGAAGTAGACAAACAAGAATGCAACCAAACACAAACCTCCAAAAAAGGCGAATGTTCCGGTGGGAGTGATGTTTTCTAACATGGTCAAGAAAGTAGATGCAATGACCAAAGAACCAGCCCAGTTGGTGGCTGCGGCGTACATACCTCCGATGGATCTGACGTTGACGTCGGAGAACAACTCCACGCCGGTCCAGGCACTGTTCCCAATTCCGGTGGCATAACCAGCCACGAAGAGCACCATGGAGAGAATGACGAGAATACCCCAGCCACTAATTCCCCTGACAGCAACGACAACGTTTTCACCGTCAGTGAACTTGATGCCCAAGTAATGGAACGCGATAGCACACAAAACCATGGCAACCACCATGATAGGCATGCACACGAGCAAAATTCTTCTTCTACCAACTCTATCGATAATGCATAAAGCAACACCTGTGAAAACGAAGTTGGTGGCAGCGATGATGATGGAGACAGCGGTGGCGTTGTCGAATCCAATAGTCAGGAAAATGGTGGCACTGAAGTACATCAAGGAGTTAAAACCGGTGAATTGTTGGATACCTTGCAAACCGCAGGCCAAGATGAGGGCTCTGAAGTTAGCGGGAGTGGTGTGGATGATCTTAATGGAGTTCCAGGCTTGTTGTAAGGGTCCGTTACCTGGAACCACGGAGTTGGAGGCAACCATGTCGGCAATGGTGGCTTCAAGGTATTCTTCAGAGGGGTTGGAGTGCACCTTCTTCATCACTTCCTTGGCCTTTTCGGGCTGGTTGTTCATGATGTAGAATCTTGGGGTGTCGGGGAGGAACCAGAACAACACTACCTGGACGACTGGGGGAACCAAGCACAAGCCGACGGAGACTCTCCAGCCGTGCTTGACGTGGGTCAAGCCCCAGTTGATGAAGTACGCCACCAACTGGCCGCCGGTGATGAACATACAGTTGGTGACAATCAATCTGCCTCTATACTTGGAGGGCGCGAGCTCTGACAACATGAGGGGAGCGATCAATGAGGCGATTCCCACACCAAAACCAAGCACGAATCTGCCGGCAATCATGGTCCACACGGTGTGGGCCGCCAACTGGATGATGGTGCCGACGATGAAAAAGGCGTTGGAGCCGAGCAACACGATTCTTCTGCCGACCAAGTTGGCCAACACACCGCCGATCAACGCACCGATCAAGGCGCCGAGCGAGGTGGCGGAGGTGATGAACTCCTTGTCGCCGGAGGTGAGCTCTTTGCCCAAGTCTTTGCCGATGTTGACCAAGGCCGACGAGATGTAGCCGGTGTCGTAGCCGAACATGAAGCCCGAGATGGACGAGGCCAAGGTGATGATGATGACCATGTTGGTAGGGCGGCTTTCGACGGAGGCGATGGAGTACGATCCGTCGCCATGGACCTGGCCCTGGGCGCTGTTGTTGCTGAGGAGCACATTTGACGAGGACGTCGAGTCGACCGTGGCGGTCTCGTGATCTGGAAGGTTCTTGATGGACATGTCTGCGGAGGAGGAGAGCGAACTGTCTAAAGAAGGACGTGACAACCGAACAAGACGTGTAGAGAAAAGTGGTAGGTGCGATGGTGTGGTATTTATACCGGCGGAAATAGACGCCGAAACCAGACACGCGGGTGGGGGAGCCAATCACATGCGGCGTTCGCCGAAAAAAGGGCAATTTCGCCGGAAAATCGGTAGAAAGAAGAGGTGCTAGAAGGCGCTACAGGAGGGATGGCGACTCAGGGAAAGAGGGAATAAGGTGGAGGGAGGAGATGCGGAGGTCGTAGTAGAGGAGTCGTGCACTTTTAGCGCTTTGTTTTCCGTTTATCGCTGCGTTGGCTAGAGGTGTTTCTGCGGTCGAGAAACGGTTCGTCCGGAATGGGAGTGGCTTGGGTGTGATGCGCCATCTGCAGGACGGCTAGGGCGTCTGGTGAAGGGACTGTAAGGGGCTGTAGATGGGGCTACAGTAGACTATAGTTGCTGGAAACAGGTGCATTAGAATGCTGGAGATCTGGAGAATATTCCTATGTTTGTTCCAGCTTCCAGGCATGTCTTTTGGACGAGATAAGTCGGACTTGTCTATTCCTTCAAGTGGTGATCAGCAGCGGAAGTGCGCGGCATAAGGGCGACACGAATTGCTCCTTTGGGCAGCAATGCCCAACGAGACTTGCGGTGACAAAAACAGGAAGTCAGCAGACCCTGAAGGGTCAAACGTCAGCTTCTACAGTGTACTGGAATGTGTCACGTCAAGTCTCAGTCAAAGCGCAAGTATAAGTACAAGGTCTGGTACGGAAAGCTTACTGTGTCCTCTGTTTCGTGTCTCTGTGCGTCTTCTGCCATGAGGTTTCATTAGTGCCGTTTATAGCAAACGGCACGCCTAATTAATGCAAGATCAATAGGGCGGAACTTGGGAAGAATGAGGAAGGTGGATCATGGACAGACAATAGTAACCAGTCGATATGCAATACGGAGGTGGATACGGATCGTGTGACTATTGAGGTAGGGGTTATGGTGGTGGAAGTGGAGGTGGCATTCATAGGTAGATACACAGAACTAGAGTATAGAACAGAGTCTCTCTTGCCTAGCTGCTCTCGGGCATCTGTGTGTGTGAATCCCTCATTCTTTTGGGCTCGGAGTGCCCCCGAGAGTTATTGTGTTGGGTGGGCAGTCACCGTAGCAACTAGACGGGAATCGGTATTGTCTACGGCGTAGTTGTGCATGGGTGGGTGTGTTGATTCAAGAGCAGACATTGTGGGGAAGGTGGAGATATGATCCGTTGAATACGCCCTATCGTCCCTGTTGGATTTGATTCAATTGCACACTAATTCGATGCAAATCTTTGCTATTTTTTCCAAAGCCGTGCCACTGATTTGACATATTATTCGGACAAACAAGCGCAATGTGATATGTTTTGACAGGAGCGGGGCCAGATCGATTCAAATGCCCTGTCTTGCAGAATCAAATGCACGCGTATAATAAAGAGACTTGGACCCTATAGAAAGTCCTAAGTGCCACTCTCTGAAGTTGGACTGAACTGATAATCTACAGAACTGATCATTTGATGCTGCGAATTCATGCTCACTGGTCTCTGGCATGGCCTGTTTAAATTACACCCGTTCGACTCGTTTGAACTGCTAGGATCCGATAACTGCATATTCTCAAAGACGCAGAGTTATACAGTAGAATTTCGAATTCACCAAAGCTGCAAAGACACCCCATTACACAGCTCTGACCATCAGACCTCTGGTTCACTGTTGATCTAATTCGAAGCACCCGAATAATTCACGGCTATCCCTAATAAGCAAGAAACATAGACAACTCTGCTTGGGTCAATGTTAGCACACGCTTTATCGACTTACATGTCCCGTTTGATACTTTACCCAAGTATAACTAGTCATTTAGCAAATTCGCTTCCCTCCTACTGTCATATCATGTGACCTCGCGCACGTGCTCCCAAACATCTCCTACAACTAACTCTAGTGATATCTATTCAACACTGACTATTATGATTTTGCAAACCCAATTCCTACACTGAGCTAGTAACACAGCATACTTTTGGCCGTCTATGTACATTTAACTCGAGACGGTTGGACTCACCGAGCTGGCCGTTGAATCAATGTCCAACAACACAACCATGGATGGAATTAAAGGATTTATTTCTTTGGTGGATCGAATCTGAACTTTCTGTTCTTGATAGGACCCCATTTGAATCTCTTGACCCAGACGGAGACCAAGTACAAAGTGGAAACAATAACCAATGCCTTCAAACCCATCTTCTTTCTCTCATCGTGCTCTGGCTCGGAGGCCCAGTTCAAGAAGGTGGAAACATCCTTGGCCATTTGCGAGGTGGTGGCAGGAGTGCCGTCCTCGTACTCAACCAAGTCGTCGAACAAAACTCTACCCATGGCAATGGAACCTCCTGGGAAGTAAGGGTTGTAGTTGGAGCCTGGGGGCAACACAACACCGGCAGGTGGGTCGTCGGGGTAACCGGTCAACAAGGCGAAAATGTAGTCGGCACCTCCGTGTCTGGCCTTGACAATCAAGGACAAGTCTGGGGGCAAGGCACCCTGGTTGGCGGCTCTAGCGGCCTGCTCGTTCTCGTAAGGAGCGGGGAGGTAGTCGGCCAACTTTCCTGGTCTCTTTCTTGGCTTACCTTCGTCATCTGGCTCGTCGTCGTACTCCAATTCTTCAGCAAAAGCCTTGGCCTCAGAGGTGGTGTGGGACACACCAACCAAGTTTCTCCATGCGATTCTGTCCAAAGAGTGGCATGCAGCACACACCTCACGGTAGACCTGGTAACCTCTTCTGATGGAGGCGTGGTCAAATGTGTCAAACATACCGTTGTGGGACCAGCCGTAGGCTGGTGGATGCAATCCGTGCTCAGCAGCAGTCATGGCGTTGGCGCTCATTGAGTCCTGGTATAACATGTATGAGGCGGTCAAACCAGTGGCACCAACGGCACCGGTGATGAACCGTTGCAACACTGGATTAGATGCAAGTCTGGTGGTAGATTTGAACATGCTGTGATGTGTGGAAGGTTGATGTTGTGTGAATTTTCAGATAAAAGTTTGTTAATAAGTGTGTGCTGTGATTGGCTGGGTGTGTGCAGGAAGGGTGCGAGGTATGTAGGATGTTTGTGTGTAGGACACGCCATAATATTTCCACAGGTACAGCGAGGAGGAGAAAGGGTGGAGGCGTAGGGAAAGCGTATGTGGGTAGTGTCTGGGCGTGCTACAGTGCTACAGTGTCAAAACCACGTTGGTCCAGGGTCAATGATGCTTTTTTGGCGCTTCTTCTAATTATATTTGTGCTCGCTCCAATGCCCCACTGCTCGGTAAAGTGTGCTTATATGCAGGACGCACTTTATGTGAGAAAGAGCCACTGGTGATGATTCGGGCTAATTCGAGCAGTTTGGGCTGTTCTGAAAGTTCCAGATAGACCAGACCTGCAGATTCAGTCAATTCCCGTAGTTTTCACTTCCAGATCACTTCAGGGACGCCTTTTTGGCGTGTCTCAAAAGTGCGAATCCCAACCAACCAAAGCATTGATATATGTGCATCATAAAAGGGCTCAGTGGATGAGCAAAAAAAGAAGCCCGACGCGGGGGTCGAACCCGCAACCTTTTGATACCTTAAGCTCACAAGAGATAAAAGTCAAACGCTCTAGCCATTGAGCTAGCCAGGCCACTCTTGCAAGGAATGTGCTGATTTAGGATAGGTTGTTACTTAGAGGTTATTATATGTTGTGCCATGACTTTGATATTCCTTCGTAATAGACTTGTTTGACTTGGAAAGCACTCTGTTTATCCTGAAATAAATGCCAATGGTTCAATTGTTAAGCAATTTGCAAATTCAGTTGGAAAGTGAACATGCTGAATCAAGAAGTGTCCTACCCTGGTAGAATTTAGGAATCACATACATATGCCTTGTAAGAATTGACAGGGATACCGAGTGGGCGACACATTGGTAGATACATGGTTTTCTTCGCTCTCTTCCGGCATTTTTAAGTTCTTGGAATTCGAAACTATGTCTGTCCAATCTGGAATAATTTAATAACTGGTTTTCAGGTCTTATCCTATCATATTTCCTCGAGATGGAATAAGGTGTATAGTACTTGCCACTCTTCAACATACGCAAGCCATTGGAATTGATTATTGGAAGGAAGAACTTAAAGAATCGGCTTGTCTTTGGAGTGCTTTGTCTTCGTCTAGAATACTTATGAACAAACTTTCTTTTCTGCTGTTAACGGGATTTAAAACTCATTTTAGGACAAAGTACATAAGATGAAACTCTTTCAGTCCATTAGTGATTCAACGCTGCTAATTTTATTTCTTTGGGCACAGCTTAATTTCCAGATTCACACGCGATACATATACGTACTCCTCAATTAATCTGTGGCTATACAAGAAAAAACCAGAGGACACAACGAGGCTCATGTCACTACGGACTTGCATGATGCTGCATCTTGAAATCAGATTCCCTGTATTGTTTGGCAGCGCAAGATGCCCATCGTGTATTTCTGTGGTTACCTGAAAACGGACGAAGTGAAGCGATGGCGATATTAATTAAGTGATTTTTGATGGATTCCAGAAGCTTGGCCACTTTAGACTCCCCGCCTCTTGATTCCTTTATCGATTGCACACCTTCGTGTTATGTTCAATGCACATGGAGTGGTAATCTTA
Organism: Suhomyces coccinellae; assembly: GCA_030565345.1. Taxonomy (NCBI): domain Eukaryota; kingdom Fungi; phylum Ascomycota; class Pichiomycetes; order Serinales; family Debaryomycetaceae; genus Suhomyces; species Suhomyces coccinellae. The sequence continues at coordinate 128,542 of JAJMBP010000021.1, read as the reverse complement.
GTAACAGGTACAAGCTGAAAACTAAAAATATCTGGTACCTACGTAGAATCGCCATATCCGCATTGGCGATGTCTCATTTATGGTGCATCAGTACTGAAAAGCACTACCGAAAGGGTAGAATGAAAACACAAAATAGTTGTGGACCATTTCCCTGGTACCCCTGTCTCGAATTCGCGATGGACTGATCTACACGAAGCTCAAATGGTGACCATATTGAAAAGTGCTGCATTACTATTAAAATTATATGGAAGTGAACTTGGTCTCATGACTTGCCATTTTTTTATTACCACTTCTCCACGGGATTGGCCTTGTACTCGGCATAGTTGTCCCACTTGAACAAACTGATTTCCGTCTCGTTTTCCACGCCCAAGGCCTTGAGGGAGGTGTCCTTGGACACCGATGGACTGAGCAACACCCAGTTTTCGTCGTCATCGAAATTGATGACCAAGTTCATGGACTTGGAGCCGTGAGCCTTGGTGTAGATCTTGAGCGAATCGTACTCGACATTGCGGTATGGGCGCAAGCCGCCGGTGGTGTCTATGATGCTCTTGATCTGGTCAAAGAGCTGGCGAGGGGTGGTTTCCTGCAAATTCACGGGACTCAAGATGTAGTTTTTGACATTTCTGTAGGGGAAGGACTTGACGATACGGACGGTGATCAAGGCGCTGGTGGCAGGCCGCACGTTGGAGGTCAAGGGCTCTTCTTCCATGGTGGAGGTGATGGATATGGTGATAATTTTCAGGCCCATCACGTGAATGGGCCTAGGGCGTGCGCCGACCGATATCTACATGTCCCCGAAGCTCCACTTCTCTGGCTCCAGCGGCCCAAACGCGTGTTGGCCTTCCCCGTGGCCCTCCCCTCGTGCCTGGCTAGTCCAGGGGCGCCTTGGGGCTACAGTTGCCGCGAGTTCTGGGCCCATATTGCAAAAAAGCTCGGGTGTGTAAAAAAGCTCAGGTAGGGTGAAAAATAAGCACGGTGATGAGAACCGGGTGAAGTTGGAGGTCTGTGGTCATCGACGCCGGGAGATAATCCCGGCCACGGCAGCACGCGCCATTGGGGCGTCTGGAAACAGCATGTGTGTCATTTGAATCCATTTGGAATCCATTTGGGACCCTGAGGCACACCCATCTCGATAGAGCGATCTACATGAAGTGCAGGCTGCAGCCCGCAGCCTGCAATCAAACCAAACGCCCGAGGGCCCCGATGTCGTACCCAAGGACGCAGCAGGGCCGAGGGCCGCCGCTTCAGGCCCAATTGACAACAGGAACAACTTGGCCGAGCTGGCGGCCCCACGTCGTGGGCCCAGGACGCCAGTTTGTGCAACTCGAACCCAGACACGGAGAAGCCACATAGCCCGCGCAACAGGGCCACAAAGGGCAGAACCACAACACATCCAGAACAACAGACGGAACTAGCACCAAACAAGCGTGGTGTGCCGGACCCCACCCACACAATCGAACACGACCCCTGTAGCTCTCCACATCGCGACATTGGCCCACGCATCAGGCACAGGATAATATGATAATAGAGAGGGTGTGTGTGTATTTGAGGGCGGAGATAGCGGCGTTGGCTGAGGCCACTGGAGCGGGCACGAAGCGTGGGTGTGTGATTGTAGAGGCGATTGCGGTGTGACTGACTGAGTGGGTCTGGAAAATGTGCCACAAGTGTTTCTGCTCAGTCCGCTTCAGAGTTGTGTCAAGACGCCGCCGCCAGGTGTATTGACCATAAACGGACACACTTGCACGTGTGGACTCGCCTCCTCTTCCCTTGCCTCTTCCTCTGCCTCTTCCTTTGCCTGCCTCTGCCTGCCTCTGCCTGCATCTTCCTCTGCCTGCCTCTTGTGTGTCCTCATCTTGGCTAGCCTACGTCTATTCATGCCACCGCGTCCATCACGCGCGTCCGCATTGGTGCTAATTGTCGCCCGTTTGGACGGGCTGCAGCCCAATGTCAAAACACCATGCACCCTACCCAAACAGGCCGGGCGCGCATTCGTAATTACGCGAAGCAAATTCAGTTACATCCGCTTTGGGCACTGACACGTCGCTGTTCATGCGGGCAGTATAACTGCAAGGAGACCGGGGACCCCGGTCTCTGGAGAGGCCCCCGGGCCCGTTGGAAGCGCCCAAATACCACGCCAGGCCGCTTTTCGCGTCCAGATCACCCACCGCGCCCGTTTTCCGTTTGTTGTGGGCTCACCCCACCATGTACGTGCTGCTGTCGCTCGTCTCACAATTGTTCTAGACGGCCCGCGCTCGCAACCGCCGATGTTATATATCTCTAGTGGTTGCCAAATGACCTGACCCCCGCGTTCCTCCCCTACCAATACCTTCGTTCTCTCCTTCCTCCTCCTCCTCCACCGTGCTCTTCCTCCCCTTCCATGCCACTACTGAAAGAGCACCCCTCGTGGGTCCAGTCGCAGACCCGCACCATGATCCGCTGGATCAACTCCAAGCTCGCAGCCCAACTACCGTCCCCTGACACCCCCAGCTCCATATCCTCCTTCGCCGACCTCCAGGACGGGTTGGTCCTCGTGCGCCTCTTCAACCAGTTGATTCTCGAGGTCACCTCCAACGAGCGCCACCCCATGAACCGCACCCAGCTCTACTACATCAAGCCGTTGTACCCCAAGCCCAAGTTCCGGTTGCACAAGTTGGAGAACCTCGCGGACTTGTTGCAATTCGCCAAAATGATCCTCGGTCTCAACGTCAGCGGCATCAGCCCCGACAACATCTACGACGGCGACCACAAGTTGATCCTTGGCTTCGTGTGGCAGCTCTTCCTCTTCGACCTGCTGGCGTCCTTCTCCGCGTCGTCCTTCTCGTCCCTGGCCCCGTCGCTCGTCGAAATCAAGCAAATCCTCACCTCCTGGATCAACCGCATCGTGGCCAAGCGCAACTTGGAAATCTCCAATTTCAACAAGGACTGGTCCGTGGAAATCAACCGCCCCGACTTGCTCCTCTCGCTCGTGTTGCAGCACTACGGCATCTCCGTCGATGCCAACGACCCCAACAAGCGCCTCCAGAACTTGGCCACCATCCTCGCCTACGCCGAGCAGTCCATGGACGTGCCCCATCTCATCGACATCGACGACTTCAAGTTGCTCGTGCCCGACGACAAGAGCATCATCACCTACCTCATCGAGTGGTTCAAGGTGTTCGAGATCAACAAGCTGTACGCCCTGGAGCCCACCACCGTGGACGACATCGTCCTCCTCATCACCGACACCGTCAAGGAAAAGAACAAGTACGAGACAAAGGCATTGCGCTTCCTCAACCGCTCCAACCGTGTCATTGGCCAGCTCTCGCTCGACATCACCGAAATCAAGTCCATGGTAGCGCCTACCGGCATTGTCTCCGAATTGAAGCAATTCCTCGCGTCTCCCGCCGAGGCCACCACCACCTTCTCCAGTTTGAACTCCAAACTTGACTGGTTGTTGAGCAGGCTTACATGCTACCAGGAATTCCGCCAGGGCATAATTTCCGACTTGATCTACCAGAACTACCCAGAACTTCTCCAGCATTACTATCTGGTAAAATCCAGCTTAGAAGAGGTCGATTTGATCTACTGTCCTCATATCAAGCTTCTCAGCTTGGACAACTTATCCTTAAAGCTTGATCGGCTCATTGAACTTGATTCGTCCATGTTGATAATGGCCAAAGACTTACTCACAAGCTTACTCAGTACATTGGACTTGAAAGAAATGGAGCCCAATGACGAAATCAAACAATTGACCTACATGAATGGTCAAATGGCTCCTTTGTTGACGTCCCTCAAGCAAGATGTGGAGGTCAGAAACTTCGATGACTCTTCGAACATTGAGTCCACCAGATTGACATCTACTCCACAAGACCTCAAGGCCTTTGTTGATCAGATGTACAAGCTTCCTCAACTGCCAAATCATTTTGAATTGCTCAAGATGTTGCGAAACTTGGTGACTCCTGATCTCGATTCCGGTGTGTTGGATGCCTTTGTCAAGCTCATTCCAACAAAGCCAAAAACGATCGGCTTGTCGGCTTCCTCCAGCTCGAATTCGATATGTGATAGTGATTTCACGCTCAATAACTCTGCCGCCTCCACCACGTCGTACTCCGACGAAGATGACTTGATTTTTGATGAAATACAACAGAAGTTGGACTCCCACTTTTCGGGAACCAGAAACAAAGTCTATGATATCATCGAATTCCTCACAAGATTGGAAACTGGATTCAACTTGTGAAAATGGGAAACATGCATTATTTAAAAGGTGTTAGTTCCATTGTTACGGAACTACTCGTGCCTTGACGCTCTGCAGAGCTTGTAAAATTTTAGTTCTCTTGGATATTTAATAAACGGTTGCATTATTACAGATAATTTGTACACTTGAACTAACATGAAAATCGCTTAAGCGGTTTCATTATTATATTTGTACACGTGTATCTACGTTGTTTGAATATACGGTTGCATTATTACTAGATAATTCGTACACTTAAGTCGACATCGATATTTCATGTTGACTTAGATCAAGATTAACTTTGATTGCCCTACTTGCAGCCCTGGTTGTTCATCACAACTCAGTAGATCTCAAAACCACATCGCTCAACTACTCAACTTGAAGAATGGATGTTCCATGGCCTCTTTTGCCGTGGGTCTCAATTGATGGTCAAATGTCAACAATTTGTCGATAAGATCCACCACTTCTTTGCTCACCAAGCTCTTGTTGTCGTTGGTAATGAAGCTTTCCCATGACTTGGCAGGGTACTGGTGCAAAATGTCGTCGTAGTCGGAACTCAACTTGATGCCGTACTTGGCCACGTACTTCATGAGCTTGTCTGTGCCCAACACCTTGGCTATCTGCACCAACTGGTCGTTGTTGGAGTCTCCTCTGAAGAATGGCTCCTTCTTGAAGATTATTGCCGCAAGCATGCACCCTACGGACCACAAGTCGAGCGAGTAGTCGTACTGTTGCAAGTTGATAAGAAGCTCGGGACCCTTGTGGTATCTGGATGCCACACGCACGTTGTAGTCCATTCCCATGTGGTAGAACTCGGCAAGACCCCAGTCGATCAAGCGGAGTTTCTTGTTAAGCGGATCAATCATGATGTTTTGCGGCTTGACGTCTCTGTGGATGATTCCCATGGAGTGTGAGTAGTCCAATGCGATCAAGAGCTGCGTGAAGTAGTACTGGATGTCGGAGATGGAAAATTTGGGGTACAACATGCGGAAGTCGACGTTGTTGACCTTTTCAAAGATGAGAGCCGGGATCTTACTCTGTTCGTCCCGAACAATGTCCAACAACCCAATGATGTTGGGACCACCGGTCAAGTTCTGCAAGATCTTGACCTCACGGTAGATTTTCTTCAACTTGACGGGCTTCAACACCTTGATCACGCATGGCTCATCGTTTAGCACATTGACACCCTGGAACACCTCAGAGTACTTGCCCCTGCCAATCTTACTGATGATTTCGTAGTTCTTGATTTCACCCCACACGATCTTGTGATGCTCGTAGTCCCAGTATTCGGCAGACCGAACGCTGTTGACGTCGGGATATACTCTGGCGACGGAGTACACTCTGGTGTTGACGCTCATGGTGGGAGATTAGGGCGAATGGATGGAGAATGGCTGATGCCCTCGAAAGTTCTGGAAAGAAGGGTATTGAAGTGTGTCTTAAGCGTCTTTAGACAGTGGGTACGGGGCTTCTGATATATGAGAAGCGGCGTGGGGTCCTTGGAGGCACTGTTTGGTTTGATGGCAGCTTCGTTGATGAATGTTGTGAAGAAGCGTCTATGACTGGAACCAGGGTGGAGACTCACTGGAAGGACATGCACGTGCAGTAGAGCACTGGGTTGGTGGAATGGGGATGGGGGTGAACGTGGTAAAGCTCGAGTCCTTGTGGATGGACGGAGGGCGGTGGTGAAAGTTAATTGTTAATAGCGAGTCATCGTTTGCCCTCGTAAAAATAGTGAGCAATGGCGGTGGCGGGGCTGGAGCCACGGGAGTCTAGCGGTACTACAAGATCAGCAAATGGGGAGAGAAACTGGGTGCTACTGTGGATTGGAGTGGGAATTGAGAGAGAGGATGGTGTCAAGGGTATTGGTATATGACTGTATGTACTTTAGCTACTGTGATGGGGACTGTTCTGTGCTTATATTGGCCATGTAGTCACCCCCAGTAGTCTAGATAAGTGGCACTCCTGAGAAGTCGCGCTCTTGGTGAGACGATTTTAGCGAGAAACAGGAAGGAACAGTCAGAACAATAAGGGTTGCCAATTATGGGGTGCGCTGGAGCTTTATACGTTAATAATAGGTATGACCGTGGTCTTCAGCTTCGATTATCGTGGGCCATTTTTTTGTAGAAGCGACGAGAGCTCGAGTTGCTGCGTTTTAGGTGGCCCTTTCCGCCAGTCCCGCTATCATTAATTGAGACCGCACTAGTTACAAACTCACCCACTACGATCCAACTTTCTCTCACTATTTTGACTATAACCCGTTTCCTGTCGATTCACCTAGAACCAAACCTTTTCTTACCGCTTCTACTACCCACAATTGCCCCATCGCCATGATATGACGTCGTCCATCACCTTAATTCACCAAGAATCGCGTCTTCAAGATATCCAGATTTGGACCTCTCAGCAATTATCGCTTACCTCCACACCATACAACCACATAGACACACACGTACGGCCCTTTCAGGTGCCTCCATATCTTCTCCTTGCATCTCCGGCACCGGTATATACTAATGATCCGGAATCGGCCCAGTTCTTCAAGACTCATCTTCTTCCAGTTGCAATGACCCACCAAGTGGGTCTCCTTTTCAAGCACTCGACTCAAGACCAATACCTCATATTCTACTTCGATAGCCAGGTTCGTGTACTCATTCTTGATTTCGATAATTTAAACAAGATCCAGGACGTCATCGAAGCACATGCGGATGCACTTCCCAATAGCTTCATTGAATTGGGACCAGCGACCACCCAGGAGAATACTCTGGTATTTGACAAGGTCTTGAATCGGAAGAAAAAGGTTAATCCCTTCGTCGAACCGGCGAAACCAGTTTCAAGCTCGATGCTGGTACTTTCTAGTCAAGAACACATCAACCTGGCAGTGAACAAGATGATTCTATCAGGTTTAAGAATTCGAGGACTTTCTACCAACTTGAACAGTTCCGTAAACGACAAGTTGACCATCAAGGAAATCCATCAGATGACATACAAGACGGCATTGTTCAGTTTGCGAAAATACAATTACAGCTTCTCAGGAAATGAGAGAAGGAAAATCCGAATAGACGACATTCAGGACGTTGTGGAAAAGCTACTCCAAGTAATTGTTGATATTGATTGAAGGCTTCTTGACAGTAAAATATTACCTTCCTCAATGTCTTAGTCACAATCTTCCTGTTCAAATTTTACACTTAGAAATGTGTGTTTGATTGAGATAAATCAAAAGCAAAGATTTCGCCTTGAGCAGTATCCGTAATTAAATGTGCATATTTTGATTCTGATGTGAAGACTAGTGTCGAACACTGCATTCTCCCGTCTTCAAACCAATCTCCAGCTCACAGATTTACTCACACATTACCCTACTTCATCTTACACAGATTAATACGAGTTTATATTATGTACAAGTGACTATCTAGAGGTCGTTGACAGAGACGACCCTTCCTTCAGTATATTCATTAAATCTTTGCTTGGAAGCATTCTCGGACTGTCTCTCCAAGGCAGTCTTCTTTTCGGTCTTGGTGTAGGTGCTGGTTGTGTTCTTGAGGTGATCCAAGAGCAAAGAGGTGTCCTTCAACAAGTAACCTCTCTTTTCTGGGTTGGAGTAGTAGCCAATGTCTCTTCTGTGGGTGGGTCTGGCAGGAAGAGGAACGTAGCCCTTCTTCAATAAATAACGCTCGGGGTTGATGTGGGCATCCAAAGACAATTTGGTGAAGTACACGGCGGTGAAGGACTTGTCCACCTTCTCAATGGCCTGGATGGCTTGGGCAGAAGCTCTGGAAGCCTCAACGTTCAAAGGAACGGTGTAGTTCTCCTTTCCGTTGGCCAAGATCTTAACACCATCCTTCATGGTGCCTGTTATCAAGCCACATTCCTTCATGGTCTTAATGGTCAAGGTTTCTCCAGCTTGCAAGGGGATTCTGCCAGTGTTCCAGAACTCTTGGATTCTCTCCAAGTTGAGGTCAAAGTACACTCTTCTGTGGGGTCTTTTGAATCCTATGATGGGGAAAAGCTTGTAGTATGGTGTTTGACCACCTTCCAACCATCTTGGAACCTTTCCTCTGGCCTTTTGACCTTTTTGACCTCTTCCTGAGGTCTTACCCTTTCCGGAGGCTGGACCTCTACCGAGTCTCTTGTATGCAGTGGTAGCACCTTCTATTGGCTTCAAGTTGCCCATGTACGACACATTACGGGTGAGAAGGGTCACGCTTTGCGTGATCCTCGACTTAAGCAGGGTGAACATTGTTGGTTAAGTTGGAAACGAAATGGTGATTTGGTGAAAAATTATCTGGTCGTGCGCATGCCCATTTTTGGTAAGAGAAGGACAAAGAGTGGGAGTAGAAGATAGGAAGAAAAACAAGCTTATTCAAGAAAATGTGATTGTTTATAATAGATTCCAGTAGTAACTACTTTTCGAATAGTTTCCCTGACTTTAAAAATTTGAATTCACTTGCCAGCACGTTTTTGGTGGACTTTTGTAGAATTAATATATTGCATGTAAATTCTACTGAAGACAGGAATAAAGGGAAATAAATAGAGACAAATACCCTGGAGAGTTGTCTTGATTGTGAATTTTGGTTTGGCTACTGAGTACTCAATGTGATAGTTGTCTTGAATTACTTTCATGTAAAAAAATTGTTGAAAGCATGAATATCTTTAAGGAGTTTAAAGGTTGGATAACTTCACAGAAATAATGAGCTATAAAAGAAACATTTGGAAAAAGTTGAAAATTCGGCGTCAATTCAATCCTTATAAATTCCAAATAAAATAATGAGTTTTCTTGGAACCTGTATCCGCAATTTCAATTCTATTCAGTTTTGCTGCACAAAATTCCCTTAGACAAAATCCATGCGCCAATAACTACAATGCTAACTTCAATAATCTTATTCAATTTGATTTTTATACAGTGGAGTTCATGCAACTATGTTGCACAATAATTTCAAGTGTAGGAAATGAACATGTCAAAAATTATAAATTATTGCAAATCTGAGATCAAAAATAGTCAGTAGGAAAATTATCAACCATTTCTAATTCCTAGATAAGAAACTCGAAATTTATTCCAGAGCATCAAAGATACACTATATCTACACCCTCCTACACATTCACGTTCAAATCATTAGATTTCCATTGGTATTTGCCTTAGCACAAAATCTCGAATCACACCAAGGTGCATATTAGTTTCAAAATTAGTAAACCGCGGTAAACCGTCTATCACATTCAAGTGCAAAGTTTCGCGAAGTAGAAAACAGCACACTTGACAAACCAACATGTATAGAATACTTCACGTTAATTATGCCCTAGTCTGTCTCATAAAAACCTTTCATGACGTTCCTAAGCTACCACGACATCAGAAAAAGCCTCTATGGCCAAGTTGGTAAGGCACCTCACTAGTAATGAGGAGATCGTCAGTTCGAATCTGGCTGGAGGCATTATTTTTTTGATTTTATCACCTTTTTCTTTCAATACTCAAGTAGTTTTAATTGCACACTCTCTTCACCAAAGTGCTCCAGAATGCCGAACAAGGAAGACGCTGAATTAGATCAGCTTTTGGCCCTTTTCCAGGACTCACCAGAAGATGTTAAGGCACGCAAGGCCCAGCTCAAACAGGCTACTCTCCAGCAAGCGGAGGCAGTGGACTTTCCCACAGAAATGTCCATGATCACAGCATTGGACGATCTATTCGGCTGCTTTGCCCTTGGCGGCCAAGTCAAGCACTACTACCGTTATGGAACCTACAATTCATGCCTGAAAGCAAGACAAAAGTTCTGGTTTGCTATAAAGCACGGCCACATGTATGAAGGCAAGGAGAAGCCTTTGGACCAGCTTTCCGAGGGAGAAATCAGCAAGAGACTCAAGATCCAGGAGTTCTACAAGCAGCGTTGGATCGAAGACAAGGCGAATGGACTGTCTGAGGACATCTGGACTGCCAGAAAGGAGAGACTTGATAACCCTTTCAAGGGCAGCTTCAAGTGAAGATATACCATATTTGCCACAGCTACTGAGCCAGGTTTACAGAAAACACTGCACAAACTAGGAAGAGAGCCCATGAATGTTCATATGGCGCCAAGAATGGCGAATTCAAGCCACTTCCACCACCGCATTCTACATCTTGTACATAGAGTATTAGTGTATTAAACACAACACCAGCTACATAATCACGCAGCCCTTGCTCTCGGGCTCGTTATCGTTGGCACCCTTGGGCTTAGCATTCAATGCACACCTGGCGGCCTCGGAGAATGCTTCGTTGACACCTCTATTCTTTTTGGCGGAACATTCCAAGTATCTCAATGCACCGACCTTCTTGGCCACGGCCAAACCCTCGTCGTAGGTGATGAGTCTCTTTTGCTGCTGGTAGGCGTTGCCGCCCTGGGAGTATGGGTTGAACGACTCCTCTTCGTTGGTGTTGACATCCTCGTTGTCCTCGTTGCTTCTCAAGTCACACTTCAACGCCACCAACACGAGCTTGACGCCCTCGCAATGGTCGGCAATTTCGCCCACCCACTTGGACTGGACGTTTTCCAACGAGTCGGGGGAGTCTATCGAGAAACATAACATGATGCAGTGTGTGTCGGAGTACGAGAGAGATCTCAACCTGTCGAACTCCTCTTGTCCTGCGGTGTCCCACAAGGATAATTGCACGGATTGGCCGTCGATGAAGATGTCGTGGACATAGTTTTCGAACACGGTGGGCTCGTACACCTGGGGAAAGTATCCTCTGGTGAAGACGTTCAAGAGCGACGTCTTACCACAGGCACCGTCTCCAAGGATGACGATCTTTCTTTGTACTGGCGGTTAGTAAGGGCGATTTGGAGGCCACAGAAGGAGCTGCACTGGACCATGAACCATGGACCGTGAAGCCTGAACCTTCAAAGGGACACGTCTCAGACGGGACCCTGCAAAGCGACCACGAGAACCGGATCAACAGAGCAGGAAGAGGGCCGATTAGAGGTCTAATCGGTTCCATTGCAAGATCCGTGTCCAGAGATGGCGAATCGGGGCCTTTTTGGGGATTTCCAGCAGATGGTGCCTGTAGAGGATCTGGCGTGCTAGTTGTTGTGATGATGCGGATACGTACTGGTTTTGGTACTGCCGCCGCAGACACCCATGATGTATTATAGTGGAAATGGAGAGAGGGTCTTCTGGGAAGAGAAATGGCAAGGAAGGCCAAGGAAGACGAAGTGGGACGTAGAAGACTCGTAAGGAAGTGAGTGACGAGATGGTGGCTCGTCAGTTTTTGTCGTAGTCAGTGCGTGGCTGAGACGGCAGGTGGTGGTCTGGTGTAAAAAGAGAATAGCGAGAATAGCGAGAGAATGCGAGTTGTAGGGAGAGAATAGTGAGATGGGGGGAGAGGGAGTGGAGGAAATAGGGAGCGAAGAAGGAGAGAGGGTGGGGGAAATAGCGAGATACTGGGGAGAGAAATTGGTAATTGTGGCGAATTTGTGGATTTAGACCCCCGGGGTTTGGAAGTTATGGGATCTCTGGGCAGGGGCCGTTAGATCGTGTTTGGAAAATAGAGCGGAAGTGTCGCGGTATTGTAGCACGAGAGTGGAGTAGGGGTAGAGAGTAGATGGAAGGGAGAGAAAAGGGAGAGAATAGATGGAAGGGAGAGACAAGGCAGAGAACGGCGAAGACATAAAGAAGAAGGGAAGCCAACGAGAGGTGTACGAGGAAAGATAATATGAGGTACAGAAGGAGCGAGTAAGGAGAGAGAGGTGGAATAGGACGCAAGGAATGAATGTAGCAGGAACAGATACAAGACATGGTGACAGGAATAGAGCCAGAGACAGCAGAGGAACGGTACTAAGACAGTAGGAAGTAGCCAGGAAGGTGCGAAAGATGGTCGCTACAAGCACGGCACGGACGGGAGAGAAGAAGACAGAGAAGGTAGAGTAGCGAAGGAGGAGACAGTACAATAACATTCCAGAGGATTGAGGCGGTAGACGAGACCGATCTGCCGAATGCCGTAGCTGTGACAGATTTAACCAGATTAAGCAAGATTAGAGTAAATCGGCAGGAAGAAGAGTAGAAGGACCTTGTAGGTTTTAAATTATAGAATTTGGAGTGGACAGCCTGTCAGCTCTACCTTTTCCTGTTCCTGCTAGTCTTGCTTGTGAGAATGGATTCGTGGTACGAGAATCAGTCTTGTCACTTTACAGGAACGCTTGTTAGGAACGCTTGTTGGGAACGCTTGTTTAGATTCAGTTAAGCCCCGACTGTGGAATGGGAAACCTCTGCCAATTTGGCTAGAGAGGCACTACGGAGCCGAACCTGGCTCTTAAACAATCCATGTCAACGAACAATCAAGTCAATGACAATGCTTTTAAATACCGAGTGCTTGTCATCGCCAGGAAATGAACTTCGAAGAATAAAGTGGCCCACTGTTGCCGAAAGTCTATTATATGTACATTTTCCTGTCTCTGGTGTTGCATCATGGTCTCACTTTTGATCCAGGGTGTTTCATCTGAGACAGGTGTAGTTAAATCGGATGATGGGACATTAGCTGGACAAAACGTAATAGGTAGCTCTTACTCCTTCGATGCCCAGAATTGCCAAGAAAGGACTGGCATACTCACTGTCAACTAGCTCCTATTATTTATCGTTCTGGTGATAGCAATTCGATCTCGAATGTGAAGTTATTACAGAATATAGATAGTCCAAGGAAATACTATGAAGATATTTCATTGACACTCTGTTCCATTCGAATATGCTTTCTTGTATTTGCATTGATATACATATGAACGTCGTAATATAGTAAATTATATTAGTTCAGATTTTGCAGTATATTTTCATATGATTCTTGAGAATAAGTCGATAATCTTCATTCAACTTCGACTGTATCTAGTGACTCTCCACACACAGTAATTCTCTAAAACTAGCAGCTACCTCCCCATAATATCAAACGATCTTCTAACTGCAGTCATTTTCACATGTGATCCATGAGGGTGATCTCTGTTGGTAATCACCCTTCATATTACTCACTCGCCGTGAGTAATCAACATATTCACCAATCCTATTTCCAAATAGTTCCTTGGATCAGCAGGGTCCTTCTCCACAATAGTTAACACCTTCGTATTTCTCTCTCTCCATTTCAGACTTGCATCTCCTGCACTTTCTGCCTCTCTATCATAACTCTCAGCTACTTTCTACCCAAAATCTACTCTTTCCTATTGTCGCACTTCCCCAGAACCTATATTCTTGTTCTTGAACTTGTACTTCTCTACTTTCTTCTACACGCCAACAGCCCGTCCTCAAACTCCAGGACTGTAATCAGGCATCACCATCTATCACTGTCCCCACCAGCCACGCAGGTACCACTCCATTCCTTCCAATCCCTCAACTTTACTCCGCCATCTTTAGTCACTCTACTTCCAAGCTCCAGGTGTCGCACTAATCTTATCCATCCTCCACTATCCCTTATCCATGTCACAATTGGACACGTTCAAGGCCGTGGTCGGCCTCGAAGGCTCTGATAACGACGACAAGGCCTTGGCCCTCCTTTCCATCCACAACAATGACCTCAACAACGCCGTTTCCCGCTACTTCGACACAGGGTTCGACGATATAGAACAGTCGCCTCCGGCCACATCCCCTATTCCCATTGATGCCAGCGGGTCGCTGGCGGCATTCTCATCGGGCGTCGAGACCCACGAGACCGAGGAGATCCATCGCCGTCACTCCGAAGTAGTCAACCTCCAGAGCCAGATGTTCATGGACGCCTTCATCCCCAAGCTCCCCAAGGCCCCAAGACTCTCCACTGCATGGCACATGGAGGTGGGAATCCACGCCTCTTTGGCCGAAAAGCCGCCAATTGGCGAGGAGAAGGCCCCAGGATCTCGCGAACTCGAGAAGAGCCCTCCAAAACCCGTGTGGCGGTTACTCTGGTTCATCTTGATCGTCCCCAAGGCCATTCTCCACATCTTATTCACCACAGTCAAGCAATTGCTCGGCCTCAACAGCCTTGCCAAGATCTCCGATCCCAATAGGTTTCCCAAGAGGTTCGATTACGCCCATTACGAACCCGAATATACAGCTCCTGCCTCATTGGAAGACTATAATGTTGTGACCAACTACAATGAAGCCTACGACCAGGCACAAAAAACATACGTTTGGCTCTTGACGTTCTTGGTCAAGGATTCGGAAGACTCGTCCCGTTTCATCTCCGATGTTCTCCAGAACCCTCAGTTCAACACCATGTTCAACAAGGCCAATGGTACCTACAAGGAGACACTCATTTACATCAACAGCGCAAGCAACTCCCGCGAGGCTTTTGAAATTGGCCAGACCTACAAGGTGAAGAAACTTCCCTACGTCATGTTGGTGGGAAACATCTCCAGCAACCCACAGACCATCTTGAGCTCGATGTCTGTACTTTACAAGTCCAACTTGTCGAGTCATTTCACATCCGAAGACCAATCAAGGCTCACTGCCGATAAAATCGTGAGAAATGTGGCCAAATTGCTTGAGTCCTACACTCCTCAACTCATCTCGTCCCGGTTCGACCAGCAAGAAATGGAGTTTGCCCGGTTGATCAAGCAGCAACAAGACGATGCTTATGTCCAATCCTTGGAACGGGATAGGGTCAAGAAAATTCAAAAGCAAGAAGAAGCCGACAAGACGTTAGCTGCGGAAAATGCAGTGAATATCAGAAGAGCGTATTTGTTAAGTTTACTCCACCAAGACATCGTGAATCCCGAAAAGTCTGCAACTACGTCGAGAATTGCGATCAAGCTTCCAAACGGAAAGAGAATAGTCGAGACTGTAGACAAGGGAGTCTCAGTGAACCAGGTTTACTTGCACATTGAGGTGGAGTTATTCAAACTCAGCGAAGAAATAGGTCTGGTGGATGACAAGGAAATAGCTTTGTCTGAAATTTCAGAGGAATTGGTCGAAATAGCGAAGAGTCTCACAGTAGAAGAATATGTCGAAAAATTCCCATTCACGTTTGAACTTGTGCAGCCATTTCCTAAAATTATAGTGGAACCAACTCACCGCAAGGTTTCCGAGGTGAAAGAGTTGGCCTCTGGAGGAAATTTACTTGTTGAATACCTTGGCGAAGAAGAAGACGATTCGGAGTAGCTCATCAGGGATTAGGTTCAAGAACGATTCAAAAGTCGAAACAAGACAGAAGACATATCGCTTTTCCTCCTCTCTATTGCAAGAGGAGTCGTCATTCCTCTCTTCTCTGGAAAGCATTTGTGAAAATTCAAATATTCCAGGCAATTAATTACCATTATAGATACTATACGATACCCTCACCCAGCTGTAAGAGAAAGTCAAAATGACATTGACACCTTCACACTGTTTCTAGTTTGGAGAAGACTCTCTTTCAACCTTGAGGAGTTTGAAACTAGAACCTATTCTAGAAATAGCATTTAGTAATTAGAGTTTTCGTACACATTTCAGATCCTTTCAAGCTACTAATTTCTGCCATTTAAATGCACCTAAAACACGTACTTCGGAGTTACAAAGTACGTTTTATGTGTTACACTTGCCTCGCATCATTCTACCAGTTTTCTGCTTATACCAGCTCCAACATTTACGAATTCATCTCCTTCCTCTGTGATAATTTGTTCCAAGGGTTTTGGCAGAGTCCATACCACCTGCAACTTGTTCTGAAATTGCCCCAGCCAAAACACACCCTGAAATCCTCCGTACTATCTTCTTGTGGGCAATGCAAAATCTCACAATTTCTACCTGAACATTTCTGCTACGTGGTGCAGTACAGGCAGTACAGGCTATTTTTGCATGTTTCCATTTGGCACTTCTTATTGTTGTTTTGTGTTTTTCCAAGACTTCAGTGGGATTCTTCGCTCTATGTATTTCTGTGCATTTTTCTTAGCACGGCATTATCTATGGAACTTCAGTGTGCTTCCATGCCTTGTAAGCTGATTTATTCCGATCCCACGTCTTTGTAGTCAAGTCTCGGTTTCTTCGGTGGCCATTTTCTTGACTTTTCCGTTTTTCATCCCCGTTTCTACACTTTCTTCAACATCGCCTGATTTAGGCAGGGTTTCTTGAACTACTGTCCTGTCCTCAATTGTGGAAGCATGAAGTGACACAATATTGTCCACACCTTTATTCCCCACAATTAAACGAGGGTGGAATTTTTGGGCCTAATTTTCAGCAAATGGGCATGCTTGAAAATTGTAGGGGTTGGCACTGCCTGGGTCGTATCATGCCGCTTCCTTGATATCAGTGACTATTGTTAGTCTTAGCCACTTTTCCAGAAATAGCCTCCTGCACACAGACGAGGGCCATTGATCGCCTTCACCACTCCAGGGCCCAAAATGGCGTCTGAAGAGCCAGAATTTGCACGGCGGCCTCCTCCCAGCCCCGTGAACGCGGCTGTGTAGTCCGTTGTCCGTAAAACCCGACTGGAGCCGGCCCTGGGCCTTCCTCCCGGAAAGCCCAGGCCCACGCCTCATGGGTCACGTGACCCACTGGGTTCCCGTGACCACCTATCAAATAAGGAGAGTTTAGTCCAATTCCACCTCCAGCTTCGTCCGTGACCAGCATCCTGAATTGCAGTTCTTTCCAGACGCTTTTACCCACTATTGATAGGCGCTTCGAAAGCACCCCGTTTTCTGTCCTTGCTGTCGATTTTCCTCCTGTTTTCGACCCACTCGCCCACCATCTCCCTCCCCACTAGTACAGACACGTCAAGTCGTAAAGAGCTGCCCAGTTTCCCACCATGAGTCGCCAATCCAAGTTCGACGGCGACAAGTTATCAGTGATGCATGCCTCCAAGTCCAGAAGTCGGTCGTTGTCGCCCACTCGCTCGATGGAGAACACCCGGTCTTCGTCCACACTGAAGGACGAGTTCAACAAGGAGTTGAAATGGTCAATTACCAACCACGATCCGCTGGAGCGGATCCAGCCCATCAACAAGAAGTCCTCCGATGGATACGAAGCCAACGAATTGTGGAACGAGGAGGTCAGTGAAGAGGAGCATATTTCGGACGACGAGAACAACGAGAAGTTCCAGTACGACGACACCGGAAACATCTTGCCCAACTACGCATGTCTTGACGAGAAAATCAACGAGATTTCCACCATCTTGGAAAAGTCCAACTTGGCGGACCAGGACATCATCAAGAAGTTGGAGGAGTTGACTGCCAACGAGCGGGCCTTTGCTGCCGCCAAGAACATCGGAAGTGCCATTGACAAGGAATCCTTGGATAAATTGGCCACCAACAAGCATAAATTGACCGGCCAGGAGGAGTTGGACTTGACGAAGTCCGACCAAGACGTCGCCGCAAGAAAACAGAAGTTGGAGAACTACCAAGCATATAGAAGAATGATTATTGAGAAGAATCAGGAAGGCGGCGCTGCTTCTCACTCCGACAAGTCTGAAAAGATTGACAAGGCGGGAGAAGATGAGACTGACCCCGATTTCATGGTCCCTTATACTTCAGCAGTGGAAGACCGTTTGGACAGCGAGTTTGCCTACCAGTTGAATGAGACAATCAAGGAAGGCGAGATTGATTCAAACAGAGCACAGTCGAGAGCCGTTCAAACTATAACAAGAGGAAACTTCTTCCAGCTTGTGAACCCCAAGATTAAGCCAAAGATGTTCATGGTCTGTATGGATTTCTCGCCAGAATCCATTTTCGCTTTGGAATGGTGTCTTGGTACCGTATTGGTAGATGGCTCCGTGTTATTTATCATCTATGTGATAGAAGAAACTGACAACCATCACTTAAAGTCCAATACCATCAATGAATCCAGTACTGAAGCATACAGATTAAATATGCTCACCAAAGCCAAGCAACAGGTGCTCAACTTGCTTAAGTTGACTAAACTTCAAATTCACATTGTTATCGAAATTATCCACCATCCGATCCCCAGACACTTGATTCTAGAGATCATCGACAATTTGAAGCCAACTTTGGTTGTGGTGGGATCCAAGGGTCAAAGTGCCATCAAGGGTGTTTTGTTGGGATCCTTATCGAAATATTTGGTTACGAAATCTTCAGTTCCTGTCATGGTTGTTCGTGAGAAATTGAAGAAGATCAACAGATTCAAGTCTGGATCGTCGGTGTTCTCGAACAATATCAAGCCATTGACCTTATCTGAGGCTAGAATTGATTAGAGTCCGAATTAGATTATTTTGACTTCTGTCTCATTTATTTAAATTTCTATTTTCAATTCTCCGATTACTTAATGTCGTTACGTAAAAAGACCTTAACAAAACCAACCAACCCAAACCATTTAGTATGTAATCCCAAGAAATGAATTAATAAAATATTTCAAAAAAGTTCTTGGCTGTAAACTTCTTGTTGCAGTCCGGCCCAGGGCATTTGAAAGGTGAAACCAATGAAGGGTTTGTGATGCTATAGATTAATGAGGATTTCTTCGTCCGTCTGGGTCTGTTGCCGATGTTTTTAACACATCTTCCGCAAAAAACATGTCCACATTTCGAGACAAAGATTCTTTTTGACAACTCCACAACCGCTTCACTGCACTGAAGAATGCAGAACCAAGGAGCTTGTACTCTGTATTCCTTGACATATTTCTGGTAATTTTCATTATACCGTGGATCTGGCTTGAACTCAGACGGTATTCCCTCTCCTAGGCTTACTCCGCACAATTCACATCCTAAAGTTTTGTTTGAGCTAATATCGTTCGTATAGAAGCGATTTTCATGTTGGGCTTGTTCCTTTTTCTCTTCGAGGGCTTTTCTATTGTAAATGTTTTCATTGGACAAACGCTGGTCAAGAGCAGTCTCGTTCTCTCTTTCTATTCTGTTCATGATGGAATTCTCTATGGCATCCGATTCGGAGTATCCAAAACTATCAAAGTCTGGAAACTGTTCTTGCTGTCTTCGCAAAACGGAATGGATGTATTCTGCAAGTTGGTTTTCGGCTAGGCTTCCTGGGGTTCTTCTTCCTCTCATGGCTCTACCTGTCGAGGAGAATGGAAGCCATACGCGGGATCTGGAGCCACCTCTATGAACACTGGAGCCCTCAAGACTCCCTAAATGCGAATATACCATGGAGCTGATTTCGTTGAACAGGGGAAGGGTATTTCTGGGTGTTTGCATGGAACCCTGCCGCAAATTGCGAGCGATTCTCGTCGAAGGGGGTCTTGATATGGGACGTTCGTTGATGATTTCGATTTCGCCATCGAAATCGTCTATTTCTGTGGGGGCTTCCGAAGATGCTAGTGGCGTGGGATTGTTATTCGATCCAGTGATTTCGAGATCTTCGTCATCTTCGATTGATACCACCGGACGGTGGCGTCTCCGGAGTCTATTTCGAGAGGCTGGATTTCTGGTGGACGGCCCGATGCCGGAACTGGGCTGAATACTGGTGACTTCGACTTCTTCGTCCGAAATCTCAATCACTTCATTGGGAGTCGCCAGATCTGGAGCCGAGGAAGGAGCAGACTCGCTTGGAGGGCGCTCCTGTGTGTTTTCCGAGTCCATTTTTGAGCTTTCGATCGACCCTCCCCTTCGTACCGTGCTCATTCCACTGGAGTGGTTACCGCTATCAGGGTGTGGAGCCAACAAGGGAGCTGTATTGCTGCCTTGTAACGATTTTCAGTATGTTTTGAGGTGGCCAAAACTTTGGGGAGCCTCGCAAGTTCTAATATGTTCAAACAGCACAGTCCTTGAAGAGCTATGGACCTGTTCGTGGGGATATGTTATAGTGTGGGTTTTTGTAAGTGGTGTAGTTACTTGTTTTTCCTTGCCATCAAGTGCGAGAGGTATCTACCGTGGTAGAGGGAGACACTCAAAGGGGACACTCAACAGGAGTTAGGGCGAAGCTTCAGGGAAACAAATTAGGTAGATTGGATGGTGGTACTTGCAGGATGAGAATTTGTCAAGTTTGAGGTTCCTGGGGTTACTGTGTGGCCGGTTGCTTGGGAGTAGAAGTATGGGAATGGAACGTAGAGTGAGGGAGTCGCAGTAAAATTAGCGAGAGATTCTGTAGAAAGGATCGTTCTAGGGCGGCGGTCGCACAGAATTAGCGAGAATTAGACATGGAATTCGGGAAATAGGGAAAATAACGAGAGCGAAAGATACAGTGATAATATGGAATGGTATAATTAGAAGAAATGGATGAGTGTTAAGACAATTTAGAGGAAATAGAGCAATATCGAGATATTTGGCAGTCATCAAAATTACCAAGATAGCTGCTATTAAAGATTTCTTCTATTATATGTCCTATTTGAAATGTAACATGGAGAGGGTATCATCAACCTTGCCGATAATGATAATTCTCAGTCTTTCATTATTCCATATTAACCGTTAAAACAACTCTGATTTCTTTTATATAACTCGTTCCCTTCTCAATCACTTGAGACATCTCCAGGGCCCATTTCCAATGCACCATTGACCAGTTATGCTTGAGTAGTTTCTACACTATGACGCAACCAATTATTCATTTATATTATACAATCCAGTCTGCTCTGGTATTAATATGCTATGAGCGCTTACTTCTTCAAACCGCTTCTCATGTAACGACCGACGACAACACAGTGATCTCTCTCATAAGGCTCCAAAGTCAATTGCTCCAAAGGCTTGATTCTCTCCTCTCTCAACTTTTGGACTTCTCTGGCGAAAACAGTCTCAGCGTCGACGGTAGAGTCAATACAGTTGGCCTTGATGGAGATGACAACGGTACCTTGGTCCTTCAAGAACAAGTGCGAGTTCAATGCAATGATACGAGCTTGATCTGGCTGGGCAACATCAGCAAAAACAACGTCAACCATACCGACCAACATACGGTACTTTTGAGGGTGACGGGCATCGTCAATGATAGGAATGACGTTAGGTCTCTTCTTGGCCATACCGATCAACTCTCTTCCTGGTCTGTGGGAGAACTCAACGGCGTAAACGGCACCCTCTGGACCAACGACATCGGCGACGTAAGAAACAGAGGTACCGGAGGCAGCACCCAAGTACAAGACCTTCTTGCCTGGAGCAATACCTAACTCATCAATACCACCCATGATACCGGCAGCCAACTTGGATCTGAAAGGGTTCCACACACGGTACTCGACCTTGGTTGGGGCCTCACCCTCCTCCTTGGCGGGTTCCTCGACGGAGATTCTCTTCTCTCCGCAAACGGACTCACCTGGGGCAGAGTTCTTGGTGACCAACAAATCCTCCTTGCCTCTGGCAATGAAGACACCGGCGTGTCTGTGAGGCTCGATGACGACCTTGGCACCGCCTCTGGCACCACCTCTGGCACCACCACGGCCACCTCTGGCACCACCTCTAGCACCGCCTCTAGCACCACCTCTGGCACCGCCACGGCCTCCACCGAAGCCACCACGGCCACCTCTGGCACCACCTCCAAATCCACCTCTGGAACCACCTCCAAATCCACCTCTGGAGCCACCACGGCCACCGCCGAAACCACCACGGCCACCTCTAGCGGGACCGCCTCTTCCTCTTGGAGCACCGAAAGCCATTATGTGTTGTTTTTCCTTCTATCTGCTCGAAATGTTAGATTGGGAATCAATCTATCAACTGCTGAAGTAATGGATAATTGAAAATTTTTCTTTATAGTGAGATGGAAGATAGAGGAAAGAGAGCCGGGTAACTATTTTGATTAGGTAAGCTATCGCATTCGGCTGACTCAGCGACAGGAGGCGTTCGAGCAGATCTGGCATTGGATAGACCACCCTGTAGGCTTTATATTGGTCATATCGGCTTAATACTCTGGTGAAATCTGGTTCACAGTATACTTAACATATCTACGAAGTTTGGGCCCGAAAACTCTAACTGTTCTAGACTTATTCTCTCTTTTGTAGTGCATATATTAATATATAGCCTACAATGGGTCATAACCCCACCAAAAGAGCTAATTCAATGCTGAAACTTGGCACATTTGTATAATTGTACATGGAGTGTAAGGATCTTGGAATATAATTCCCATAAAGATGTTCCTGGGTCTGTTACGGCGCTTCCAATTCTCAAGATCTTGCCCTCGACGATGCCCATCATGCGGCTCAGAAAAATCACGTGACAGTTCCTTCGTAAATGTGGGGTTGGCAGACTCCAACAACTCCCCTAGAATTGAGAGAAATGAGCTTTGATTAGTGCTGGAGTCTTCTGTAGCACCTTCTAAAATGTCCTGTAGCGTTAAATTGAAGCCAGAGTATATTTTGCCCATCTTACCGAATTTATTGCACAAGAAACCGAGGTTCTAAAAGGGTCACTTATTCAAAATTCTAAGAACCCTAAGCAATTTCTGATCATACCAGTAGCTTTCACCAGCAGTCATTATTCCCCTACTTCTCTAACTTCCGAAAATACCCCCATATTCTGCCAATATCTCCACCGATACCCACCTGAAATGAGTTTGCACGTGACCGCCGATTATCAGGGCCTCATATTATACGGATAAGCTAAGCCTAAAACACGTATCAAATTCAACGTCGAACTCTCCCCACTTTCTTTCACGCCGTTATCAGCATGAGTTCGTTGAAAGTGTTCACAATCGTCTTTGGAACCTTGCTCACAGGTTCCACCAACTCCCTTTTCACCAAATACCAGGACAACCAGTGTGTGAGACACTGCCACAACCCCGATGTCTCCAAGCACCAGAACTTCCAACAACCAGTGCTCCAGTCGCTCCAGATGTTCATTGGTGAGTTTGCCTTGATCGCAGTGTACTATTTGGCCTATCGGACCAACTTCTTTGGTGAACGCAAGGGCTACACCCGTGTGGAAGAAGATGACGAAGAGGAGGACAACATGTCGGTGTTCGATAACGTGCAATTGGCGGCTCCTGCCTTCTTTGACTTGATTGGAACGACGTTGTTCCATGTGGGCTTGATCTACACTCCAGTGTCGATCTACCAGATGACCCGTGGTGCTGTAGTGTTGTTTGTGGCAATTATGTCTGTGGTGTTCTTGAAGAGGAAAATCTCCAAGTTGGAGTGGATTTCCTTGGTTTTCGTGACTTTGGGAGTGGCAGTCGTGGGTATCAGTGGATCTTCCAACTCTGGAAGCGCTTCAGAGGCCGCCACCGACAGCGCCATGGTGTGGTTCGGTATCTCGCTCATTCTGTTGGCCAGCATTGTCCAGGCGTTACAGTTCGTTTTCGAGGAACATGTGTTGAACAAGAAGTCCATCAAGCCTTTGAAGATGGTCTACTGTGAGGGTTTCTATGGTATGTCCATTCTCGTGGTTGCCATGGTGGTGTTGAACTTTTTCTTGGGAGCTGTCCAATCGCCCGAGAAGTTCAAGGACTCGCCCTTCAATATCCACGAAGCGTTCGTCCAGTTTTTCTACAGAAAAGAGATCTTGATCTCGTCTGTCCTTGTGATGATCTCTATTTCGAGTTTCAACTACTTCGGAATCAGCATCACTCACTTGATTTCTGCCACGTCCCGGTCCACCGTGGATACCTGCAGAACCTTGGTCGTATGGATTCTCGCCATTATCATGGGATGGGAGAAGTTCCATTTCTTGCAATTCCTCGGATTTGTGCTCTTGGTTTTCGGAACTCTCTGTTTCAACGGAGTGTTGACTCCCGAGGATTGGCTGTGGGTCCCACAATCCTTGAAGTCCGAAAACACCCATCGTTTGCTTGAAGATATTGAGGAACCTATTGGTAGAACCTAATTGATAGTTCAACTCAATTGCTATTTCACAGCCAATTTTGCTATAAATTTTCCCATTAATATTGCAATAAAACCGGTTTGAGTTTAGAATGCATTTTTCAGAGAAAGAAACCAATTCGCTCGTGTGCATGCTCTACACAGTGGAAATAGAATCTCAAATTGGAGGCCTTGACTCCTAAAGGGTGATTCATTGGCATGCATGGAAGCTGAATATTTATACATAGATGAATTATACGTACTATTTACTTGAGAATTAAGTAGATACTATTAGATCTGAGCTCATTCTGAAAAAATTAATCTCTTCCATATTAGCTGACAGCCATAGGATAATAATATAGAAGAATGTGCTGCTCTCTTACTTACATATCACTTCGAAATGTGCACCTTATCATCTTTTGGGAGCCTGTAGGTCTTAGTAACAGTTTGCATGTATATATTTCAGATCACGTGAACATTTTTGAATGGTAGTGTACTACTCAGCTTCACGTGACTTCAATATCAAGGTATCAACTTTGCCACTGTGAGTGTAATATTAGCATACAAAATGGTAAGTACCAGAACCCCGACGTGGGTTAAACGTGAATTTGATCTCATATCCTGAATGTCCAACATGGTTTTAGGATGCATGCTTTTTTCTGGGTTGATAACACTGAAATCTGCCTACACATAGCAAGTTTTCTTTATATGACAACGAATCGACTAGTACCCCAAACGCAGTCACTGTGGATAAATGGTTTCTAAGGAATCAACACTGGAAGTATTGAAGTGCTGTTCTGAAGTTTCAGTATCAAATCATTCCCATTTAGGAACAATTGAGTGCAACAGTTCCAAGATATCATTTGGCACACCTTGAAGAAGATTACCTAAATGCTCGTTAAACCACAGTATTATCGCCTACAGACCCATACTAACTACAGTCTATGAGAATTGTCCCTGAAAGCAACCAGAAGTCGAGCATCAGCTCCACTTCCTTCGGCCAACCTGCTGCCCATGCTCCAGGCTTACAAGATATATTGAGGACTCAGGAGGGTCCTTTGAACTTGGCCTCCAAGATAAACAACAGACACCCATTGGAATCCCGCATTTCCTCTTGGGAACAGACCCAGCAAGACACTCGTATGGAGTCGTATAGACGTATTTTCGGAGCCGGAGAACCTATCAAGCGTGCCATGGAATTGGAGATTGTTGAGGCCACTGACTTTAAGCCAAGCGTGTTAGGAGGCTCCGATTCTATGCACAAGGACATTCTTCTCAACAGAGACGCATCTGTGGACTGGGATGACATCTACAAGGGCGGCTTGGAATCTGGTTCCAACGTCCAAGACTTCCACAGCGACATGGAGAAGAGAATGGGACTCTAGACAGGCTGGCCTCGTTGGGGATATGCTGCTACACGAGAGATCAGATGAAATGAAGCAAGAGACTGGTGTGGAATTGTGATGCCCACGACGCGGAGCAGACGACGGAACATCGAGAAATCGGGAACGGTCGAGAGATACTTTGGATAGGCAAATTGTTAAGTTGGAACATACCATGGCCAATGGCTGTCCTGGCAAATTTTGTGCCTTCAATGGAAGAAATGGCTCGCTCAGTCGAGTTTGATCAATATCACCGAATTAATTCGGCAATTGGGGCAAACCCCAAATTTCGAGCGGGAAAATCGCCACATCATCAAGACCTACACTTCCAGCACGTTTCTGGTGCCACTACTCCACGTTTCATAGCGTTTCTCGTCCTATTAAGCACCGTCCATTCGCAGTGCTCGCTCTACCAAAGTTCCCGTCTCACAGCACGCTCGCAGCCCCGGACGCCCCGTTTTCACGGCCAAGCTCCAAGGCCGTCCCCTCTACTGCCCCGGTACCCTGTTCCATCCCTCTGCTCTCCCCGTCCAGCCGTCCCAGTGTCCCTGCCCGTCCTGATCCATACTTCTATGCAGCCCCAGGTTTCTCGCACTCTATATAGAAAAAATTTTCAAACCTAGCACTAGTTATCATATCACCAGAACTGTAAGCACTCCCTCCAACTAGAGTCCCCCGAGTCGTCCGTTCCGTTCCGATGTATAAAACAAGAAAAGACAACAGTGGCGAAGACGCCCACTTGACCATTCCCGTGAATAAGGGCGGCCAGCGCTATAGCATGAACCAGGTGTTCGACGTCTGGTACCACAACCAGGACCAGATCTTGGGCGCCAGCGTGGATCTTCCGATGAAAACCGGTGAAAACTACAAATTGGCACTAGCCCATGAGATCTACCACTTGGAGTTGGCACCCCGAAGCGCCAACGGCTCGATGGAGCCGTTGGCCAGTATGAAAGAGTCAATGGCCGAGCTAGACGCCATGGCGCCAGAGGAAGACTCCCAAGCATCTGCCCCCGACAAGACGTTGCTGGATTTTCAGAGCTTGCTGGATTTGCAGAGGTTGCTGGAATCGCAGATTATGCTGAATGTTCAGTTGCTGAATTCCCAGACGCCTCCTGTTCATCAGAAGTCGCTGGCCTTGCCGCCTTCCCTCACGCCGCCTTCCCAAAACAACGCCCACCAAGCGGCGCTCGTGCCTTCAGACAAGATCGAGTGGTTCTACTTGGACCCGTTGGGCACCGAGCAGGGCCCTTTCAACGGCGACTTGATGCAAGAGTGGTTGACTGGCGGGTACCTTGATCTCGAGTTGAGGATTAGACGCAAGGAGGAGCAAACTTACCGGCCGTTGAAGCAGTTCTGCGAGGCAGTGCAGAACTACATCCTTCCGTTCAAGGTGGCACTTCCAGCCCTACAATCTGGATCACTGGGACAAACTGGATTAGGAGAATCTGGAGCTTCAGGTCTAGGAGATGCTGGATCAGTATCGGCACTCGGACAATCTGGTCCGACTTCAGGATTAGGAGATGCTGGATCAGTTTCAGCTTCTGGTCTAGGTCAATCTGCTTCAAGTCTTGGTCAATCTGCTTCTGGACTTGGCCAATCAGGCTCAGCATCTTCCTCGTCCTCTTCAGTCCCACTTCTCAACCACCACCAACTTCCCCAGCAATTACCCTTGCACCAGATGCTTTCATCAACTGGTCCGGGCTCCTTGGGTGCTGCCAACATGCGCATGGGCCAGATGCCGACCCAGTCCAATCTCTTTGGGTCTGACTTCATTTCACCAGACCCCTTTGCCGTGGGCACGGGCGGTGTGGCCGGTTATGGCACCTCCTCGCCCATGCACCCCAACTTGGTGTTTCCCTTGAACATGCCTACTTTGTTGCAGCAGCAGATTCTGGGCCAGCACCAGCAGCCGGTGTTATCTCGTACCAATAGCGGATGGGGTCTCGAGACCGCCAATGGCTTGATGGGAGGCGCCAGTCCCGGGACTCCCACTACGGTGAACCCCGTCATGGCCAGCCCCATTGGTCAGATGGGCCAGATGGGCCAGATTGGACAAATGGGTCAAATGGGCCAAATGGGTCAGATTGGACAAATGGGCCAGATGGGTCAGATGGGTCAAATCAACCAGATCAACCAGATCAACCAGCCTACGCCCATGCTGCCGTGGCTTGCGAGTGTCCAATCTCTGTCCCGGGTAAATCTGCCCTTCGTTCCATCGTCAGCCATGGCCACAGAGACTGGCCCAGCCACCGACGATCATGTGCTTGATGGAATTCCCAACTCCGTGGCCACGGTCATTTTGAACGAGGAGGAAGACTCCTCTCTTCCTGAGACCTCCGCTCCAGCACCTTCCCAGCCATATTCGGCCCCTGTTGCTGCCCCTGTTCCTGTCAGTGCCAAAACCGTTACCGAGCCTGTTCAAGTTGTTCCTGAACCTCAGACTGAAGTTGCTTCTATTCCTCCTGCATTCTCGGCTCCTGAGACTTCCACTGTCCCTGTTGCTGTGGAAGAAGTCGCTGTTTCCCAGCCAGAACTAGAATTCGACCCAGTTCAAGCCCAGCAGCCCGTGAAAGAAGAATTGGCGAGCAGTGCTGATGCCTACGACTCCAAGCCTGGCGTAGTTCAGTTGAAGCCTTCCGTCCCCGTTCAGCAAGAATTGGCCCCCTGGGCTACATCTGCGTCGACCACATCCCCAGTTTTGACCTTGAAAGAAATCCAGGCCCTCGAGGCTGAAAAGCTCGAGAAGCAAAAACAATTACAAGCCCAATTGAAAGAACAGCAGATGATCTTGGCTGCTCTGAAACTCTCCTTGGAGGACAGACCCGAAAAGCCCTCTCTTCCCAAGACCTCGAGCTGGGCATCCTCGGCCCCCTCTACTCCTACTGTCATCAAGACTTTAGCCGAAATTCAAAGAGAAGAGGCTGAAGCTGCAAGAGCAAAGTCAGCCAAGAACAAGGCTACCAAGAACGAGGTCATGGGCTCCAAGTTGTCCACCTCCTTCGCCAGTGCATTGGCCAATTCTGTTCCGGAAGACAATTCTGCATGGACCACCGTTTCTGCTAAAAAGCCTGTGGCTAAGAAGCCTGTTGCGGTGGTTTCCAACAACACTCCAACCAAAACCAACCCACAATTATTGCGGTCCGTTTCTGCCCAAAGACCCGTTTCTTCTGTCAATGGCAATGCCATTAGAGAAGACATGATGGTATGGGCCAGATCGTCCATGACCAACTTGTACCCTACAGTTTCTAAGGATGACTTGTTGGAAATGTTCATTACCATGCCTACTTCTAGTGTGGACTCGGCAGCCTTGATTGCCGAGACCATCTACAGTTCTTCTGCCACCATGGATGGCAGAAGATTTGCCCAAGAGTTCTTGAAGAGAAAGTTAAAAGTTGACCAACAACTCGGCAGAAGCGAAGACTCTGCTTGGTCTGCTTCCATCATCGCCTCGGCTGACAAGTCTGTCACCGTGGACGAAGATGGATGGAGCACTACTTCCAGAACCAAGAAAAAGGGCAAGAAGGCATAGGTGTTGAATCGACTCTAGCATGCCAGCGGTTAAGTTGGCGCCAATAGTGATATACAAAAAAAAAAAAAGAATTCAATAGCGAATGTATTGATATTCCACCACAATAATAAAACGGAGTGTTGTTGCATTTATTTTCAGGACCTTTCCCTGACTCGTAGTTGTAGACTATATAATATTTCCAATAATCCCGAAGTTTCAATATGCTTATTTTGATGAAAGTAAAGAAATCCCATAAATGTCCTGTTAATTTTTGGAGCCTGTCAATGCCGACGAAATGTTGATAGTAAGTGTTTTGGCTGCCCAGAAATCAGCTCTAATAATAACCAGAATGAAATTACAAGCTGGTAATAGAATTGACACCAGAAACTAAGTCTGAACTAACCGTGAGCTCAAGGTCCTTACTAAGTAAATTTTACGAAGCAGATTCTACCTAGTAAACCAAGGTTTGAATTGTTTGAATGATCCAACTGAGCGTAACCAGAATTGAGGTAAAAGTGGCCAATTTGAAACTCAAACGAAGTGAACTTGACGGGCTGCGCCAATATTATGTTGTTCAGAGCTCAATTCCTTGATAATCCCACATTGATCCCAAAAAATTGGATAAATGCAGAAAGGGCAATTGGTTCATTGAAATCAATAATTCAGATCAGCTGGTGAAACTTCATAAGAATAGATCAAAACCAACGCGACATATTGGCTCAACTAATACTGAAATTGAGCTCAGAAGGGAAGCTTTACTGAGAGTATGCACTGTGATTTTTCCTCAGAAACTTAAGCTCATATGAATCGATTCAATAAATGATACATGGCGCATATCTTCATAATTGAGCACAGCGGCTCATTGAGAACTCTTCCATCATCGAATGTTAATCATGTCATAATGTTTGGAAATACCCCTTCTTCTATTTCTTTTCATTCCCCTAATTTTCTTCTTTATTGAGAATTTCTCCAACTAGCCCTATATTCTCTTCTGGCACCATGATGATGCCCGACTTGGCCATTGACAAGTAGTTGATCTCCGCCGTGTACTCGTTAACCAGCGCCTGGCGGTACCCGTTGACCAACCGGCTGGCCACACCGGCCACAATGCCGGTAGAGTCCAACGGCAACGCCTGGAAGTCAATGGTGATGGGAATGAGAATGTCCTGGGAAGAGCCAATGATGCAACTGGAGGGAAAGCCCATTTTGGCCCGGCGTCGTGAGGACTTGGGGAGAACCAACGAAACCTCACTGAGCGAGGTGCGGGTGATTGCAAAGTAGTCGGGGATGAAGTGGGAGCATGTGAGGACCTTGGCCACCTTGAGGATGGCAGCATTGACCTCACCAGAACGTGCGCCCGTGAGGAGAAGCTTGATATGGTGGTTGACCACAGGGCGAATGTTGGCGGTACGGAAAAGCAGGAAGGTTGCCGCCTCCACGTCGTCATTGCTGTTGTTGCTGTTGGTGGTGGAGGTGTTGGTTGTGTTGGTGGTTTCGTTGTTGTGAGACTCGGACTCGGCCTCGCCCACTGTACCCACGTAGCTGTTGGCGGCTTCGGTGAAGGTGAAGTTGTTGAGGGTCAACGCGTGGACCACCTTGTCCCTGGAGGAGGCTGGCACAAGCACAAGGTCGCCAAAGTGGCTCGAGAGGAAGAAGAGCGGGATGCGATGCTGTGAGAGTGGCCGCGTAAGCTCCACCATCAGGCTGGTGTCAATGCCGCTGTCGGTGTCGACCTGGAGACAGAGAAAGGTGTCGGGGAGGCGATGGACGCCGAGACCGAGTTGGGCACACACGGCAATGGGCGTGGTGAAGAGCGCGTCCATGAGGACGGAGGGACAGATGACGGTGCATTCGGCGGGGGTGAAGGCGATGTGGAAGAAATGCGATGGGGTGGAAGCGTCGTCATTTATAGCTGAAGAGTAGTTGGGAAAAGTGGAGTGCGAAGTAGATGTGTAGATATTGGTGGGGAGAGTAGATGAGTACTCATTGGTGGGGACAGTGGAGTGGGTGGACGAGTAGTTGTTGGTGGAGAAAGAGGATGGAGGGTGGTTTTTGGAGTAATTATGAACATTGTGATCATTGTGCTCATTGGGTGCAAA
Organism: Suhomyces coccinellae; assembly: GCA_030565345.1. Taxonomy (NCBI): domain Eukaryota; kingdom Fungi; phylum Ascomycota; class Pichiomycetes; order Serinales; family Debaryomycetaceae; genus Suhomyces; species Suhomyces coccinellae. The sequence goes on along the minus strand of JAJMBP010000021.1, from coordinate 97,798 downwards.
TGTGGCAGCCGTCGCCAACGACGGCGAGTGCCCAACTGGCTCATGCTTGCTGGAGTTGTCCATGTGGGACGCAGGGGCTGGCGGACTCGGCGACGCCGAGAAGCCGGGATCCCCGCCGTAGTAGCTGCCGTAGTGGTTGTGTGAGTGGTGCGAGTTGGTGGTGGAAGAAGCATGGTGGTGCGAATTGGCGGTGGAGAAAGAGTGGTGATGCGAGTTGGTGGTGGACCCGGGGCTGGACGAAGTGTCGGAGTCGGAGTCCGAGGCGACGTCGGAGTCCGAGTCGCTATCAGAGGACGTCTCGCCGTAGAGGAGCTGGAGAATGGCGCTGGTGAACACCCAGTACTGCTCACGGGGAATGGACAAGATGGAGAGCGGCGTGGGGTTCAACTGGACGTGGGTGCTCATGATGGCAAGAGAACGAGTGGACGGACGGGAATTTAAGGGAGGTCAGATCGGGGATTAACGGGCGTGAATACTGAGTTAACGGGCGTGAATCCTGAGCTACTAGAGCGTAATCGAGGGTGAGTCCTGAGTTAATGGAGTTGAGCTCTAGATTAATGGAAGTCAACTGTATTGATCGAAACTGGGCCAGAAATCAACTAATAGACGGGTGAGGGGAGTAGATCAACTGATGAAGAAACCTTAGACTTTCAATCCAAGTACTTCTATCACTTTGTAAGAATTTGCACGGCGGGTCTTCTGGCTTGCCCTGACTGAAACTTTCGATGTGGGGAAGCTTCAGAATCTCTAGACAGTCAGTGGAAGGCTCCAACCAGAGTGATGACTATTTTGTGCAGAGAAGACTTCGGGGAACAAGGCGATCCTGGTGTTGTTCTTCTAGTATGCCTGTTCTGTGGGATCGTTGATTTTGATCGTGACGTTTGATCTGAAAAATCTGGCTGGGGCTCTTGGCACGACAATAGAATCCCCCGCTGGTTTCGACGGAAACAAGCACCTTCAGCAAACCGTAGGGCAAAATCGCCGGATTGTGTCCTCTCTTTATACCAGGCCGGGACCACCGACGCTACGTTCCGGCGGAAGCTCGGAGGTTGCCGCCCGCCCTAGCAGGGCCAAGCCCTGAGGAAGGGATCGCGAAAAGCACCGAAAAGCACCGAATAGCACCGAGAACACCGCGAATACGGGGACGAGAGACTTGGTGCAACAGGCGCTCTGGGGCAGCTGGAGGGACGCTGATTGCGGGAGTATGGTGGTGAGGCCTGTAGGTACCTTCTGGCGAAGTCTGGGCCCGTTTGGCCCATTGCGGCGCCCGGTGTGGCTCCTCTCAGGAGCGCATCGGTCCTGCCCAGGATAGTAGCGATGGGTCTCTCCAGACTTAGCGAGAAGTTGTCAGGACGCTAATCGGTGGACCAGCGCCTCCAACGAGCAGGCCGGTGATATCGGATTCTAGCAAGGCGATTGTTGCGGTCTGGGGCCGCTATGTCCTTGGGTCAAACCAGAGCCTGGAATAATACAATCGCCAGAACAATATACTGGTTCCGCAAATGGATCCACAATTGGTCTATGCACAAATTTGCCCTGGTCCAGGATGGATAGATGGGTAGAATTGAATTGAAGATTAGAACTGGCACTCCAGGGTTGTTCGATTGTCTTGGTCGCTAACGGTGTTGGCTTAGAACCCCCTCTACTTGTTCTAGGATGCAATTGCCAACGACCTACATGGATTGGGCTCGATTTAGCCACTAGGTGTTCCAGAGGTGTGGCACTTGAGGTGTCGCAACTCCATCAACTAAGTCTGCTGATTCGGACTGGACCGAGACACGGATAGTCACCGCTAGGAGGGATCGGCAGAAACTGCTCTGTTGCCCCCCAAAGCCCCCAAGGAGGGTCCGAAACAGACCCAATCAAGCGAAATCACACCAGATATGATAAGGGAAGTGTAGGACTTTTCTCAGGGTGGCTGAAAGCTGGAACAATAGTGAGATTTTCCATTTGCTATTACAAAAACACTAAGGGGTTTTTGGATTAGCCCAGCGGGGGTGTCTAGGTTTCGCGTTCTAGTCCGATTATCATTCGGAGTAGTCGTGGTTTCTTGCTTGTAATTACCGCAAATTCTGGCGTTGTGGGGCAACTGGAGAAACATTGCTCTATTAGGTGACATCACCAACCCAATTCCTTATTTATGACATATTCAACTCTATTTCCCCCTAGTGGTGATTGGCCTTTGTGTGATGGGCCCTGATTGGTGTTGTTGTGAACAAAGCGAATTGTCTCGTGGCATTGTTCGTAGATTTGTTGAAGCTGATAAAAGGGGCGATTTATTCCTCTGATATTTGATTTATAGTGGGGATTTCCATCTAAAGTGATTCCAACGTTTCAGCTTCCAAGGTGTGATTACAACTGACATTATCCTCTGTTTGACATTCTCCTTTCGATTGTAATCCTACATATCCACAGGATGCCGCTATTTCGCTCCAGCCAATTCTTATCTCTACTTCTCCAGAAGCAGGACGGGCTATTTCCTTTGAAGCGAATTTCAATTGTCTCTACCTCTCCACTATCTTATTCGGATGGTTAAACTCGCTACTTCTTTCGAGACGGCCGTAGACTTTCGAACACTCACTAGAATGGAATCATTCTGATAGTAGACTTTCGAAAAGGGGTTCACCTGATCTAAAACTCCACAAGTAGGATATTCTCGTAGTCCATCTATCTAATTAGCGAATTATATCACTTCTACATTTCGCAAAGAAGGATATTGTACTGAAAATCCTTCTCCCGTCCACTTTTCAAGCTCACTTATTAAATTGTTATATCGAATTAAATACTAAGTGGTCAGCTTAAATAATGCTGAAAGTGAAGTGGTCTCTATTCTTTCGCAAGTTTTGTATTATCAAAAATCAACACAATACTGTTTGACCCCTCCTGGCATAATGAATCTGAAATTGGGCCACCGGGACCACAATATGTGTATACCACGCTGTCATAATCCATTCACACGTTCGCCAAGTTCTGTCTTTCGTAGAACGTCTCGTAGAGCTCAATCGTTTCCTTCTGAGACTCGATCGAGCTCTCAATGAATATCTCCACACTGTTACGGAAATCCTCGATCTTGCCAAACTCAAAGTTGGCAATCTCTTCTTTAATGGTGTCGCTGATGGTATTGAATTGTTTTTCGTATGCGGCAGTCTTTTGCTTCAACTTATCCACCTCGAAAGCCAATAGGTTGTTTTTGTCCACCTGCATCTTGTATTTGCGATTCTGCTTGTCCAATTGGGCCTGTTTTTTGGCCAAATCTTGGCTGAAAGTGAAGTATTGTTGGTAAACCTTGGAACGCGTCTCAAAAACAAACTTGATCGAACCAATAATTCTCAAGTACTCTTCGATAGTGAAGCCCAAGGTCAAATGATCTTGAAGATTGATACGATCCAAGTTCTCTTTCAATTTCAATTGAATTTCGCTGAAAGAACTCAAAAGGTTGCTTGTGGTCTTCAGGATTTCCAATTCAGCCAATTGGTCCAACGCGGAAGACATATCATCAAGAACTGTAATGAGCTCAATGCGCTGAGTTCCAATCATTTCAATGGCACGATAAAAGTTCTTCAAATTATTCTCCAATTCTTCGATGTATTGCTTTTTCTCCACAAAGTAATCATCTGGTTCTGTTACCTTGGCCGACATGGAAAATAACGAGGTCATGAAGCCTCCTCCTCCTCCGCCACCTATTATTGGAGCAGAGTTCGAGCTGCTGGTACTTCCAGATAAACTATCGTCGTCCTTGTCGTTATCCAAAGAATCGTTATTCTGTAGAGAAGCTGCCGAACCACTCTGTCTTTCACGTTCCTTTGCTTCATTGACGAAATTTTCGCTGATTAAAAACATGACGAAGTCCGGGTCATTACTCAAAACAGGCACATTACTGATCTTGTTGAGCATTTTCTCCAAAGAAAGTCTTCTGTTTTCAATGAAGTTTTCGTTGAATCTGCCGATGTAGGTTTGCTTGGTGGGTGGAGGAGGGATGATTCTTCCAGGGTGATTATTTTGGAGCTGGTGGAATATCCATCTGAAGTCTTTGTATCTTCTAGACACAGTTATGGGTTCCAGTCCGGGGATGCTATCCGGGTTGGTATTCTTGTTCTTGGTCCGTATGCTGTAGACAATGTGCGCAGTTGTAATGTCTCCAACCTTCATTGGATCACCAACTGAGATTTCCAAGTTGTTTGCTGCGGGGTCAACGTCGGTGCTAGTGGGTGGCTTTGCTTCTGGGATCACGGGAGCTTCATGCACGGGCTGTTCCTGTTTGGGGAGATCGTACAACGGAGCATTCAAGTCCTGCACCAACTGCTCTGCCCTGTTGTTGGATTTGATGGAGGCGCGGTCAGAGGACTTGGAGGGGTCCGAGTCCAAGGGTCCTAGTGGGTTGGAGGTGGTCTCGTCTGTGTCCAAGGACTTGGCGTCCAAATGCTTGATGATGGACTTGGATCCATACTTTCTGGAGCGCGGATTGGCCCGATACGAATGGCTGTTCTTGGTGTTCAAAGGTTTCTTGGGTCCTTTCGTCTCTGTTTTCGGCGTGGGCTCGAACTTGATGGGGCTGTCCTTGACGTTGAAAAGCGACTCGGAATGGTTTACTTTCTTGGGGGTGACTATGGTGGATGCACCCAACAAGAGGTCCTCGCTATCGGCACCACTGGTGAGCTCGGACATGAGGTTCTGCTTGTGTTCCTTGCGCTCCTCCTTTTTGATCTCGTGCAATTGCTCCAACTCGGCCTGTTTGACGTTATCGGGAGATCCATGGACTTCTCCGTGGTCCTCCAGGTCCTTGTCGTTGGATTGATCGTGTTCCTCGTCATCCTTGTCTTCAGCATCGTTGTGGTGGTCGTATTTCCCTATATTCAACTCGTCAAACTCGTTGTGAAAATTGGCGGGAGTGTGGATGGTACTGGAGTTTAGATTGCCGAAAATGGAGCCCGAGGTGGGGGACAAGACGTCGTCCCAATGGGAAGTAGTGAGGTCTTCCTGGTCCATGGTGGTGATAAGAAAAGAGAGTGGGTAGAGGGTTAGTTAGTGGAGAAAGTGGTGCCGATCATGTGTGCTGCTTACGTAAGCAGTTATAATTAAGCCAAAAAAGTAGGGGCGAGCTGGGAATTGAACCCAGGGCCTCTCGCATGTTTGCAGTAATCGACTCAGTGAACTGAGAAGTCGCCCAAAGCGAGAATCATACCACTAGACCACACGCCCACTTGTGAGAACATGCATGGATGTGCAATATAATGCGAAGTGAAATTTAGAGAAGTGATAGGGTAAGATTGTACAAATGTGAGAGAAGTGATAAGAGATGAGATGCTGTGAAGGTCAAAGAAGAGAATAAGGAGAAATTTATGAGAATGTAAGAGAAGAGAATAAGGAGGAAATTATTTGAATGTAAGAGAAGAATAAGGCGGTAATTATGTGAATGTGAGAGAAGTGAATAAGGAGATAAACTTTCTCGAATGAAATGAGAAGTTGAAACATGGAAGTGAATAAAGAAATAACTTTATGAACTAGAAACATGGAAGTGTGATTCTAGAAATAGAAAAGTGGTGAAAAGGAACAGAACAAGCGTGAAAAATCATGTGAAATTGTTTTTAATAACGAAAGACTGGGAATATAGAGAATATGGCCAGAGTAAGAGATTACGATATTCAAAATTATACAGATATGATCACAAGACATTATAAACATCAGGGCGGTATTGCATTTTGACAAGAAGGCTTTGGCCTCCAATATAAGATAGCCATGGCATTTTGATGATTTTATTGAGGTTATTTTTGTGCCAGTGACTTCTTCTGCTTGTGAAAATGCTACATGGTGGGTATAGCTAGAAAGGAAGTAATAGAATAATACTAATAATTATGGTCAGGTGACCGTCTCTATTCATGGGTGCCAGTCCCTGACTGTCACGTTCAAAAGAGGCATAGAGTACTTTACTCTCTATTAAATAAAAACGTAATCATATCCAAATTTTTCTATAGGTTTTTATAGATTCTCCCGATTTGCACCATTGGCCAAATTTGGAGCCGAAACAATCTTTGAGAGTTGTACCAGTTTGACTTATTCGACGCTGTAGCTTCCTACAACGAGTCCTTCAAGCCCTGAACGTCATCCACGTTCAAGAAGTCCGATTTGAGCGCAAATAAATCCTCTAAATGATTCTTGACCAAGCTTTTGGGCCAGATAACATCGCCCCAGATTCTTGTCTTAAGATTGTACTTATGCGCAGTTTGGATGAAAGAAGCGATGGTCTGCTTTTGCTCGTTGGTGAAGCCTGAATATTTACAGCTTTCGTATGATTCTTTGCCCAAAATATCTTCCAACGATCCACTTGCCACCTTGGATAATTTGCTGTGTTGAAGCAAGACATTTTCATTCGTTTCCGAAGAAAACATGGCCAATGGTCCATCCAAGAAGACATAACGAACCTTTTCCTGCAGAATAAGTTCTGTGGGCAAGTTTCCCGTGATGGTAATGATCACAGGTCCAGGATTATAGGTATCGGTAGAAGTGTTGTAAGAGGCAAGGTATCCCTTGTCGATGAACGGCTGGAGCAAGGGTCGAATGGCTTTGTATGTAGAATTGGGCTCTGTTTTTAAGTCCATCCAGAGGTATAATGGAGTTTCAGGAGAGTTATAGAACACCCCGAACTTGGAGTCGAACTTCTCAAGCAAAGGGTTTTGGTCCCTCAATTTCTGGTTATTGAATGTGAAAGACGGGTTGGATTGCTCCAAAAGTTGAAACAACGGGTTAAGATAGAGGTTGTACAACGTGTTTATCGGCTTTAAGTACACCTGGTTGTGGCCCACATACACTTCGTTGCTTCTGAAATAGTCCTTTCGTTTCTTGCTGGACAGGGAGCTTCTGGAAGTCTCGGTAACGGTCCGCTCCACGTTATAACCGTCGGGAAAATACCAAACATCACTCTCGATGCTTTGGCATCCAGCGCCTAATGCATCGAAGAAGGGATCCCACCTCCAGTAGTCGTTATGTGAGTGCAACGGTTTCGGATAAACGTCTCTAGTTAGACTTTCTGAGGTGTGGTTGAAGGGCAAAATCGGGGTGACCAGACCCGACCCATCGTAGTTCTCCAAAGGGGGGAGTGAATGTACTGGATGCTTGAAAATGGACATCATGGTGGCTAAACGTGGGGTGATGAATTGGAACTATAGGAAGGACCCTGGAGTCGTGCGCCTGCTGAAAAGTCAGCGGGCCTAAGTTCCAATTGTAGTAGAAGTTAAAGCTATAGACACAGTGGCTGATGGTAGCTCCTTGTCGTCAGTTGAAACTTTGGAGTCGTTTTTGGAGGATCGAGTATTGGCTGGGTTAATTCTGGAATTAGTACTATGATTCGATAGAGTATCTACTAAGATGGAATCAGGAACAGTAAGGGGCAGTCACGGAAATAGGGAATAGAGAACTATATGGACATAGTGCATGTAAGGCTCGTACATCTCTTTGTGGTTATTTTTGGACTAGACGGATGGGGCTGGGGGCTATGTCAGCGTATTTCAACGTAGAAGAAGACCTTATCCAGTCCTATCCCATTTGTCACGTGACTAGAGCTTCCAGGACCTGGTCCAAAGGCTAAACCAGCACTGTATCAGGCATCTTGGCTCTCTCAAGATGCTACGTGCCAAGAAGGGGGTATTCGGACTGTTTTCCCAACCAAGATCAACCCCCCAATCCCCCAAATCCCCCAAATTCCCAAATTCCCGGGTCTCCTCCACCGCATGAATTTATAACGGTAACCACTCCACCACAAGTGGCTGCTCCGAACCTCCAGCTTCCGAAATGTGGGGCTACGCAAATTCGGAGACGGTCATACGAAGCAATTTGCGCCCTGCGGAATTTCCCCAGTGACGGGGCCACCGTAATGACGGTTCTCCTTACTGGAGGTGCCCCTTTATGGTCACGTGACCGTGGCAGCAGTTTCCCCGATTCCCACACTCAGGCCCAAAAGACAGGTCCATCCAGACAAGAAGACTACGTCGATCCCGGACCCCGGAACTTCCACTTTATTTTTGCACGGCCCCTTCTGGAGGGCAGGGGAAGAGTGGGACCAGTTTTCCCGCAGGACCTGCAGTCTGCAAGTGTTTCTCCGGCCAGCATGCTAGCGATTCTTCACCGCCCTCGGGGATTCCCAAAAAGGAACGCCTGTTAATCCGATGCCCTCAAGCCACGACCGCGTTCCTTGAGCCTCGCTTTGTCTCCTCTGTTTTGCCCAGCATCCCAGTCCCCCAGTCGCTGTCGTGTCCTTAGCTGTTCCTCCGTTCGGGGTAATACTCTCTATCTCGGAGGAACTGCAAGGATTTCCTGCACGCAGCTGCAGGTCTGACATGGAGCGCGCCGCCAGTTACTTCTTTCGAGCCCCACATTCGCATCTCCCAAACCTTAATATGCGTGCCGGAACAAACACACTCGTTTCTTTTTGACAGGTCCATGCCGTTTCTTTTGGAGTCTTTTGTAGTCACCTCTGTGGGTTTTTGTGGGGGAAGACCCGATGACCTGGACTATATAAGCCCAGACCTTTCCTGCTTTAATCACCACCACTTCACCCACCTTTCCCGGTCTTCCAGTTACGCCAATTGCACCCACTCTGTCGGTATAACTGATCTCTCCAACCCTCCCCATAGAATCCCCATAAACCCTTAATCTTCCAGAAATGACCGTCGAAAGCACCCAAACCACCGAGAGCATCTGCAACAAGGACATCGGCTCTCTTCCTGCCGCTTACCCCAACTTGGCCCCCAACATCATGGACCTCTTCTCGCTCTCTTCTAAGAGCGCCGTCGTCACTGGTGGTGCCAGAGGTATCGGATTCGTCATCTCCGAGGCCTACCTCCAAGCCGGATGTGCCAAGTTGGCCATCATCGACTACGCCGACAACGACGCCGTGATCCAGAACTTGAAGCAGCGCTTCCCCAAGGCCAAGATCACCTACAACCACTGTGACGTCAGAAAGGCCGAGCAAGTCAAGGATGTGATCGCTTCCATCCACGCCGATTTCGGTGTCATTGACATTTTCGTGGCCAACGCCGGTATTGCCTGGACCTCCGGTGCCCTCATCGACCAGGAGACCGATGACGAATGGCACAATGTCATGAACGTGGACTTGAACGGTGTCTACTACTGTGCTAAGAACATTGGCAGAATCTTCCGTGAGCAAGGAAACGGTTCCTTGATCATGACCGCCTCGATGTCGGCTCACATCGTCAACGTCCCACAATTGCAAGCCGCTTACAACGCCGCCAAGGCCGGTGTGCTCCACTTGGGTAAGTCTTTGGCCGTGGAATGGGCTCCTTTTGCCAGAGTCAACACCGTTTCTCCCGGTTACATTGCCACCGAGTTGTCCGACTTCGTTGCCGAGGACCTCAAGGCCAAGTGGTACTCCGTCACTCCTAAAGGCAGACAGGGATTGCCTAGAGAATTGTGTGGAGCCTACTTGTACTTGGCTTCGGATGCCTCCACCTACTGCACTGGTTCCGACTTGAGAGTCGACGGTGGATACTGTGCCGTTTAAATGCATAATAGATAGATAATAATGATATGGCAGGACTAGATACTGTAGAGATGGGAGGTGGTTATATTAGTGAGAGTCAATTTCACTATACTTAATGGACTTAGATTAGAATGATTTTCGCTCATGATACTTGGAAATTAATTGTTAGTTCGAGTGAATTTCTTCTATAATACACTTCATTCTGTTTTAAGTCTCTGTCCAGTTAAAATGGCCAAGCTGCAATTGATGTGAATTATTTTGTAGGAATCTGCAGCTGATAGTGAAAATTGCCGAAATTTGCAATCAAAAATTGCACGATATTGACACTCTGGTAGAAATTGAGGTACAATCAATGTTACAATTTCATAGGAAATGCTACATAATTACAAGAACTGTTCTCCTTGGTATTTCTCTGTTTCTAATAGTAGATTCTACATAGTTGAAGCATATGGGTATCATATTAATATTCGAAAGATAGTAGCTAATTGTAGCAGAACAGCTAAAATCTCGTTTACCTCAAAACTAGAGCCAAAGGATTAGAACAAGGAGTTTTGCACGTTCTGGATCTGAAGAGGACTTCCTTGGGTTCCTTCGGGACAAGAAGTGCCAATGGACATACCGCCCTCAATACCAACACAGCAGTAGCAGACACAACCCAAAAGGTTGACGAAACCTTCGTGAGAAATCTCGAAACCCTTGGTGGCATCGTCGTAGGCACCAGAAAGAAGACATCCAGCAGCAAGTTGCAAGTACTCGTTGTTTCCGAGGTCTTTGAAGCATCCGACTTGTGGGTCAAAGGCGAAGGTGGAGAGGGGGGTCGGTGTCGTTTGCAAGATGGATCTGACCATGCTTGTTAACCAAGTTTCCGATCTCATTGGAAGCGAACTGAAGAATGGAGAAAGGGTTGAGCTCGTCAGCAGCAGAGACGGCAGAAGCGAGAGCGGCGATGGAAAGAATGGTGGTGAATTGCATTGTAAAAGAGTGGAGAGTGGAGATTGGAACCTTGTGAGTTGATGATGATAAAGGTAGAGAATCCTGGTGTATCTGGAGAGTTTGACGAAGTACTGGAGCTAACGACATGAGTTCGTGTTGACAAAATGAGCTTCGGGCTGCTAAGAATGCTTGTAAGGCTTGGTTCCATTTCAGGAGGCGTGGGTGCAAAATCGACTCCAGCACATCTGGAATTAGGCAGTGCAGGAGCCAGTGGCGAGATATTCAACCAAGGCTTGGAAACACCAGCCTCAAATTCACGTCGACATGTCCAGTTCACGAACCGCGATGTGATTTAGCTTGGTTCTGTCCTAGGTTGATGTGTGGGCATAGAATTGCTTTCCTGAAGGCATGGACAATACTAAGCTGATTCTAGCAGTTACGAAGAAATAGGAAAATATTGGTTCTGCTGGTTATTCATTCGTGATAGGAGGCATTTGAATTCTGACTTGTCAAGTGTAGTGATGTCTAAGCTGCTTTTCCTTGGTCTGGTCACTTTCCATTTCATTATGAGAATTTTGAAATTATTGCAAAAAATGCATGAAAACGAAAACATTCGGTGCAAGAACAAATTCAAAAAGGGATAAGAATAGAAAATCTCAACTACAAAGCATCTTCAAGTCCAAACCTGGAAATTTGATTCATACCCTTCAAAGAAATACTACACTTTTGTCAAGTCCTCGAAGGAATTTTGAATATATCGAGAAAAATGGCCAAGTGCCAAAAATCCAATCAAAAACTACACACGATCAACTTTCAAAAGCTATTATTCACCGGAGATTCGCTCACAGGGTATTACTTATTCCTGAAATGACTGTCACGACCCAACAATGCCTCAATACACGAGACATCCCTACTTCAATTCGTCTACACGCACCAGTTTCTAAAGAAACCAACTATATATAACCACGAGAAAACTACACGAAACACTTCCCAGGCTCCGAAGACCGATGCAGACCAATGCACGCTCCGTGGACCGGCAATCTGATGCACGCAAAACAAAAATACGATACTAAAGCAGCCAATTCCAAGATTCTGGGTGTGCCCATATCTTGGTAAAATCGCCTAGGTAAAACGGGCCTTAGCGAAAATCCGTCCAATCGGCTGGGGAAAAACGGGATCACGTCCAAAATTGGTCGAACAAGGCGAAAACGGCACCAGAACACGCACCAGAAGTACCGACAATTGAATACCTACGCAGAGCAGCAGACCACCATGATGTGGGTCTTGGACCCGGGCAAAGTGCCTCGGGACCAACCGGAGAAGTAGGCGCGGAATCCGGGGTTATGTCACGTGACCCGCGCTTTCTAATGTGGCCAACGCCATTGGCCAAAACCGTCTGCCCAGCAAGCCTGCTTCCACGAGCCCCACAGGCCTTCCCAGCCCCCCCAAACTCCGCTAGACGCTTTCCCACTCCCCCAATAACCCCCAAACTCTTTTTTTCCGCCAAAATTCCACCCGAATCGCCCCTAAATTCTTCCCACCATTTTCGCACACTTACAGCCTTTTCCACCAATAACCTGGCCAAATTTTCTCCATCATTTTCTTTCCATTTTTCCTAACTCTTTCTTTCCCTCCATATCAGAATGCTTTCCTTACGTGCTAAGTGGAACGTGGGACGCAGAGCCTTGTCGTCCACCGCCGCCCGCCGCCAAGTGATTGGTTCCAACGTCAAAGGAACCGACTTCAACGCCTCCAAGTACATGAGCCAGAAGTACCATGTCATAGATCACGAGTACGACTGTCTTGTTGTGGGTGCCGGAGGTGCTGGTTTGAGAGCTGCCTTCGGTCTTGCCGAGGCCGGTTTCAAGACCGCGTGTATCTCCAAGTTGTTCCCCACCCGTTCGCACACTGTTGCCGCCCAGGGAGGTATCAACGCTGCCTTGGGTAACATGCACAAGGACGACTGGCACTGGCACATGTACGACACCGTCAAGGGATCCGATTGGTTGGGAGACCAGGACGCCATCCACTACATGACCAAGGAGGCGCCCAAGTCCATCTACGAGTTGGAGAACTACGGTGTTCCCTTCTCCAGAAACGAAGAGGGCCGTATCTACCAGAGAGCCTTCGGTGGTCAGTCCAAGGAGTACGGTAAGGGTGGCCAGGCCTACAGAACCTGTGCGGTCGCCGACAGAACCGGCCACGCCTTGTTGCACTCGCTTTACGGTCAGTCCTTGAGACATGACACTCACTTCTTCATCGAGTTCTTTGCCATGGACTTGTTGATGGAGGACGGCGCCTGTGTGGGTGTGATCGCCTACAACCAAGAAGACGGTACCTTGCATAGATTTAGAGCTCACAAGACCGTTATGGCCACCGGTGGTTACGGTAGAGCTTACTTCTCCTGTACCTCTGCCCACACCTGTACTGGTGACGGTTACGCCATGGTTTCCAGAGCCGGCTTGCCTTTGGAGGACTTGGAGTTCGTCCAATTCCACCCATCCGGTATCTACGGTTCCGGTTGTTTGATTACCGAGGGTGCCAGAGGTGAGGGTGGTTTCTTGGTCAACTCTGAGGGTGAGAGATTCATGGAACGTTACGCTCCTTCTGCCAAGGATTTGGCCTCCAGAGATGTTGTTTCCAGAGCCATCACCATGGAAATCAACGAGGGTAGAGGTGTTGGTCCTAAGAAGGACCACATGTTCTTGCAGTTGTCCCACATTCCTGCCTCTGTCTTGAAGGAGAGATTGCCAGGTATTTCTGAGACTGCTCACATTTTTGCCGGTGTTGATGTCACCAAGGAGCCAATTCCTATCTTGCCAACAGTCCACTACAACATGGGTGGTATCCCAACCAAGTGGAACGGTGAAGTTCTTAAGAAGAACGAGAAGGGTGAAGATGAGGTTGTTCCAGGTTTGTTGGCCTGTGGTGAGGTTGCTTGTGCTTCCGTCCACGGTGCCAACAGATTGGGTGCCAACTCCCTTTTGGACTTGGTTGTCTTCGGAAGAGCCGTTTCCCACACCATCAGAGACTCCTTGACCCCAGGTACCCCACTCAAGCCAGTTTCCAAGGACTTGGGTTATGAATCCATTGCCAACTTGGACAAGTTGAGAAACGCCAACGGTTCCAAGGCCACTGCTGACATCAGACTTGACATGCAACACACTATGCAAAGAGGATGTGCTGTGTTCAGAACTCAAGAAACTTTGGACAAATGTGTTGAGCACATCGGTGAGGTTGACAAGTCTTTCTCTGAGGTGAAGACCACCGACAGATCCATGATCTGGAACTCCGACTTGGTCGAGACCTTGGAATTGCAAAACTTGTTGACTTGTGCCACCCAGACTGCGGTGTCTGCTGCTGCCAGAACTGAGTCCAGAGGTGCTCACGCCAGAGACGACTTCCCTGAACGTGACGATGTCAACTGGAGAAAGCACACTTTGTCCTACCAAACCAACTTTGGTGACGCTGTCAAGTTGGACTACAGAGACGTCATTGCCACCACCTTGGATGAAAACGACTGTAAGCCAGTTCCTCCAGCCAAGCGTGTCTACTAGACTCGTCGAATATACTCCATGCATGCGTATGACGTGGCTCATCCAGTCATTGTTAGTTATTTATTCAATCTAGGTATTCCCCTATGAATTAATGTTGAGCTGTCAACTTTGTAGAGAAGATAGATGTCCGCATTAAAGACGCTACAATATAATGTCCGAAGAGCTTTGAGCACAAATCTGCAAAGAAGGCTATATTTAATCTAAGCCAGATTTCAGAATGCCAAAATATAATTCAACTAATCAAAACTCATAAATATCAACAGTCTTCGCTTTGAGGTTGGAGAAGAGCACAGACAATCTAGAAATCCTTGAGCTGGTTATATTATGACCATAAAAATGACCTACTGAAGTCAATTATTGTTTCAAGGCATGCAAATTGCAGGTCGCCTTTTTGAATTGATTGAACAGTACATGGCTGGGAATTAACACTGAATGTTCAGTTAAATAAAGTAAGAGATAACTACATGGCTACTGCTCTATACACCTCTGATCGATCTTCATTCTCCTAGTATAACGCTTTGCTAAGGAAAACACCGGTGATTGCTTTGTTAGAGCAGAATGTACTTCAGCATTTAATTACTGTAAATCCAGATACTCTTAAATTCCGTGGAGTTACATTGTGAGGCAAGCCTACTCCGTGGATGTTAAACTATGACGACATTAAATGCAGCCTGGCTGGTGATAAGAGTAGATTGCACCACGCTACACAAACGGGGACTTATCGGTAATACACCATAGTAGTTGGATATGCTTCTGTAGCCGCTATACATTAGAGAATGTGCTGAAGTGTACAAGATGATTACACCCGAGCGAGAAAATAATACTGTGTATGATGTCAGACTCCAGTGGTATCGGCTTTTCCTGTACCAAGAAAAGCACATCTATGACGTACATCCAACATTATATGGACAACACCGAAAAGTCCTACTGATTCCATCAAGACCCAACTCTCACCCGACTACCCATTCCTATACCCTTCATACCGTCTTACATTACATGGTAACCACACCGCTTTTCTCGAAGATCCGTTTCATACCGACATTAGGTTGGCATGGATCAATATTGATTCTCTACATGCCAGAAGAGCAGAAGTAGTCAGAGTAAGAGGGGCCCTTCATCTCCACGGCCTTAATTGCCATAATTGCCATAATTGCCATAATTGCCATAATTGCCATAATTGCCATAATTGTCCCAACTCCAGTTCTACACCCTTCGATTGTCCACTGTGACAATACTGTTCTTCTTGTTACTACCTCTCGCTCTTTGTCTTCCTCTTTTCTCTCACTTTCTATCCCTTTCTATCTCTTTCTTCTATCTCTTTTCCTTCTCTTCTTTATCTCTCCCTATCTCTTCTTTCTGCATCTGTTGAGGTGGTCTGATCTGTGCACGGATCATCGCTGCAACGTCGTAAACCTGCGTCTCAATGCAACCACCCGTGGTGCTGTTCTACATTGCTATGACCATTACTACATCCACATCGCTTCCGATACCGATTACGTCAGACCACGTAAGGCTGCCGCGTCTCGGAAAATCCACCGCATGCCGCACCAAATCCGGTAACCATCTTGCATGCAGCTGCGACGCACCAAACGGGGCCAGAGTCAGACATGTGCCAAAGCAGCTCCAGAAGGTGCCCCAGAAGTGCCAGAAACACCACTACCGCCAGCAAAAAGAGCTAGGTATGACACGCCCGGGCCCCTCCGGACCCCGGTCCTCGAAGTCGCAGTAAAACTCCGGGCTATTGTTCGGCCAGGCTGAGAAAAAGAACGCAACCCACCAGTCCCAATAGCACAGGTGCAGTGCGGGCATGCTGCAGGGTGCCCCTCCGCCCTCCAAATTGTCCCCTTTCAGCAACAATTGCTTACCCCGAGAAACATTTGCCGCCAAGTATAAATAGCGGCTGTTTTGCCCTCCATCTCCGTCCATCTCATCCCTACTTCACTTCTTCTCCTTCTCGTGGAATATCCCGTGTTTCTCGCCCATTGATCCCAGAAACACCCCCCAAACCGATCCCGCCGCCCCCAAAAGCTCCGATTCTCAGAAATCCCCGGCTTCTTGACCCTACTTTTGCAACACAACATCAACACAGACAGCCATGTCCATCAAATCGCTCATCAACGAAGCCGTCGGCCCCTTGCCAACTAAACCTCCTGCCAAGGTTGCCAACGTGCTCGACTTGTTTTCGCTCAAGGGCAAAGTTGCCTCCGTGACAGGCTCCTCGTCCGGCATTGGCTGGGCTGTGGCTGAGGCATACGCCCAGGCAGGTGCCGACGTGGCCATCTGGTACAACTCGACTCCTGCGGACGACAAGGCCGAATACCTCGAAAAGACATACGGCGTGCGCTCCAAGGCATACAAATGTAATGTCGGTATCCCCGAGGACGTCGAGGAGGTGGTTGCCCAAATCGAAAAGGACTTCGGCACCATCGACATCTTCGTGGCCAACGCAGGCGTGGTGTGGTCCGAGGGCAGAATGCTCAACGCCCAAGGCTACGAGGGCTGGAAGAAAATCCTTGATTTGGACTTGAGCAGTGTGTTCTACTGCGCCAAGGCTGTGGGCAAGGTGTTCGAAAAGAACGGCAAGGGATCCTTGATCTTCACTGCCTCCATGTCCGGCCACATTGTCAACGTTCCACAATTGCAGGCCCCATACAACGCAGCTAAGGCTGCCGTTCTCCACTTGGGCAAGTCCTTGGCCGTGGAGTGGGCCTCGTTTGCCAGAGTCAACACCGTTTCCCCCGGTTACATTGCCACTGATATCTCTGACTTTGCTGAGGAAGAAGTCAAGCAGCACTGGTGGAAATTGATCCCCTTGGGCAGAGAAGGTATCACCCAGGAATTGGTGGGTGCCTACTTGTACTTGGCCTCGGCTGCCTCCACTTACACCACTGGTACAGACATTATTGTGGATGGTGGCTACACCACAGTTTGAGCATGTGCACCAGATACCCCTTATTGCTAAGCAACCACCCCAACAATAGACCTCATTCACACAGCGAGTGAACCAATCAATAGAATTAATGAAACAAAACAAATAGAAGTAGAAATAGCCTAGAATGAATAGAACTAGAACGACAATTGAAGCATTAAGTCATCAGTTGCGATGATCCGGTAGACCTGACGTCAATTGCTATTTTGAAGCAAGATGATTAAGATAATTCGTCACTACAAAAGTACGAAATTACAAGACATTTCAGAAACAATCTGAAGAAATAACAGTGCCGACTCTACTGCAGATTTTAACTCTGTAGACTTCCTGAACTTTCTTCTTGTACTTGTCTGGACGATCCCTCGATTCTAGGGGAGCATCGTAAATCTGTACTAATCAAAAGGATTAATTGTTTGACCCACAGTAATAGCACATCGTGCAGCTGTCACAATCAACCAAGGACAAAAGTACATGTATCGCAAATAGCAATAATAGATATAGTGAAAAATACATATTTTTCGGCTAAACTTACACTAAGAAGTGCTGCTTGTAGGTGTTCTACGAATGTTCTTCAAATTGGAGAATTGCAAGGTTGAATATTGCATGTGTATGTTATGTTGAATAATAGAAGAGAATATTTCAAATTGTTAATCATGGAGAAACACAGGTAAAAAACGTGTCGTGTTTCTTTTGTACGCTTTTTGATAAGCTCGTTCAATATAGAGTGCAGCCTAGTACAAATCTCTATAAAGTTTAATTCAATTGCAAATCCAATTTTGCATGTAATTTATGTCAAAAATATGCCCTAGATACGTCTACGAGGAAGTGTTAGAATTGATAATTTGGCGATCCTGAGATTAACTCGTTTCAATTGTATAGAACCTTTACTCTTGCGATCCTTGCTTATGCTGGATCTAAACTGGCAAATCCCCAATCCTATTGGTTCAAATACCCAAAACAAACCCCAATGGCATCCCGATAGCGCGAGTCTACAATAAACTCTAATTGTACGATAAACTAAGTGATGAAATGAACTAGAAAATGACGTCATCTTCGTTCTCCTGGAGAACGTCGGAAGCATCGTCCAACGCGGACTTGGGTTCGGTAGGCTCTGCCGTTTCAGCCGGCTCCTGGACGTCGTTGGGCTCCGTTGAAGCGTCGTCGTTGTTTTCCGAGGCCTCAGCAGATTCCTGGGCCTCTTTGCTGGCACGGGCCTCTTTCTCGGCCTTTTCAAGGGCCTCGGCTTCGGCGATGGCCTCCTGCTTCTTCTCCTGCACCTTTTTCAACCGGTAGAACTCCTCTCTGTCTAATTCGTCCAACTCGGAGTTGATGTAGCCGATGGTGTTCTCTGTACGGGGAATGATGACGTGCTCGATGGCATTGACTCTTCTGTTGGTAACCTTGATGACCTCGTCCAAAATGACGAATGCCGTCTGCAACGATGCCAACTCCACCAAGGTCTCCACCGCCTTGGTGTACACCTGTTTGGCCTTCTGGACCTGTTGTCCTCCACGGCCCAATCCCGTCAACTTGAAGTCATTGATCTCCTCGTTGACGTGGCTCTCGAACGTTGGCAAATACACACCCGACACATTCTCCTGCTTGGCACGGACCTGGAACCGGGCCTTTTGTACCAGTTCTTGGACCTGGTATCCGATGTTGTCGCCAGTGGCGTATTGGACCTCGGCCAACGAGAAGGCTGCTGTCTGCATCACACGGCCCATCTTTCTCTTGCTTTCGTCGATTCTCTGCGTGATTTCACGGAAACGCTTGGTTAATGCTTCGGACTTTCTCTTCAATAACGAATGGCCTTGTTGGGCTCCTTTCAACTTTCCCTTCATCACACCCAAGGTCATTCTGGTGGGGAACACCTGCTCTCTGTTTCCGGCGCCGGACATGGCTGTTTTTATCGATGTATGAGGAGGGCTTCACGGCACTTTGCTTTGCAATTGCGACCAGACGGAGGAGCTGGAGCTAAGTGGTGGAAGTTAAGGAGATTTTTGAAGATACGAATAAGTTGTCGACATCACGTGATTTGGGTCATGTGACGGTTATCACGCTATACTTCCACGTGATGAAAGAGTATACACATTATCCTCTAACTTCACCTTCCACTATCTATTCTTCTCCACTGCTCTTTCCTTCGCATATACCGCCTCGCCACCATCCAATCCCCCCAAAATTTCTGATTCCGGCACCAGATTTCACAGAAACTTCCCATTTCACTTCCTAGCCCACACTTTTCATCACTCCATCTCATCTCGATGTCCTGGGCAATAGACAACCTATTGACCGCCTCCGAGGTCCCGATAGAGCAGAACTTGGCCAAAGATCCGCAGAATATTGATCTCTGGAAGTCGTACTACGAATCTGTCCTGGCAGAGCTGTTTGAAAAGAAGGTCTTCATCCTCCATCGTGCTGTATCTGCGATGCCCCGGTCTTTGGAAATGTACACCTTATATCTTGATCTTTTGGAGGACGCGCTCCAAGACCTTGACTATTATCACCACAAGAAGCAGTTTCAGATCATCAACAATGTGTACGTGGCTGCGTTGAACTTGTTGAGTACCAGCACCGAGCTCTGGACTCGGTTTTTGCAGTTTCTCTTACAACACCAGAAATGCGAGGTTTCCATGATACGACGGACATTCAACCAGGCATTGAGTGCCTTGAGGGCCAATAGCAAGGGAATTTGGCCCTTATATCTCCAATTTGCCGAAGATATCGGAGGATTGACCTGTTGTGAAGTTTACCACAAATACTTGACTTCACAGGGTGGAGTCCAGGGAGCCACGGGAGGCCAGGTTTTCGATGCCTTGTCAAAGTACCTTGAGAACGATCATTATCTCTATGCTATTGAGATTTACGAGAAACTCCTCATCATTGAAAAAGACCTTCCAATTTCTCAACTTCAACTATTGACCCATTATCTCGACCTCCTCTTGGACTATTATTCTCAGTGCCCTTCGAAAAGTCTTGCTGATCGTTTTGAATTATTGGTAAAAGATGGTTTATCAAAATACCCAGACCAATGTGGACCCTTGTATCTCAAATTGACTACAATGTTGTCTAACATGGGCAATACATCCAAAGCACGCTTCTACTTCAACCAAGGATTAGAAACGTGCAAAACCCTCAAGGATTTCATTATGATATATGATTCTTGGTCGGAGTTCGAGGAAAATGTTGTGGCAGATCTTTCCGAACAGGTCGAACTCTTGCAAAATGAAACAGATTCCGTGGAAAGTTTGACTGAAAAATTGGCTACTTTGGACTTCCGCATGAACTACCTTGAAAAGTTGATTTCAAATAGACCCTTCTTGTTGAGCGACATGATGATTAGAAACTCTCCCAACAACCTCGATCATTGGTTCGAAAGAATCGAATTGTTCAAGGAAAATCTCGATAAAGTCCTTCCCACCTACGCTCAAGCATTAACCAGTATCAACCCCATGAAAGCTCACTCAAACAAGTCAAACACTTTACCCAAACTCTGGATTAACTACACCAGAGTATATTCATCCAGAAATGATTGGAAAACATCACATTTAATTTTTTCCAAGGCAGTGACTTCTCAATTCAAGACAGTGGGCGAATTAGTCGACTTATATATCGAATGGACCGAGTCTACCCTTGGGTCACCAGTTTCTGATGCCGATTCAAAGGCTCTTCAAATAATAGAAACGGCATTGTTCACAAATACCGCCACCGACCCATTGCATTCAGCAATACCTTTGAATCTTCAATTATGGGACTTTTACATTGACTTGCTCCAATCCTTTTTGGAAGACGACGAGAAGCTTTATATCGGAAAGGTTTCTGCAGCATATTCAAAGATGATAGACCTAAAAATTGCCAGTCCCAAGACAATTCTCGCATATGCCAGTTTCTTGCAACTGGTCAAACACAACGAAAAATCCCTAACTGTCTACGAGCTTGGTCTTAGATTATTTAAAGATAATGAGTTGAGATTTGAAATCTGGAATGTTTATATTTCCAAAGCCATTAGCATGAAACTTGGAATTGAGAGAATCCGGGATTTATTTGATATGTGCTTAGACGAAAAGGAAGGATGTCCAGCTCATTTGGCCAAGCCCTTCATAATTTTATATGCATCGTTTGAGAAGGACCAGGGATTCATCATCAAGACCATAAAGGTGCTCAAACAAGGAATCAAAAGATTAACTAACGGACTTGAACAAGCAACTAGTAAGGAAATTCGTGACGTCATAGCCGCAGACAAATTTGAACTCTATAAGATGCTATTCTTATTGAGCAGTGATGGAAACACGAAGAGAGAATCATATGAACTTGCAGTAGAAGATAGCCAGCTTTCCTTGGATCATTTGATTAAAATTTGTGGGGAGTTTATTGATTTTGAAATCAATCAAGATCAAATCACAAGAGCAAGAAGCTTGTTCACATATATTTGCAAGTTGTGCAATCCAATGAACCTTAAGAACCAAAGGATAGGTGAAATGTGGACTAAATGGGAAGACTTTGAAGTGAAATATGGAAACGAAATTAGATTCAAAGAGATGCTTAGATTCAAGAGATCTGTGTCAGAAGAATTTGAAAAGGTGTCCAAGTTCAATGAGGAATTGAATCCTATGGGATTCATTAAGGCCGAAACTGTTGGCCCTCAAAAGGAGGAACAGACCAAAAATCCAGAAGAAATTGATATGGATATGTAATATATAAAATAAATTATTAAGAACTTCGCTACGTTAAATTATCCATATGATTTGTTCTATTGTATCCTATATCCTGAATCTAAAATGTAATAATAAAGAAATAAAGTTGTCCACGATCAGAATTTCCTGAACGCCTCAGTCCATTTGTCAACAAAGCTGTTCAAATTTGCAAACTGATCGGTGGAATGGTTAAGCTTGATTGATTTGTTTGATTTAATCAATTCTTGGTAATTGTTCCAATTAATATGGTAGTACTGGAAAATAATCATCAAGAATGTTTGTAAGGCCTTCAAGCTGTTTTTTCTTTTAGTCTTTGCTGAGTTGGAATAAATTATGAGGATTTGCAAAAGCTTGACCATCAATTGGAATGAAGCAGAGTTGATATCAGCAACCTGCTCATCGCCAGTGCTAGTACTTGTTCTGGGTGTATCCGCATCAACTTGTGTAGAAAGGTCAGTTGAGCAACTCATGCTGCTAGAGGTAGGACTGTTCCAAGAAAGCCTAAAGTTCAGCAGGCTCATTATTGGAGTAGAAGGCGCTGATAAACTCAAAGGCAACTTGTCATTAATCTGAGAAAGAATATCGAAGAATGAGTTCGAATTGAGATTATCAAATTCACCAACATTGTTTTTGAATCCATTCAAGTACTTTGAAAGGTACGTGGAATGGTATGAAACCTGTTTTGGGCTAATCCAGCCATCCAAAACCAGATTGAAGTCAGAGAGTAAGCTTTCTGTGAAGACTTCTTGATTGATCAACTCATGTAAGCAAAAGATTTCTTGCACCGTTTGTGTCTGTTGGAAGCAGACCAATAACAAGGGAATCAAAAACATCTCTTCATGCTTATGCAAACCTAATTCAGACAATGATTTGATGTAGAGAAGGTATCTATAGTTTTCTTCAAATTTCAAAAGGCTGAATCCCTGGTTGGAAGCTTCAATTTCTTTCAAAATAGACGAAAAAAGAGGCTTGTGCAATACATTATCCATAGTCTTGTTGAACTCAATATCCTTATTATTCTTGATTGAAACAGATAACCCTTCGTATTTTTCATTATAATCTTCAAACTTCTTGTTGATGGAATTAACTAAGTCTTGATCAAAGTGATTATTCGATAACACTTTCAAAAAGAACTCATAGCGTAATGAGGCAGGTACATTGAACTCCCAAGCATATTTCCTGATTAAATTCTTTTCGTTTGAGAACTTTTTATTGAATTGTTTTCCGGATGGTTCTTCCAATAAATTCAATACCACCTTAATCCAAGATTGGTAGTTTTGTAGCATCAATTGGTTCATTTTCTTTCTTGAATCGTTCATGCTCTTGTTATTAAGTTCATAGCTATTCAAAACTTTTTGAAACTCCTTGTTATGCTTCGACTTGTCCTCGTCAGATTTAGGAGGTAAATGCACTGGTCTGGTCTGATCAATAACGCTGAGTTTTTCAGCCGAAAACAACAGCAAATCGTCCACAGATGCTTGGTTTTTGACGAAGTTAGGTAACTTGTGCATCAAAGTTTGCTCTCTTGTGTTCTTTGCAAGTTTGGCCATCGAGGCTGATCTTTGATTGTAGAAATTAGAAATGTTTCGGGTAATTTCCGAGTCGTCGATGGAAGTATGCATGGCCACGAAACTCTCGTCTTCTTCGACTATGCTATCTTCCGTGGCGTTGAATTTAGAGTTCTTCATGTCTGTTTGAATGGTCAATTTCTGGAGTGACCCAGAACTGGACGACGTTGGCAGGTTCTTTGGTCTTTGATGTGGCATTGGATTGACCTTGTATTTGTCGTTGTCCTTATCAGTCATAAGATCGCTATGCGAAAATAAGTTATGCGAAGAAATCAGTTCAGTTGAAGAAACCGAGCCCGACTTCGTGGTACTGGGGGTGTGAACCGAGTGGCCCTTGGAGGACTTCAGGAAAATCTCACTGTGGTTCTTGATGACAGGAACGTTGAAGATGAGGTTGTCCAAGTCTTGGGACAAGATCTCATCGTCATCGTCATTTTCTTCGTACTTCTTCTTTCGCAACAATTTTCTTTCCTTTGTTTCTTGGGAGCTGATGTATCTGGTCTTTGTTCTGGTGAGGCCGGGTGAGGTTTGTGGAAGTGAAAAGTTGGAAGCCTTGGCCATCTGCGGCGTGGACATGGAGCGCATGCCGAGTTTATTTGGAGGGGCGACCTGGGCCAAACTCGACGCCGAGTTGTTGGACGATTGTGACACTGAACGGGGGAGGTGTGGCGAGGTGCGGGATGCCTTGGGGAGCGGCTGGGGCCCCGAGCCAGGCCGCACAAACATCTCGGAGTTGTTCTTGGACGTGATGGTGGAGAGGGATGTGTTGGGGTTGGGCGAGTCGCTGCAGCTGTTGCTCTCGTTAGGGTAGTTGTAGGTGGTGAAGAGGTCCTCGTCGACGTCGCCGGCCTCGAAGCTGTGGGAGTCGGAGCCCTTGAAGTAGTTGAAAGAGGGCGAATCCAGCGGCGACGAGTTGAGGATGGAGTTGCTAGTCATGGAGCTCAAGCGCGACTCGAGGTTGGGGGTTCCCACGTCTTTGGAGGTGTCGAAGTGGGACGAGGCCACCAGGGACGCCTCGTCGGAGAAGGCGGATTGGAGCGACACGATGGAGTCGCCGGAAACCGGGCGGTTCAAGGGGTCTTTGCGGGCGGCCAAGCTGGACGACAGCGCCAAGTACTTCTTGACGAAGTAGTCGCCCGGGCGTTTGACGTGGGACTGTGCCAACGGCACGGTGGCCTCGTTCAACGTCGAGAGCGACGACAACGAGCCGATGCGCTTGGGGCCGAACTTCTTGGCCTGGGGGACGAACGACGATGGCGGGCCGAGCGACGACGAGGACGCGTTGTTGTGAAGGGAGAGGCTCGAGGACGAGGGCATGTGGTGGAGACTGACGGACAGGGAGTTGAACTGCTTTGTCGCCGTGATGGCGATGTCGTAGTAGTTATCGTTGGGGAAGGTCATGCTGCAAAGCGCCTACTGACAAGGAGGAGGAAGCAGTAGGAGCAATAGGAGGGATATGGAAGGTATAGGAGGAAGAAAGTGGTGTCTATTTGCTGCAAAAGCGAGTGTCTGGGGTGGGCAAGATATGTGGAAGTGTCTGCAGAGGGGATGCGGTTCAGTGGGTGGGTGTCTGCGTGTGGGAAGAAGAGTCTGCAGCGACAGAAGTGACAGGAGAGACAGAAGAGACAGAAGGAGGGACACTGGGGGACAGGAGCGAACGGGCTGGAGGGTCTTGACGACGGGTGCTGGACGTGTGGATGGAGTCAGGGAGTCGGCAAACTAGAGGGATCCAGGCAAAGTATCCTGGTGGTGGAGCAGCACAGAAACAACCGGGGAAATGGGCGAGAAACGTGGAAATTCGGCAGAGACGCTCTGGAGATGCGGTTGGAGTTGGGTTTGGGACGGCGCGACGGCAGAAGGAGCTAGTTATATCGGCTTCCTTGTGATCCTGTTCTTCCGTGTAGTGAGGTGGTATGGCACGAGGACCCAGTAAACACTGAAAACTTTGGGTCCACAAAACGACAAAAATAGATAGAGGCGGGCACGTGACGGGCGCAGCTTTTGGAATGGAATGGATGTTTGCGGTTGTACCCTGCCCGATTGTAAAGGGGGCGTTTGTCCCGAAGTAGAAGGCGCTGCGACTAGATGGGAAGGATTGCTTTTGGGGCGGAAAATGCAGATCTGCACTACTTGCTGGGAGTCCAGGCCTTGGGGCGATGGGGGAGCGCAACGGAGCTGGGGGAGGGTGGGGGAGGCGCCAGGGCCGGGGTCTACAGGGAGGGCAGCTTGGAGGGCCGAAAGAGCGCTGTTTGCCGGGACTTCTGGCCGTTTCCTGGCGCCGGCAGACACAAAGCGTGGTGCAGGTTTTGACGTGCCCAGCGGGGCACGTCTGTGTGATGGTGACGGGATTCCACGCCCAATTCCAATGTCTGCGTCAGACGTGAATAGGCGCCAGATAAGAGCACTGCAGTCTCGGCCCTAGGCTCGGGGTGGAAGGCTCGTGTCTGGAAGCAATCCACAGCGCCTCGGCCACGGCGGGCGCCAGGATCTCGTGAAAATCACGAAATTGGGGCCAGAAGCCCGTACTGAGGGCGATGGGTTGCTGTGCCAGAGCGTTCTGCAGCCCCCGGCAGGCCGCGCCTGCACCATGCACCTGGTTCAGCTCCAGACAAAAGCGTTGTCTCACTAAACTTAGACGACAAAGCAGTGCTAGACAATTCCATTTCCTTACATAACGTGCCGGCATTGGGCTGACAACGCAACGAACATATCGACCACAATCGGCGGCGGCGCCTCCTAGCCGGATCCAGAATGGTGGCTGCTGTCTCATCCAATAAATACGACACCAGACGTCCGTGTTCCGAGGATGCATTTGTCTGCAGCGGCAGTATGCACGTCCACGGTTGCAGGCTGTCAGACACTTTCCGAGACAAGCCGTGGCTATAGACTAGTATAATTAGACCATTGGCTAATTGGACTGTCGTGCTTCTGGATCAGCCGTTCCAATGCTGCAGCATTTGAACAACTGCAAAGAAGTCTCTTCAAGCGGAATCGACAGAAACCACCAGCCAGTTGATTCGGATTTGTACTGAAATGCGTACTGCAATTCACCTGGCTCGCAAGGGACCGACAGGCTCAAAGAAGTGGATGGACACACAAGAACGGAAAGATTCACAAGGACTCAGGGTTCTTTTTTTTTTGCCTGCCCTTGATTCCATGCATCAGCAACGGTTTTGCCCAAGCCACTGAATTCTGGCTACTGTGCAATGTCTAAAACATGAAACTGGCAAATCATGCAACACAGTGCTACTTAAATAGAACGAAACAGTCAAGACATCATTTAGCAAGGTAGTGAGTGTCTCACTAGCTTCATCTAGTATTTACCCCTGAATTTTGATAGTGATTTGCAGTGGGGCTGGAAATCACTCAAATATTCATTCTACACTTCATCTATGGTATATCTATTGATTTATGTAGGACATAGTCAATGTCGATGCATAAAATTCGTAAACAGCCCAGCACGATACTGGGACAGACAATAAATAAGTGAAGAGCATGCTCTGAATGTCTCTGGTAGAATATCCGATAATGATGTACAACGGAAATAGAACATGAATAGGGCCACATTGGTCGTAAAAGTTGATAATTGAGATCAAACGATCTATTTGAGCTCTCTGCGTCGAGTTTGCGTCTATATTTATCATATAGTTGAGTTCTTTAGGGGTTTCCAATTTTCTAGTACTTTCTTGGTCTAGGGTATGGCATGCAATAGATGTCACGGGGAGGTGTAGTAGAACTGCCTCCACAGTTGGTGAAGTAGTCTTAAGTAGCTCACAACACTACGGGCAGTTAATCTTCATGGACTGGCCGCACCGTGTCAATCCAATCGGTGGTGCTCATCTGCGATAACCGGGACAATGCACGGGCAAAAGCAAACTTTTCTTCATCGTTAACAAACATCGAGGCTTTTTTGGCCACCAGCTTGTCGAATCCGTGCTTAACAACCAATTCGTCTTCCTCGAATGTTTCCTCAGTGCCCTTTACTTGTTGACGACGGTAGAGTTGATAGTTTCCACTCTGCAAATCTTCAGGCTCGACAAACAAGTCTTTGAACAGGGCAGCAGAAGTCACGGCCAATCTTCCATGGGCATCGTAAACAGCATCCAAAAACGTGATAAACCGGCGGACATCATCACGAACATTGATACTGAGGAATGGAATATCAGTGACCACGAATGATTGGAACGAATTGGCCAAAGTGAGATAGTCTCCTGCGGCCAAAGGACGTCCACAGAGTTCTTCAAAGGTGAATTGGGCAACGTATGGTGGAGAACAATGTGGAACTTTAAGAGAACGGCCCCAAACTTGTAAGGTATGGTCAGTGAGTTCTTCTGGGTGAGGGTTTCCAGCATTGAAGTAATCGTACCATTCCTTGACGTGTTCACGACATTTGGTCTGGTTAGACTTGGAGTTCCATTTCACACCTGGTTTAGGGTGATGGTACACCGCACTAGTAGGCTTGGGGATTTTTCTGTAATCGGTGGGGGAGCTCAAGTAAATGACTTTTGTCTGCTTCTTGATTTGCTGGATGCAAGGAATAAATGACACTCTCTGAATACCGTTTAAATACAAATCATCGGGGGCTCTGTTGGAGGTGGCGAAGAGAATCACGCCGAATTCAGGTGACAATAAGGACATAAGAAGTCTCCTCAACAACATGGCATCGGCGACATCTGTGACCTGAAACTCGTCAAAACAAAGCACCGTGGAGTTCTGGGCGATTTCGGCCGCGAGAAATGGAATCACATCGAGATCGAAATGATTATGCTCGGCCTTGAGCTGGTGGGACCGTTTGTGTAGATTTTGCATAAACTGGTGAAAATGCACCCGCTTTTTGGGCAAATGGGAGGGAATAGTGGAGTAGAACAAGTCCATCAACATGGTTTTACCACAGCCGACATCTCCGTAGAGGTAAATGCCCAAGGGAGTGGCTGCCACTGCGGCCGACTTGGCCGATTTCAGCCCGAAAACCGAGGAAAAAAGCTTCGAAATGCCCTTCTTGGGCATCAAAGAGTCTACCGTGGGCGTCACCACCACGGGCGGAGTGTAGTCCACCAAGCTCTGATGCAAGTTGGTCAAACTGCCCATTATACGTCTCTGATATGGATCGTCGCGGAGACGCCCAGAGGCCACTTTTGCAGCGTATGCTTGGACGGGGGTTTTGGGCACTTCGACAGCCTCATGTGAATAGTCTTCCAAGTCCAAGGCCACGGCAGGAGCCGCTGTGGTGATAGCAGAAGAGAACCGGACCCTGTGCAGAACGGTCAAATTGCCATGTATGGAGCCCCTTATTGGAACCAAAACTGCCCGATTAAGCACTGGTTGCCTGGTGAACATGGTGTAGGTGTTTTTGGCGGATATTTCCCCAGGAATAGGTAGACAGGAGTGAAGGAAGTGGTAGTGGGTGAAGACAGTAAACTTGGTGTCGATGTTGGGCCGCGCACGTCCTACCCCGGACTTTTACGCACGTGACATGGGGTCGACGAGGGGGAAAAGTGGGCTGGAGAACGGAGGAGACGGGTAGAGCCGGGTGCAGTGGATGAATATGAATGACGGCTTCTGATTGGACAATTTTGCACAGGATGGAGACGCTTACCTTCCATAAATACACCGTCCTTACTGGCTCGTCTCGCGCTAGTAAAGCCACATGATGTTAAAGTCATGTGACTCAACCCGGGCCTCGAAAATGCACAGGGCACGACTCTGACCAAAGACATCAACCTCAAGCACTCTTCAGCTTAATCCAGGCGTATTTCCTTCCACGCGTTCCATTTGACACTTTCATCACTTGTTATCGACTCATTTTTACCAGAAGTCCCAATTTCCCGTTTTTCCTGTCCAATAGCCATGTCACAAACACCAGAATCCGGATCGCTAGATCTTCAAAACCTTTCCGATATCGCCATGAAGCCCCACTCCTTCAAGCAGAATCCCAACAGAAAAACGCCTCCAAGAAGATACAAGACCAGTAAGCAACTTTTCACCGATGAAATGAAGTACCTCCAGACCAAAGATATTAAATTCGACACTCCAACATGGCAATCCATAACAGCACCCCCCAGCTTGAAGCCAAACAAGCATTACTGCGATATTACCGGATTGGAAGGCAAATACAAGAACCCATCTAATGGGCTCAGGTTTCACAATGTGGAAATCTATCAGGAGGTGATACGTAACATGCCACCAGGAGTCGACCAGGAGTATTTGAAGCTCAGAGGTGCCAATGTTGTGTTGAAGTGAGAGGACCGGTCTCATGAAAAGGCTGAAAATCTGGCTTATTTGGAGGTTTTATTGCTCTATTGTGTGGTTGGAACGCAAGTCCGATTCTTCAATCAGCCATTGATTCTTCAATTCGAGTCACTAATTCTTTGCAATACCTAGCCAAAAATTTACCAATCGCAATAAACTCGCGTTATTTATGGCTCTACTGGGATAGTGGTTTCATCTGCCCCCCTGACTTTCAGTCTTTTGACAACTTATGTAATTTTACCAAGGACAATATACAAGAAATAGATTCAATGTGCCAGAGTTTTGCAATATACAGCGTCCAACATGTAGTGTTTATGCGCCAAAGAGATGGCCAAGGGTTAGTGGAAATCATTGTTTCCATTTGTTTCCTCTGAATTATGCTTACGCCAAGGACTTTCACTTCGGAAGATACAATCAGCCACGCGAAGTCTTGGTTTGAAGTCTCCAAAGATACAATTGTCTAATATACATTATCGCTATCATCTATACGGCCTTATTTCTATCAATGAAGGCATGATAACAGACTATTCTGAGAAGTTTCCGAAATCCATTCCATGGTGATTGAACCTCTTGCTAGACTTTAGGACTTTCCACAAACCAGATCTGAAAAATCGACCAAAAGTCTCTATTATGGCAAAAAGTCCATCACAATAGAGTCGCCCATTCACAAGTCATTCACCCAATCAAGCATTCCATGTCTTGACGAAGGCTTCAATCTTCCGCTCAAACGTGCTGCTTGTGATGGTCTCATCGCCCTCGATCTCCTGCTTCATGCTTCCAAATGGGTTAAATATGGTCCCCAAGTAGATCTTGTATATCTGGCTGAACAAATCCTTCAAATCACTGGTGCCACTCTTCTGGTGTTCCGAGTCTCCGCTTTCAAGACCGACTATGATCTTAAGTCCATTGCTGGTCTCATACCCATATACCGTCACATCATCTTGAATAAACAACAAAACAACACCGTTGGAGGCGTTCCCTTGTTGTTGCAGCTGTTGTTCACGAAGACTTATCGACGTAGGAGACGAAAAGATGTCTAGGGCCATATGTGAAAGGAAGTTATACTTAAGGAACTTATTGGCGGATTCGCTGTCGGGCGAGTCGATTGACGGGAGGTCAAAGGCATGGATATAGAGGGGCTTGTCATCACGGGAGATAAGCGACACAAACTGGACCTTCTGGGCCGTGGAGGAGGTCGAAGACATGGTGGAGAGTAGGAGTAGGAGACTAGTTGATTAGTATGGATTCACGTGTATATTGGCACGTGTATATTGGCACGTGATGTATATCAACTGATGTTCATCACGTGATGCAACAACCAAAGTGCTAGTTATCATCACAGTCCTTCGAATATGGCCAATTATCCAGATGTTTCAAAGCTCAAAGAGAAGTATTCTCCGCAAAAACGCTCCAGAGCCCTAGGAAGCAGTTCATTGTCAAGTTTCCCCAATAATATCGCATCAAAACCAGAGATTAAGCCCGAAATCACGAGGGGTGGTTTCTCCCCAATACGAAGAAGTGGATCGCCAGTTCGGAGGATGAACATCAACCAATTAGAACAAAAGGCTCCTAAGGACTCTGAAAACTCTCCCGAAAAAACCCTACGTAGGAAAAGATCCCGGGACGATGCAGAAATAAGTCAAGGAATAGATCAAGCAGCTTCTGATGTGATACACGAAATATCAGAAGATCAGGAAAACCATGTCATAAAAAAGAGTAAGGGGGTCACATTTAGCTCTCAAATTGACTATAAGGTCTTCAACGACAGCTCTATGCTATCAGATGCCGACTCCTTGTTTGCACAGAAGTACGAGAACATGATGGTGAGACTAGACCAATTCGTAGACAACGTCAATGAAAGACTTGAGTCACTCGAAGCGAATCAAGCATTTTTATTGAAGCAGTTGGAATTAACTTCGAATAAAGATGAAGAGCTCAATTCCAAGTTTGCGGCACTTCAAGAGTCTTTAGATGGCTTGATAACGTCCATCAGGCGACAAAGCTAGGGCCAAGGAAAGATGGATATCAAATAACTGCAAGAACCACGATAAAATCACTGCTTTCCTTTAATACCAGACAGGTTTCCCTAATGACGAACTTAATTTATGTATGAAGATTAATGAAGAACAAATGTATGCTAGCTATTGTTTCTATTAGCGAGATACAAAGGAAAATATAAACTGTAGAAACAGTATTCATACATTCGCTTCTGTTGCAGTATCAAAGAGCTCATTAAAATTAAAAGTCTATATTCTTGGTGGTGGACTTTTCGTCTTCCTCGACTTCGACCGGAATGCCCCATTCCTCAATTTCGAACTTCTTTCTTCCATTCTTGAATGCATATTCTCCGTCCCTAATCATCATATGACCTTTCTCTGACAAAATGGGCAATTTGATGATATTCACCAATCCCTGTTGTATTTTAGAAGGCTCGTTCTTGTATGCTCTTTCAATCAATTGGGACATTTCTTGATTGAATGGCTGCAAATGAACAATACCATCAAAACTAGACTCCAACAATCCAGTAAGACTGGAGTCACGGGGATACAAGTCCAATGGAAGGGAAGAGATCAATGCTGAATTGGGATGCTTCCTTAATAATGCCCTTAAGGAATGAATGAAAGGGAGTATGAAAGTGGGAGCAGTGCATTGTGGTGGGTATATGGATGGATTCAAGAGACCGGAAATCACTATTCTGCATACCACGCTGTTGTGCTTCTCTATAATAGCTGTAATTCTGGCAATAATTTCTCTGAAATCGGAAGACAATGGCACGTACGAAATATCGGACGCTGATGGGCCTGGCGTCAATTTTTGCGTCAAGTCAAACTGATGTGTGTAGCCGGTGTCAAGAACAGTCTCGGACTCGGCCTTTTGCTTGAGGCCGTATCTCCATGCAATTTTCATGTCATTGGACTGGTTAGCCAAGTTGGAAACACTGATCTTGGACTCGTTAGCAGCGATTTTGGCCTTTTTCTGTTCCTTGGATGAGCCTTTGTAAAGTCCTGGAAGATCGTTGGCCCAATACGAATTGTGTCCTACCACGATGACATGAGCATGTTGCTGGTCCTTTTCAAGACGATTGTGAATGATTGCCTGCGAGGCAAAGGCCCGCAAGATGACCGAGGCAAAGTCTGTGCTTCCACTCTCCTCGATAAGGAGCGAAGTTCCGAGAGGAAGGCCCTGGTGAAGGAGGATTCTGTCCAAGTCGGCACCTCCAGTGGAAATGGTGGGTTGAGAAGTGACGAGAGAGGGTCTGATTCCAGGGTTTTTTGGCTGTTCTGGGTTGGCTTGAGTCAGGACGCCAGAAACTGGACTTCCACGTCTTAAACCCGCTCCTTGGCCAAGTGTAGGCGATATTCCTCTTGCTGGAACAGCTCTAGCATTTGGTCCAACAAGACCAGAAGTGCCTGAAATTGCGGGATTTCGAGCATTAATTGATCCAATAGGCCGAGGAGCCCCCAAAGATCCTCCTGGAACTCTAGAATTGGAAGCTCCAGCGCCGCCTGGGCCACCTATTACTTCACCTCTCTTTCTAAAAGACATGATATAATTTTTCTTTGCAGACGCACTTTTCAGATAAGATCTTGAGATGGGATTAACTTGAATATATGGTGGGTCAAATCGAATGAAGATTTAGTTTTAGGAATTTTCTAAAGGGGAATGATTTGTAGAGCGTGTTTTTGAATTCTTGGTGTCTTTTCAACCGTTCCTGTAGCTTGATCCAAATGTTCAGTGACAATTAATGGAGAAGAGCTCAATTGAAAATTATTCAATCAATAATTATCAAAATCGCCTGGAACTTGCCTAACCAACTCCAAAACTAAAGGGAAATGCATTTCGAGTAGAGCCACGTTATATCTTCTACAGAAATACATTTCTGTCTCTGTAGAACAACCCAGCCTCCACACCTAACATGTCACGTGATACAATATATGAATGATCACCATGTTACCCCGTCTGGTTACTCTATCACACTTCACTTGAACCGTACTTCCCCATACACTCCCCATTCAACTCCAAACTACCTTCACCGATCTCCTGTTGACGTGCTCTACATTTTGATACCAATACAACACTAATACACTAATCATGGGTGCCGCCATATCATTGCCACTATTACCAGTGACGACCATAATAACGCCCCTTCTAAGCTGTTGTGGAGCAGCTTCGATGTCAGCCATTTGTTCTGGCATGGGCGGAACGTTTCAGTCTTCTATCATGACTAGAATTACCTACGCTATAATCCTTCTTTTCAACTGTCTACTATCGTGGATTGCACTTTCTCCTTTTATTGTGCATAAGCTAGAAAAGGCCACTTTCGGCTTCATCAACAACAAATGTGGTCCCGATGGTAGCGAGTGTATTAGTTTCACCTCGGTTTACCGTATCAATTTGGCTCTTGGAGTCCTCCATTTGATTTTGGCCTCGTTCTTGGTCAACGTCAAGTCCACAGCCAACCCTCGTGCAGCAATTCAGAACGGATATTGGAGATTCAAGATCTTTGCATGGTTTGTCTTGATCCTCATCAACTTCTTGTTGATCCCTGACAATTTTTTTATCTTCTACGGCAATAATATTGCCATCATTTTCTCAACCATTTTCCTCGGCATCGGCCTTATCTTGTTGGTTGACTTTGCGCATGCATGGGCCGAGAAATGCCTCGAGAAAATCGAGTTAGAAGAATTGACAGGCGAAGGCGACTCTTCCATCTGGAAGAAGCTCCTTGTGGGTGGAACCCTTTCCATGTACTTGGGTAGTATTATCTTGACGGTGATAATGTACTGGTTCTTCGCAGGAAGTGGATGTTCAATGAACAAGACGGCCATTTCCTTGAACTTGTTGTTTGGAATTTTGATATCCGGCTTATCGGTGAATCAGACTATTCAAGAATACAACCCCCAAGCAGGTCTTGCTCAATCTTCCATGGTTGTGTTTTACTGCACTTACTTAGTGATGAGTGCAGTCTCTTCAGAACCAGACGACAAAATGTGCAACCCATTAGTCAGATCCAAAGGAACGCGTACTGCAAGTGTCGTCTTGGGTGCAATGTTCACTTTTATTGCAGTTGCATACACCACGACCAGAGCAGCTGCAAATTCTGCGTTTTCAAGCGAAACTCCAGATGTGATCAACAGTCAGCCACAGGCCCGGAATGAAATGAGATATCAGGCCATCAAGCAGGCTGTGGACGAGGGTGCCTTGCCAGAAAGTGCATTAAATCAAATTGACTACTACGACGAAGATTACGAAGGCAATGCAGATGAAGAGAAGCTGGCTGTCAAATATGACTACGCGTTATTCCATGTCATTTTCTTCTTGGCTACCCAATATGTGGCTACATTATTGACAATTAACGTGGAACAAGACGACTTGGGCGACTTTGTTCCTGTGGGCAGAACGTATTTTTCGAGCTGGGTCAAAATCATCAGTTCGTGGGTGTGTTTTGCGTTGTACGGATGGAGCTTGGCGGCGCCGGTACTCATGCCCGACCGGTTTGGCATGCATATCTAGGCCATAACTATATGGCTATATTAGTAATTGATTATGTAATAACAACATTTTCTACGACTTTCTCGTATCTTTGGCTCTTTTTACCCAATTTCTAGTCCTTTTCTTTGCTGAACTCCTAATTCCTCTTCTCCTCTACATGCAATCCTCTCTATCCCAATTTCCTGTTTCCATAACCTCCAAACTCACCCTTCCCTCCTTAAGATAAACTGCTCGCTCTGATTGGCCAAAGTTTGTGCGCTCCAAAATTTTCAATACCGAACTTCAAAATCAAACGACTACATATCGAAACTACTCTACAATGTCTGCTATTGTCTCCAAGGCCACTGGCTTCGTCAACTCCGCCGTCACCAAGTCCTCCGAAATCGCCAACTGTGCCATCTACTGGTCCAAGGTTTCCGCCGAGGTTGGCAAGGTTGTGTACAAGAAGGAAGGTTTGGCTCCTCCATCTTCCCAACAGTTCCAACAAGTGTACCAGAATGCTTTGAAATTCGTCCAAAGTCCCGCCCAACAGAAGGAATTCCTCACTAAGGCCGGCCAGTTCAAGCCATCCAAGGAGTGTGCCGTCAAGGCTGCCGTCTACGGTACCCAGTTGTTGGCTTTCTTCTCCATCGGTGAAATAGTCGGCAGAAGAAGCTTGTTCGGCTACCCCTCCGCTGGCCACCACCACTAGAGATATCATAGGGCCAGGTAGCTGGCTGCGGGCCTGAGCCGGCCACTCTACGGCCCGAGTAAGGGAAAGCATGGTCACTTGTTTATACGGTTACACAATATTTATTCAAGGTGTATGACACTGAATATACGCATGTATTATTTAGGGAACACGTAGAAGGGGAGGTGCCGGTGCCTATCGGGCCAGATTGTCAAGTTTGCTGTGATTTTGGTTCTTCAATTGTGGAATTTTCATTCAATTTTAGAGTGAAATACCGAAAGTGAAAAATAGGTTTGAAACATTTATAATTGCTTGACATCACTATGGAATGCTTAGATGTGAACAGAAACTATGTTCTGGTGCGGTGTTTTGTTCTCCCACCCATATGACGTGTTATCAGATTGCCGTACTCGGTCAATATAGAAACGAGCCTCAATAAAATTACTTGAAACGTACCACAGTTTGCACTTATTGTAGCTTCAAAATACTTCAACTTCCAAATTTATGACTGCAATGCTTTTGGGTGTGTTTCCGGGCATTCCTGATTGTGTTTGTCTATGATTATTCTACTCCGAATATTGTTTTTGTCAACCTGTTCCCCACGGATCCAATATTCTATTCATAATAAATGTCATAACTTCCTTGCTTCCTACATTTGTGACCTTATATGCAATTAAATCTATATTCTTGGACAATTTGCCTCTTCAATCACTATCCTCAGTAGTTTCACGATTGTTGTGCTTTCTCTTGCTGTCCTCAATCATCCTTTCTCTCTTTCTGCGTTTGTCCTTAATAACCTTGGGTACAGTACTGATTTGCTTTCTCTTGAGTTGTCCTCTCTTGGCCTCCTTCTTCTCATTTCTGCTTAATTTACCCAAGTTTTCCATCCAGCTATTGTATCCATCTTGGCATCCAGACTGTTTCATGACGTTGACGATGGGCTTAACCAAAAGATTGTCTTCCTTGGTGAAGAAAGTCACTGCCTTACCTTCTCTGCCACCTCTTCCGGTTCTACCAATTCTGTGGACATATGCTTGGGCACTTTGAGGAACATCGTAGTTAATGACTAAGTTAACACCCTTGAAATCAACACCTCTAGACAAGACATCGGTAGTGATCAACACCCACACGTCTCCATTTCTGAATCGTTTTATCACTTCTTCTCTTTGTTTGGGAGTCCTCTCTGCGTGAATCACGTCCACGTTTAATCTGTCGTACATCAACTCATGATATAATGCTTTAGCTCTGGTAATAGACTGTAAGAAAATTATCACAGGAGGTTTGAATTCACTCTGTTGAATCATTTGTCTGATGGCTAACAACTTACCTTCTTCGTTTCCTGTGTAGACCAATTTCTGGTCAATGGTGTTGCTAGCAGCTTCTTTATGGCCAATAATCACTCTGATTGGGTCCTTCATGATCGAATGGGCCATTTCTTCCACACCGGAAGGAATGGTAGCGGAAAACATCGACTTGCGGATGCTTGGCAAGGTACAGTTAGACAAAATGTCGTCAATCTGCTCCACAAATCCTTTGTCAAATAATTTATCTGCCTCATCTATCACCAACTGTTCGACTTTAGACAAGTCCAC
This sequence comes from Suhomyces coccinellae, assembly GCA_030565345.1. Lineage (NCBI taxonomy): Eukaryota > Fungi > Ascomycota > Pichiomycetes > Serinales > Debaryomycetaceae > Suhomyces > Suhomyces coccinellae. Next base: position 60,620 of record JAJMBP010000021.1, on the reverse strand, counting down.
GTTCTCGTTCTTGACCAATTCGATCAATCTCAAGGGAGTGGAGACCAAGATGTCGAACTTGGACGCAGACACAATCTTGTTGGAGAGTTTGGATGCCAATTGTTTCAGTAATATGCCCACGGTCAATTTCTTTCCTTTCACAAGGTTTTGGAGTTGTTGGAAAATCTGAATTGTCAATTCGTTTGTGGGTGAAATGATCAAGCCTCGAATTCCGTGGTTTTTCACATCTGAGGACTTCTTAGCGTCCAAAATCTGTTGGATCAATGGAATCAAAAATGCTAAGGTCTTACCTGAACCTGTTGGGGCACAGGAGATGAGGTCTCTGTCATGAAGAGTGATGGGGATGGATTCACACTGGATGGCGGTGGGTTCGATGAATTCGTTCTCAATGAGGTTGCTGAGCAATTTGGCATCGAGACTGAAGCGGGACGTCAAGTCCTGGAAGGAGCCAATAGGTAAAGGGATGTCTTCACCTGTAACCTTAGAAGCATGAGCCTTTCTCAAGACGAGGGCGTCTTGTTCAGTCTTGATTTTGGCAGGAGCTTCCACGAATGTGGCCTCAGACTCCTCGGATACGGCAGTTTCGACGTCGTCAAGCTCTTTGAGCTCTGACTTGTGTGATTTGGTGTGAAAGAAATCGATCTCCTTTTCCACCTGGTGATTCAACGACTCCGCCTTGAGCTTGGGATTCAGCTTGGGCTTAGCATAGCCGCCAGTTGCCTGTTTGTCCTTGCGTATGGAGGCGCCTCTGGTCAAGATTCTGAAGATATCCATGGATGACGGGGTTGGTTCTACTCATCAAGATGGAGTTAGAATTTTTTGAGATACCTTATGTCAGCGCTGACTCAGCGCACTTTTCCAAGTGAAAAGTTTTTGGTCAACATCAACTTCACCTAACCAGACATGAACATCATACGGACAGGATTGCCCAAATCCAGCCGCTTTTTGGCCAGATCGATCTACCTCCACAAGGGCCCCAGAGTGTCCGGTCTCAAACGGGACCCGCAAGATGCATTCACCACCAGCACCGGCCACACCTACGGCAAGAGCGAGACCAACTTGAAACACATCAAGGGCTTCTTGCAGGAGAAGTACGCCATATCGGATGATTTGGCATTGCAGGTGTTGACACACAAGTCATTCAATAACGGACTGATGCCATTCAATGAGAAATTGAGCGCCATGGGCTCCAAGTTGGTGAACCTTTTCTTCGCCAAGTATGTGACAGAAGGCGCCAGCACCAACGAAAACTGCGTGAACGGCAAGAACTTGGACGTTTTGGGAACGCCCATAGCCAAGGAACTCTCGGGAAGAATGACCATGGGCCTTTTTGCCAGATCCAAAGACTTGAACAAGGTCATGTTCTGGAACTCATACGGCACCGGCCTCGGGTTCGAGACCAGTGGCGAAATGAAGGTCTCGGCACAGATGATGTATGCACTTGTGGGTGCGGTGACGTTTTCCCACGGAAAGGAGATGGGAGAGCAGTTTATAAGAGAGAAGATTTTGGGAGAGGTGGAAGATATCACTGTCAGGTTGGTCAGCGAAGCACCCCAGACCGGCGATGCTAGTGCAGCTCGCGAATAGTCTATAGAGCCAGGAGGCAGCTTGTATATATTGCATTACTGAGAAGTGTAGATTGGTGTAAAAGGGGAACGAAGTGGTGAGTTTTGGTCTAAAACTACCAGCTTTTGTCCATTTAATTTGGAGGAAACAGATGCTAATTTACTGGAACTGAGTTTGGTGCCCTAGGCTGTGATTCTGACAAGAAAAGTGTGGAGAAATGAGAAAATTTCTGTGGAGATTAGGTCGACAGATCAAAGATAGTAAATGAATAATCTGCGAAAGGAGACGTTCCACTGATGAAATTAATTATACTAGATAGCAGTAGGTAGTTAGACTTCGTTTATTCATTGGAAAATAGTGGTTCTATTGTTAATACTAATTGAGTTAATTCCTCCGTTTGAACAAATTTTACCAAACTAGAAGGGTATCTAAACAGTTACAAAAATACAAGTATTGAAAGAGAAATATGCTATCTAATTCAAGGTTAATTCCAATGGGTTAGATGAACAACCTCTATCACTTCTTAATTGAGGAGGATCCTATCAATTTAAGGAATACATCTGATTTGTGTCATTTAGACACATTTATAAAATTTTATAGAATTTTACTCCCACGATAGATGCTTTTGTTAATTGATATAAAAGTTACTACTTTACAAAGGGTCTACCATTAATTTCATTTACTTGATGCATTGGTTCGAGAATGTTTTGCAATATTATCAACAATTTAGATTTCTTTGAACTGTTCTCAAAAGAGATCAATTATATGTTAACATTCATTAACGGTCCCCATTTCAAGACTGTGTGTGTTTAGAAATCTTGATGATCTACAACCACATACCCTTTCCAATATTCACTGGTTTGTAATTATATCATACAGCTTTATGTGCCCACAAATACCTAGCTGTACAACTCTTTCAATTTCTTCGTAAGTGACTCAATTGAATAGATCACCATTGGAAAATTCCATGCTCTTATAGTTATATTAAATAAAATGTGAAAAAATCGAAGTTGTAAACTGGGGTAATCTTGGACTACAATTGAGAGCTCTAGTAAATAAAACTACCCAGAATCGAGATGTGAGGTACACTTGAATCCTTCCACCTCTACAGTGTCTATATTATTCTCTCAAATGGGCCTCACTGTGTTGACTTTGCGAACATTAAATTGGTTGCCTGTCCCAATTCCCCAAACTTGAGTGCTTTCCTTATCACTGCCGGTGTGTTTAACTGCAAAATAATCAACGGACTCGCAAAATGGCCCAATTCCAATTTATTTGCCTTACTGGCGTCCAGATGTCACCTACGCGTTGGAGAACCCAAAATACGAATCTGACGATATGTGAGGCCATGGTGTTGACAACACGAAGGTAAACAGAGCCGCAGCCACGGCAACCACTGGGATGCAAAATGGGGAAAGCCTGGTTCATGGATTGGGCGTAGAGTCAATTTTTCACCAAACCTTTGGAACGCCATCAACTCCATACGGAAACCTGCAGTCTGAGCCCGATCCTGTTCCAAGGCATGCAAACACCTAAGTCCGCGTGTCCATCCAGTCCTATTGTGTCCCTTTGTTTGTTTGTTTGGGTTTTGCACGGTTAGTCAGATGATCCAAGTCTAAAGACGCCTCCTCTGCTGTACAGCTAGAAAATACGTCTAAAATTGACCTGGGTGACACGGACAAAACAAAGCAGATAGAGAAAGAGCAAGGGCCAAGAAGCTGCGCCAGTCCGCGAATGGGATTGTTAGGAATGACGTGGCTGCTTTGTTGGGTGGCCCAAACACAATGAATGAGGGAATAGAAGACCCCAAGGTTGTGGCTACAATAACAAGCGATGGATGCACCACGGCTGAAATTGGAGGAATTGCTGGATCACGGCTGAACCCAGAGAGTGAAGAAATCATGCTGGATTTAAATGGATTTCAAGAAATACTACCAGAAGAGCTTGTGGCACAGTCTACGCCAACCATAGCACTACCCTATCTTACCACCAACGTATGTATACACGGAACTGCCGCTTTCTGGAAACGCGTGTTTGGCGGTGTCTGTTCTGGCAATCTCTTGCAGTTGACTCCATGGTATGAGCCACGGGAAGAACAGACGCAACAGACGCGTAGGGGACTATTTAGTGCAATTGTCGCGGTACAATTACGACAGAAACTGCCATGAAACTGATGGAATAACATGGAGCTAGCCATTGTGCGTCTAGTGCGAGGACGGCAGTGGACAGAGGTGGGCCTATATGGAGAGGAGAGGGTGAGTGTGAATTAGCCAGAGTGTAAGCTTAATGAGAGCGAAGGTTGGCGAATTTGATGAATGTCATGATTCAAGTTATGATTCATGGAGCGGTCGGAGGTTAGTGAGAGACTCGCTCCAGATTTGTGGCGAGAAGTGGTGCGCGCTCGTGCTACGGGCCTCCACCATTAGAGAGCCCAGATTCAGCCAGAGAGAGCCCAGATTAAGGCCAGAGAAAGCCCAGATTCAGGGCACAGAGGGTGTCCCAGTAGGCAGGCCTCGGTAGTATTAGAGCAGGCATACTGCCGTCTCCAATACTAAGCTCTATGTGAACCAACCATGTTCTCGTTCGTTCTAGCGCGTCTCCGCCTACCCCTCTCCCTAACTTCCCCAAATATCCACTTGTCCACGCCGGAATTCGCCCAATCTCTCCCTAATCAATTCCATTCTCCACACACTCCCACTTCCCCTTGTCCCTGATCTCCTCTCCTCGCCTCATCTGGGACTTGCCTCCCGTCGACGCCTCATTCATTTCACTGCATTTCATCCCAGCCCCTGCGCCGCCGCATGTCCCTAACTTCTGTGATTTCGCCCTAACGTCCTGTGAAACTGTCCCTAACTGCCTGGATTACGTCCTACTGTAGCGCGCGATTCCGTCCCTAATCTCTCCCGCTAATTCACTCTCTGACCCGCATTTCTCGCTAGCCACTCTCCCCGGCTCTCCCTAGCCACTCTCCATTCTCTCCCTAGCTCCTTCCATTCTCTCCCCGGCTCTCTCCATTCTTCCTATTCTCTCCCTACATTCTCGCATGGCACAAAGTCCCCTGACTACCGTGCTGGCTCCCTGCCTATCGTCTCGCCCCTATTGCGCCCCCATCTACACCACGACCCCAGGCCATTTTCGCCCTCCTACAGCGCCATCTCGTACTCCCAGTGCCTGCCTTCCTCGCCATAGACTCTGCTCTTCCTCGCCGTACTTCCACCCGCCAAAACACCCCCCCCCCCCCCTTCTTTTCTCCCTACTGCTCTCCCTAGCCTCACTACGAGCCCAAACAATAAGACGCGTAAAAAAAGGAAAATCTTCATTCTGGCCAAAAACTGCACTACTCATTCATCTTGTTTCCTTTGCTTCTTCAGTCAACACATCCCCCGTTTGGCCCGGCTCATCTCATCAATCACATCTCCTACTCGGTCCCTTCTCCTTCCTGTGTCGACCCGCTCTCCCTAACCCGCCATGAGTGAAATCGACTTGGTCCATCACTACCGAGTGTTGAAGCAGTTCCTAGACATATCGGATGATCTGGGGTCCCGCAACAAGTCCAACTCCAACAGAGCGGCTCGGGCCCGTGAAAAGCTCCTCAAGCTCTCGGGCGCCCAGTTTCGTGAGTTGAGCACGGACGTCTACGACGAACTCCGCCGTCGAATAGACGAGTCCCGTGGCGAGCCCGACTACTTGTTGCCCAAGCTGTCGTTCCACCCCAAACGGAACCAGGCCCGTCAGAAGCTCTCGTCATTGCCACAGACCCGGTTTAAGGACTTGGTCTCCGACATTCTGTACGAGATCGAGCGCCGTGACCTTCACATCGAGAAGGTAGCCGCCGTGCCCAAAGCATCGCCGCCCAAGCCCGAGCCCGTCGCCGACGACCCGGTGCAAAACTTCTCTGAACTGCGTGAACTCTACGAGCCTCAACAGGACCATGCTGCTTCGGACACCACAAAGGACCTCGTGCAGGAGCCCCAGAACCAGTCCGTGGGCATCCAGTCCAAGACGGTCATTCCCACAAAAGCTAACTTGACGTGGTCCAGCGATGAGGAAGATGACCCTGCCGAAGAAGAGCCACACCACTCCAATGGCGTCCTCGAAAAGGCCATTCCTCCTCCACAATCCGAACACACTAACACCGCCAAGTTGGAAGAGACCCTAGTCCAAAAAGACCAATTGATCTCCCTGTTGAACCAGAAGCTCGCTGAAATGGAAAATGACATGTCCTCGCTCGACCACAAGTATTCTCTCCTCCAGGATGACTACGAATACTCCATTTCACAGAATAGGACCCTCAGCAATGAAATCGACGCATTGACCGAGGAAAAGCATTCATGGACCAAGCAAAAAGCTGTCCCTGTCCCTGTCGCTCCAGCAGCTCCTTCTGAAGAAATGGTTCGCGAATTGGACAATTTGAAGTCCACCCTCGCAGCTCTCAGATTGGAAAACCAATCCTTGAAACAAACCAGCCCTCATCGCCTGCCAAACCGTGATCTCAACGGTGCCTTGAACTCCTCTCCCAACACAGCCAAAAACGCTAGAAACCAGAGCTTGAAGAACGAAATGGAATCTTTCTTCGAAAGATTGTCCAACTTGGAATCTTCCCCCACAAATCCCGGCAATTCCCACGTGGAGCTCCAGAACGACTTGGTCAAGTGGCAACGCAAGTATGAGGAAGCACGCTCGAATACTCTTGCTTCCGAAATCAAAGCAACTGTCATGAGTAAGGAAGAATTGAAGTCCTTCGTTGCTCCTTATGGTTTAATTTCCATGAAGTTGGTGGCAGACATTCAAGCGCTAGTAGAATCATTCTTGATCTACTTGAACGGCAAGAGCGCTGATTCGGAAATTCTTTTCGAGAAAATCTCCAAAATTTCCATTTTAGCCAACGAGATTGCAACTCAAGGTGATAACCAGCATTTCAATAGCAACGAGCACTCCATTTGCCTTAGAGAAGCAGTGAGCTATGCCCTCAGTGCGACCAGATATTACGCGGTATACTCGTCTATTCTTCCTAAGATCGTGGTCGAACGTTCCATTGGTGAAATATGCTTTACTTTGTGCGATTTGATTACTGTTTCAAAGCTTAATGAGTATTCAGAAAAGTCCAGAGCTGTCGAACCAACAATTACACAGGCTCCTCAGCCCAACAAGACTAGAGTTGAAGAGGACTTTGGTGCTAGACCATTAAGAATGGCCAATAGATTAAAGGAATCACAGAGCAATAATTCGCAAAACAGCGAGGAGCAGCAGTCTCCATTTAATTCTGCTGAATCTGAACCAAGTTCAAACTCTAGAGGCATCTTTGGAGGTGTACAGTCGTCTGGCCAAGGTTTTCTTCGAAAGATTTCACCTTTCGGTGGTTTAAGACAGACTTCTGCTAGCAAAGACGTTCCAAGTCAATTATCAAAAGCACAGACTGATGATGTGAAGCCTGAATCGAAAGAAATCTCCATCCAGCCACAACCAAATGTGAATAAAGACGTGCCGAGTTCTGAGCAATCTTCCAAAGTCTTGAACGGTCTCAATGGTGGAACTCTCCCTGAAAAAGTTGCTCCTGTATCAAAAGAACTTGCCACAAAAATGACTCCATCTTCGTCTCAACTGGAAATAACCACCAGTTTACCTATGTTGAAGCAAAGAACCCCCAAAGCGCAAGTTCCCGCATCTGAACCTGAGCAGGCTAAAGAAGAAAAGATAGAAACTTCGCCCTTGAGAACCAGAGAATCGCCTAAGGATAGAAATGTCAGTGCTCTTGCCTCCAAGTTTGAAGCATCTCCAAAGAATGACAGTAGGGAAGGTTCAACTAATTCTTCCCCAAGAAGTATAGGCAATTCAGTTCAAGGTTTGGCTTCCAAGTTCAACGGATCAGCTGAAAGATTTGCATCCAATTCTCGCTCACCTTTAAAGAAGAAAAACATTTTAGACAAGGTCAGACAATTTGAAGATCCTGATGCGAAGCCTCCATCTCCCACAAGGCTGAATGGCAATGCTAGTACCACTTCCAGTGGCACTGTGGTAGATGTCGCCAATACACAACCAAAGAATGCAGTTGCATCCAAATTGAATGGCCCCTTTGAAGCGATCACAAGCAAACTTGAAGACTCAAAGACTACTGATAACATTAATGGTGAAACCAGTAAGAGGGCCAATTCTGTTGGTTCAACCGAGTCTGCTGGAAGAGGAAAGGGCTTGTTTCAAAGTATTAGAGACAGATTGACCTCTGACACTGACCACAAGGTGATTGACGAAACTACAAATTCCGAGGAAGGAAATTCTGATAATGACAAGGTTGAGCTCAGCACAGACAAGGTTTTGACTTCGACTGCTGAAACCACTCCATCCAGAGAACTCGAGGATGATGAACAAAGTGATTACTCCCCAGTTAAATCTGACAGAGGCTTCTTCCAATCAATCAGAGACAGACTTACCAGTGCTGGAGATGAAGCAAGACCCATTTCCTCCTCTGCGTCTGATGTAACTGTCCAATACGAAGGAGCTGAAAAGGTGGAAGAGGACGAGGATCCATTTGTATCCAAATCCGCAAAGGAGGTTGTCCCTGGCGTTAGATCATTGCCAATCGATACACATCAACCAGGATTGGCCAACAGCTACCACCTCCCATCCTTGAACATAGCTATGGACAAGCCAAAAGTCCAGGAACAAGTTCCAGTAAAGCTTCCATTTCAAAACGAGACTGAGAAGAAGTTAGCAGTGTCCAATCCTCCTGTGAATGTTAGTAAAGAGGAAAGATCTAATAGCAGCGAACTGGCCAAGTCCACCATTAGTCAGACTAAAGGGTTGAAATCGAGTTTGTCTACTTCAAAGCGTTCGCCTAAGAAAGTGAACTATCTGAGTGACACTAAGACCACCAATATCGACGACTCTGTAATTGAATCGGATGAAGACGAAGAGGATGAAGAGTCTGAAGAAGAATCCGAAGAAGAATCTGAAGAAGAGTCGGATTCTGAGGTCGACGAAGCAAAGCAAAGACAAGAGTACCGTAAGTCCATGGCTGCAGCTACATTCAATGTAGACTTGTTCGATATCGATGATCCAGATAATACTTTAACCCAAGTCTTGCTCTATTTGGAGCATCAAACTGTCCAGGTTATCAACACCATTCAATCATTGCTTTCTGCCATCAAGAAACCAAATGCCAACAGAGGAGACTTGCGTGATAAGTCTAAGGCCATTACTGAGGTTATTTCTCAAATGACTGAGGCCACAAACACATCTATGAACCAAACTCGTAATGCCCAATTGAAAGAGCATGGAAGCTGGGTTGTGAAGAGCTTGGAGGATTGTCACCACCGCATGAACATTTTGTGCAAACCAAGTGCTGACAAGAAGGACACCGACTTTGCGGACAAGAATTTCAAGCAGAGATTAGCTGGAATCTCGTTTGATATTGCAAAGTGCACCAAAGAATTGGTCAAAACTGTCGAGGAGGCCAGTCTTAAGGAAGATATTGCCAACCTTGATGCCAGATTAGGTCACCACACCGACTTGACCTGAGGTTGCTACGTTTTGGTTCTTGTATTGTATTTTCTATAAGTATTAATAAAAGTGTTTAAGAAGATATGCCTGTAGAACTTTGTGAGCCTTTTCGTTTCTAAATTGGTTTCCTGTGAAATGAAGCTAGGATTGGAAAGGATTTTTTAACGAACATATTTGGACAAGAACTTTTGGTGCTTTTCTGAATGGAGAGTATCGTTAGTGAACTTTTCACCTTCCTCGGTCTTTTTCGGCCCATTGCTAAAGGCAGTACTGCTTCTCCAGCTCTTTTTAGGCTGTTCTTTGCTATTTTCTAGTGATATTAAGGGGTTGGAAGCTTTGGCTTTGTCGATCTTATCTTGTTTTTCCTTTTGCTCTTTCTCTTGCTGCTTTTCTGCTTTAATTTTTGCGAGTTCTGCCATGAGAAGAGCTGTTTCATCCTCGTCGTTATCGCTATCGCTATCACTAAACTCCTCCTCTGAATCATTATGTGAGTCGTCTTTCCCTGGTGCTGTATTCACTTCGTTTGTTGGCTCGCTGGATTCTTTTGTAATTTGTTCTTTAACCTTTCGCAACTCTTCAAGTAGTGCCTCTTCATCATCTTCGTCGTCGTCCCCATCACTTGAGTCACTGGCATCCATCTCTTCTTCAGATTCAACTCTCTGCCTTTTGGAATCTGATTCCGAAATTTTGCCTTCCAGTATCAAAAGTTCTCGTTTCAACTCTTCCACCCCTCGTTTGGCTTTGATTGGGTCTAATGCTGAACCGTCATTACGGAATTTGAGCTTGTTTTGCTGAGGTAGAGCTCTTGCGTGAGATATCGAATCTGTGATGGAATTTGCTTTTCCTCTTTTGCTTTCAAGGGTAGGTCTGTGATTTGTGGTCATTATCTATAGATAATAGTGTAGTTGCCTAATATTCTGGGTGGTTTCGCTATACGATGCAATGGGCTTGAAATGGACCTTAAAATGGTTTATATTGTACTTAGTTTGAACCCTCAGTTGATGCAAAATGGTCAATTTTTCAGGGGAAAACAAACACTTTGACTATATTTGTACGTTTGTTTGATCAATACTTGGAAAGCTTTCAATTAGAGGTGCTATAAGTAAATATGGGATAGAGTGAAGTATTGTAGAATTCTGCTAAGGGTAATGAGGTTGGTCAGAATCAACTTTCCATATTGGCCTGCGCACGCTTTTAGTCAAGTCAACTTTTTTATCAAGGGAACAGACTAATGATAATTGCGAGCCAAGGCATATAAATGTAGAAAAATAGGATTGAATTAAAGAATAAAAATAAAGACCACACTTGCAATTCATGATGGATTTCTATTTTGAATAATTACTGTTTAGAATGTTCAAGTCTGCAGTACCGTGACCACAGTAATATTCTAGTAATTCATTTAGAGTTACTATTGAGCTACACAATTTTGGTGATAATGTGTTCAAAATTTAGGTTCACCTCGAACGAATGGGAGAATTTACATATTCTTTATTTGCTCTATCTTGTCTGTCCGGGATATACACCCGAAAGTCCATGATTAGAAGAAATTCTCTTTTAGCTTTCGAGGTGAAAAGTGCACTCAAAGGAGCCTATAGAATAACTATATAATTCATTTTTTGCAATCTTGGAACTTCAGATGTCTTGACAGGATAATACAACATACTTGGGTGCGATCTAATAAAGGCATTCTAATTAATGAAATATTGTCCTAATAATCAGGTACTCTTGGTAATAGCTGTGTGTAGTGTGAATCGCCAGAATGGTGGAACCAAACTGAAATTCTAATTCTATTTCCCTATTGTTACTATTGTAGGCCTGTGAAAACTAGGTTTTAATTCGGTACTCTACTGTAGTAATCTGAGAGGGTTCAAGACAATCTATCGGGCCTCGGGCCAAGTATAACGTTGCTTCGGAATATTCCTTGAGGTGGAACAAACATGTGTGCCAGAATTCCACATGAAAGAGTCCAGGAACAACGCCGAATTATTGATTCAAGCCATAAAACGACCGGTAAAATACAGCTACAATGATTTTCGAGAACTTTTTGGCCAGAAATCCAACCCTTGGGGTTGTGACTAGTGCTGTTATGTGCCAAATGAGCAGCAGTGCCTATTCCACCTCCTCAAGTTACCTAGGCTGCCAGTAATAAATGCTTTGAACGACTCGACCCAAGCCTATAATCCGCTCTAGTTTCAGCTTCACTGGGTTCAATAAGGACAAGCCCCAATTTGCATTGTTACGGGTATATTAGTAGAAATGTAGCTATCAAGTAAACCGTGGCGACGAGTGGTTCAATTTCCTGGAACTAGAGTATTAACTTGGCTGAAATTAAACACATTTGGTGAACAGGTAAGATTTGGAACAATTTAAATCTCAGGCACTAGCATTTCAAGTGGAAACCCTTGATCTGTATCGTAGTAAACTTACAATTGAACTGGTTTTGGCAATTGTATCCATGACAATTGAACGGAGTTCCGCGGAGAAACGGTCATGATTAATATTCAACGGGGTCACCTCGTCACTACTGCTGTACCGATAGGGCCGTATTCGATCTATAGTCTGCTACAAGACCCTCTCAACTCTATTTCAATATAAGATCTCGCCTCGCTGGAGATGTGGAACTACACCAAGATGGAAGCAAGGAATCCGATACAGGGCCGGCGCAGGGCAAAGTGGCACCGATATTTTCATAGGAACAATGTTATGGTGGAGGCGGCGGTGGAATTCTAATGCTTAAAACCAGGCCAAGTGGGAAGAATGAGGGAAGTTTAGCCTGGCTCGTATCTGCAAGTCATCTGGCTAAAAAGAATACGAGATTCTCCAGTGGGAGAAGGTCACGGTATGATGAGAATATGCAGATTGTGGATTTGAACCCTGTAGATTTCTGAATTGAATCCCTGAATTGATTCCCTGATTTGATTCCATGATTTGATTCCATGATTTGAGTCCAAAGAAAGATTCCAAAGTTTAATGATTTCTGCGTAAATCGAAACCATTGTAATTGATACCTGTAATACCTGTGCAAATTGATAGTATTCTTCTATTATGTGTATTCTGTATAAATTGTGTGGATTGTGTGATTTTGTGGAGGAGGTGAAATTGCAAAACTTCCCAAAGGGTGGAATGGACGGGAACGGTCCAGACTAGTTAAAGTGATGTATGAGATTGAGGCGATATGGCGCCTTGGTCTAGTCGGTTCTCTCCTTTCGGTCAAGACTGCTGGCTTGTGCCTGTCACATGCACTACTTCTATTGGATCAATTAGTGTAGTGAAGCATGCTCTTCACTTCACTATCGCCATTATCAACACCTCTATCAGGTAGCAGTATCCTAACCCGTTGCCGTCCATTGATCCACCTATTCAACCATCTCTATCAAGCTACATAACTGCGTGGTCCCTTGGCCACGCTCTTCTGCCCCAATCACCTACTTAATCCGTACCCTTGATCTCTTCTCCCTATTCATCTCATCGCCGTATGTGCGACCTCCTCGAATCTCTCGCTAACTACCGCCGATCTCTCCCCACAATTATGGAGCCCCTCACTCTGCTGACTCACTAAAACCAGTCCTCCAATTCTCACTATTCCGGTAGTGATTCAGTACTGATTCTTCACTGTACCCATAATTCTCTCTATTTTCTCTACTATCTCCATTTCCACTGGTATCTCCTCTCTCGCCAATTCCATATTCTCCCTCTTCTCCATCTTCCTTCCTTCCTTTATCGCTTCTTTTTCTCTCTCTTTTCTCGTAATTCAGATCCTTCCCGGACCCCACATCCAGTCACGTGGCCCGCACTATAGACCAAGTCCACTACAGTCCAAGTGCACCTCTTCTTCTTCCTCCACCCCGGCCTCTCTCGTCCCCCTGCCACCCATTGAGCCCAGATCCGCCTCCGGCACCCCCGCCAGTATCTTCTACGCCCGTCCACCTCTTTCCCGGAGCTTTTCCCGCTCTTCTACGCCCCAGAACTGTCCCCTTCCTCCCCGTTCTCCTTCTCCGGAACCGCCTCACACAGCTGCCTCCAGTGCCCTAGCCATCCGTCCCTGGCCCCATCCACCGCCCCCACGCCCTTCCCACGCCCTCCCGCCTCCACATGTTTGTGTTTCCGGCGTTCGACTCCAACTACAAGACCCGCAAGCGCACGTTCAACTGCTGCCAGAACTGTCGGGTCAAGCGTGTAAAATGCGAGATCACCTCCATCGACTACGAGCGAGTGGGCTGCAAGACGTGCAATAAACACAAGTGGCGCTGCAGCCTCATCAAGCACACGCCGGGCGACCTCAACGACGGCCGGACCGCCGGCCCCGCCGAGCAGATGATGGCCGACGCCGCCGCCGAGTCGGAACAGGACGAATTCAAGGAGACCAGCCCCTCGCCCTTGGACGCGCCGGCGCTCCAGATCCCAGGTGTCCCCCGCATCACCGCCCGCTTCCTCAAGGCCCAGTTCGGCTTCAATATCACCAGCGCCGACTCCATGTCTGACTTCCAGTTGTACTATCACGGCCATCCCAAAGCCATCATGGCCAATGCTTCCGAGGACCAGAGCATCTGGCACGAGTCCGGCGTCTACATCAAGGTCAAGAAGGAGGAGGACGAGAACTCCTACAAGGTGCACAACTTTGGCAAGTCCGGTAAGATCAAGGAGTTCTACATCCGCAACTTACACACCTACAACTTCTTGCTCTCCATCGACGCCTTCACCCTCTCGTCGCAGGAGTACCCTTTCGACAACTTCGACACCAAGCAGTTGATCGAGCTCTACTTCTACAAGATCAACTCCATCTTCCCATTGGTCAACGAAACCCAGTTCTGGGACAACTTCAAGGCCGACAAGGCCCAGAACATCTTGCTATACTGCATGGTTTTGGCCATTGCCCGGGACAAAATGGCAGAGCCCATTCTCCGGCGTATCTTCTCCAAAACTGCCCCTGCCTCCTCCTACAACATGGACTTCCCCTCGCGATTGCAAAGCTTCATGACCGACCTCGAGTACAAAATCCGCCAAATTCTTCTTATCTTGCCCCAGCTCGGCGACGACGACAAGATGACTCGTATGGTCTCCTCGATCCTCCTCTCACTCAATTTTAACTTCGATAAGTTTGGAAGCGAGCAGAGCTCTCATGATCTCACCGACGCCATCAACTTGGGTGTGGCACTCGGCATTCACATGAAGAAGCTCTCATCCAAAGTGGATTCGAAGGTGGCAGAGTACTCCACAAATTTGTGGTGGTGCTGCTACATCCTTGATCGCTTCAACGGTCTATTCAATCAAAGAAACATGTTCATCCGTCAGGAAGACTTCAATGTGGATTTGCCGTACAACAACATAAATTTACTCAAGTTGGTTCAATTAGCGAGATCCTTGGAGAATATGTTCTTGGCAATTTACACTCCATTCAATGATTCTAACAATTCTTTAAATGGTAAGGAGCCTACGCAGACCCCCACAAACTTGTTGAATATCAACCCAAGATACAGCATGTTCAACATTGATGAATTCCAGAAACTCGAATTCGACTTGTGTGACAATGAAAAAAAGTCTTCTCGAAAGATATACTCCAATGGTGGTAGTGTTTATGTCAGTACTACTATTCATTTCTTGACACGACTTGTCAATAATGCTATAATTATGGGTTCACAGAAAGCCAAATATGACAATCCTCAGATACCGAGAGAGATCCCGGACGAAATCGCAACCAAAGCTTCTCTCAATATCGCGAGATACCTCAGAGAAATGCAAGAAGACTACATAATTAACATCCCTGTCGTCCCCTGGTGCATTTCACTTGGAATGGCAGTTTCACTCAAACGGAGAACAAAATTATCTTTGAAGGGAGAGCCAAGGCCCAAGGATACTGAGAGGTTGGAATTTGAATTAGAGGACTTTTTGCTGGGGTTGAAGAAATTCGCCAGCACTTGGTGGTTTGTCGATGAAATGTATCGGCTCACAAAAGACTTCACCGATAAGCTTGAAGTCAAGGCCATGAAGAAGTCAAAGAGAAGAAAAAGCTCCAATTCTGTATCCAAAGTCCAGAAGGTATCCCCCAATTCCAAGATCAAAAGAGACGGTTCTGTATCTTCCGTTGTCACACCAATGTCCAACTCGATGTATCCTGTTTCTAAAGCCGATTCCATCCCGTCGATACAAAATATTTTGCGGCAATCACCGGTTAATTCTGAGGTTTCTGAAACTCGATACTATCCACCAGGTCCAGGCGGTGCAAATTTAGATTCCCCTTTAACTACGACTAGCTCTAACGATTTGGATTATGATCAATACTTTGACTCCATGCAGATTGATATATTCAACTACGACTTTTTCAAGGACGTACCGAATGCAATCAATTTGCTTAGTTGAGGTCCAACGATGTATATACTGCAATAATAGACAAGATGAAATAATTTTAAATATAAAACAAGTACTTGTATCATTTAAATTTGCACCAAATGAAGATATATTAATAGCATCTCTTGTTTATCCTACAATTTCGATTAATTCCAGAAACTTGGGCACTTTTACCCTTCTATGCAATTACGTTCCATATCTATAATATATAGAAGATACTCTACTCTTCGTCACTAGGGATTTCGTCTTCCCAGCCCTCCTCTTCAGTAACTCTCTGAGGCATCAATTCGCTCATGTTAGGACCTCCCAACTCCTTCAAAAGACCTTGAACCTGTTCAACAACTTCTGAGTCATTTTCACCCTCGCTGTTAATGATCTTGAAGGCTTGAGTCAACGAACTCTTGGCCTCAGCCAAGTGGGATTTTATTTCCACTTGGTCTGATTTCTTCAACTGTGCGATTTCAAGGTCTCTGTAGTCTTCGGTGCTTTGGTTGGCGGTTTCGGCAAAGGTCTTCTTGGCACTGAAAATGTTGGCCAATGCCTCGTAATAGTAGGGTTCCAAGATGTTCTCGTTGATATCCTGGATGCTGGAGGAGATCTCAATGGCAGAATCGTAGAGCTCCAACTCGATGGAGAACTTGGCCAAGGTCATGAGAGGCTGGATCAACTCGATGTATTCCAAACCCACTTCAAAGGAGTCATTTTCTTCACTGTCTCCACTGTCTCTGATCTTGTTGGCCGACTCTTCAAGGAGCGTCTTCTTGTGCTTGAAAATGGACCACGACTTGAGCAAGGCCTCTTTGGCCTCGTCGGGCCGTTGCTGTGATATTCTGATAGATGACAATAACGACAATGCTTCTGGATTCTCGGCATCCAAGCTCAAGGAGAACAGGATCAACTCGTCACACTTGGACTCGGCCTCTTCTTCCATACACAAGTCAGTCATCCAGATCTCGATCTTGGCAAAAATGCCCTGGTTCAACTTCTTGATCACGTAGCTTGTCAACGCTTGTTTGTTCTTGTAGAGGGTGGATAATTCCACCAAAATGGGGTCGTTTTCGCCCGAATCGTTGTTGATGAGCTCGAGATGAGTATTCAACTTGGCCAACCCAATGTCAAGGAGGTCCAATCCATCCGTACCACCAATGATTTGGCCTAGGTAGAAGAACTTCTCGACTCCGGCATCGGCATTGGCATCAAGAGAACAAGCCTTGGTCAAGATTTCGTAAGCACTTTCCACGTCGTTGTTCTCCAACAAAGTTTCACCAAACATCTGCAAAAAACGGACATCTTCCACATAAGGCTCGAAATTTTCCTGAAGAAGAGACAAAGCTGCCTCTGCTTGTGAAGACTGTAACAAGGCACGGGCCTTGGCTACTAGATTGTCAAGGGACATGGGCAGAGACATGGTGATGTGAAGTCTAAACTAGAAGAAAATTTTGGGATGAGATGATTATGTCATCTGAAAAGTTGACTTTCCAGATAACCGATAAAGAGGTGGGATAAAGTGCCCAGTGGTTAGAGCCGGTTGATTAAGTCTATTCTTGTCTATTCTGGCTAATTTCATTCTTCCAACCTTGAGGGAGCATTTTGAATGGTTAGAATTGAGTAATTCCATCACAATTTGGATTGAAGCTGATAGTTAAGTTGAGAGAAACCACATTGAAATTGAAGAAACCTACACTATAAGTTAAAGTGATCCTTCCAAAGAGAACCTCTTCATTCTGAGAATCCTAGATTCAGTCCCCTAGAACCTATATTACAATCCATTAGGGCATATACTGCATGCCAATACAACATATACTGCATTCCACTAAGACATATACTGCATTCCCAGAACCTATTCAATCCAATAGATCTATACTACATTCCCGTGGGAACTATTCTTCAAATTGAATCGCTTTTAAATCGAATATTATGATTTCGTCCCAGATTATTTCAGCTCTCATCCAAGAGTATTACATCCATCATCTCATCTACCATAGAAGCAAGAACCAGCATAGGGTGCAGAAATGGTGGCAGTACTTCAACATTTTCCACCGCAAGGTCCGTAAGATCGTTAAGTTGGCATTGGACATACAAGAAACCACGGACCAAGCGAAACAAAGGATAAAGCACGAACAGATCCTTGAGATTATTCGTTACTTGATCAAAAACCAGGTGTTCAAGAAAGCCTTCTATGAATATAACAGCATAATTGCTTTGGGACAATACATTAACCTTGGATTTGCTCTAGTTGGAAATTTGAGCAAAATATATGCCTTGTTCCTAGAGATTGAAGGAGTCAAAGAGAACCTTGCACAAGTGCAACCTTCTATATTGGAAACATCAAAACAGCCAAAGATGAGTAAGTTTTCGGTGGAGGAAAATAAACTGGACGATGACTTCGGTGAGATGATTGAAGAATCACACGTTCCATCTCAAATGGTTCAAGCTACAGTCACTTCCAGTTTGGACTTTTCGTTACAAAAAACCCCAAACTTTGGCAAGAAGAAGAAAAAGACTATGAACAAGTCTATTAAGGTTGTGCTGAACAGTAACTCCTCGATAGAAGACATTTTTGGGGACAAGAAGACAAATACTGGAGACAATATAGATGATATATTTGGGGCTAAGAAGAGAAAGAACCAAGATAGTATTGATGACATCTTTGGCACTAAAAAGAAGAAAAGCAAGAACAAGAGCAAAAAACTACTTGGAAATGAAGAAGCGAGTATTATTTCAGGAAATGAGGCAACTTCGACCAACGTGGAGGATTCTTTGAAAGAAGCTCGAGATATCGGAGATGCTGGAGAGGCACCTGCAAAAGTTGCAAAGAAGAAGAAAAAGAATAAGGCCAAGAAGAATGCTATCGATGATATATTCGGGAACTGGTAGATACTAATACAAATAAACGCACTATTCAAATAACAGTAACCATTCATTTCAATTGTTTTGTAACTACACGAATTTGCTTGTCATAATACTCAATACAAACTTTTTTAAGGAAATAAAAAGAACCAAAAGAATGATAAACATTCTACCCAAATAATAATAAGATAAAGAAGACAACTAACCGGTTTGAAAAGAAATATCAACTGAGGACAAGCTGAGGCACTATAGGTACATTTTTGGCACAATTCATTAACTGTACATCACAGGGTTGGAGGCTTGGTACACCTGGTATTGCTGTTGCACAGGGTAACATTGTTGACTCTGTATGAGGTCAGATTCCTCCTGGATGGGGAACTCCTGTGTTTGTGAATGAAATTGATTGTACACTTGTGGCAATGCCTGTTGCGCGGCCTGTTGGTCGCAGTTGTTCTTCATGATTGGATGTCCATCGCTTTGGCCAGCTCTGCCGGTGGCCAAGGCCTGTTGGGCCTTCATGAAACCAATGACTTCATTGAAGTTGTTAAACGTGGCATTGTTCAACTGATCAATGTCCAAGCAGAACTGATCGTCGTCGAAGGCTTCGAACGAAGGCATGGGCTCGCCGCCCATGGGGTAGTGGTTCATCTGCTCGAACGAATACAACTGTTGGTTAAAGTTGACGTCGTTCTGAGGAACATACACTGGCTGCACCATGGGCTGTCTGACTGGAGGAGAAGAAGAAGGCGCCGAGGGTTCACGGACCTCGTTGTTGATGGACGAACTGATTGACACCGCAGGAGAGTTGGAAACATGCTTGTAGTCGTAGAGGTTGGCATTTGGGGCTGGGTGGATGGGGATGGGTGTGGAGTCGGTTGGACCGCATGGAGTTTCCATGGCAGGAGTGTAGCACTCTTTGGCGACGACGGGGCCGACGTTGGGGGCGGCGGAGGTCTGGTTGGACACGGAAGCAGCCAAGGCAAAGTGCTTGGAATAGATGCCGCCGTTCTTCTCAAACTCTTTCTGCTGCTGCTTGGATAACTGCTTTTTGATTCTGTTCTTGATTCTGGACTTACCCTTGAAACCAGCAGGCAAGAACGAGCACTCAGCACCTTCAACGTGCAACTCGCACCAGATTTCGGCATTGGGGAAGGTTTCACCGCACATGGAGCACGAGCCGGCCGACTTGGCACGGTCCTTAGTCTTGGTGCCCTTGGGGTACTTGAAGTGGCGAGACTTCAAGTGGGTCTTGTAGGTGTCTCTTCTGGAGAAGCCGCCGTTGGGGTGGCACTTGTGGGTAACGTTGTTCTCGTCGATGAACACGCTGAACTCATGGAATGGACATGAGTACGCCTTGGTGGTGGCGTGCTTCTTCAAGTGGCGCGTCAAGTAGCCCCGGATCTTGAAGGTAGCGTCGCAGTGGGGACACTGGTGGAACTTGCCATCGCCGGCAAGACCGATGTCCTCGGATGATGAGCAGGACGAGATGGAGCCCGAGTGGTGCTGCAGCGAGAGGAGCTGCTCGTTGGGGGTGAAGGGCGACGAGTGCGCAGTGCCGGGAGAGCCGTTTTCGTCCTTCTTGGCGAACTTCTTGGACGAGAGGATGGACTCGTTGTTGGAGGAGTTGGACACGGTGGGGTACAAGTGGATGTCGTCGTCTTCGAAGCCGTGGCTATGACTATGACCGTCTAAGTCATGGTCGTGGTGATCATGTTCATGGTGGTCGTGCGCGAGGCCAGAATAAACATGCTCATGGTCATGGTCATGATTATGGCTGTGTTCATGGTGGGCATCGGCCTTGAACATGTCGAGGCCGTCGGCGTCCTCCGCGAAGGCCCACTCGAGCTCGCCGTGCTCGTTCTTGAACGGCATGAGCTTGGTGGTCAAGCCGGTGGAGCATGGCTGGGCGTATGAGGGTGCGCGCGAGGGGTGGGCCGGGGCTGCGGGCGAGGCAATGGCAGTTGACGAGATGGAGGGAAACAACGACGACGACGTGGACGTCGATGTAGGAGCGTCGGAGGTGTCGGTACGCTTGCGGCGGGCGCGCTTGGGCTGCTGGCGGTTGACGTGGTGGAACAAGTGGGAGTCCAGCGGCAAGGTCAAAGAGTCAGGAAACGGCACCAACAACGCAAACACGTAGGAGACGCCGAGCAGCACGAGCCGCAAGGCCATGGCCACGAGGGCGAGGCCGAAGAACGTGGAGGAGGCCGGCGTCTTCTGCGCCAGCGTCAGGCTCATGGGCGTCTGTGTTTTGGGGGTCTTGGACGACATGGCTATGGGAGGGCGAAAGTGACTCTAGGGAGAGTGAGACTCTAGGCAGTGAGAAGGGACTCAGGGAGCGGGCAAAGGGGACGTGGTGCACTACACACAGCACGGGTCTGGGTAGGGCGAAAGAAGGAGGGCCAGCAGGAGCAGGAGACAAGAAACCACGAAGGAGGAGGACAGGACGGGTGGTTTGGAAAGGGACAATGGAGACGAGTAGGGGATTTGGGGGGGCGCACTACTGGTAAAATTTTTGGCTGGAGGCTGAAAATAAGGGAAGCTAAATGGGCAACGGAACAGGCTAATGAGGAGATAGCTCAAGGCAAATGGGATAGCCAAACGGATTCGGGGCGGTGAAGGGAAAAGCCGGGGGTTGGGGAGGGGCTATTAGGTTTGTGGGTTTGTGGGTTTGTGGTGAGTGAGTGAGTGAGTGAGTGTGGTCAAGGCACTGATCTGGAGTTCGGAGTGTCTGGAGGTCGCAGTCTCACTAGTCGTAGTGTTCTCGCTAGTTAGTTCGCAGTACTGATAGTTTAGTAGTTTTCTCGAGGATAAGTCCCACTACAGTCCAGTTTCAAAGGAGCAAACGGTAGGAAGCTCCGGGAGACGGCCTGGTTAAGTAAGGTCTGAGGAGCCGGAAATGCGTGGGTGCTGACCTCAGGAGGCGTTTGTGGTGTCATTGTGTGAATCCAGGCAGCCCAGGGCGGACGACGGGGTCGGTAGTGCCAGCCCGGGGCTACTGTACAACAATAGGACGTTGTAGGGCAGGCAGTGCGACTGGCGACAGGCGGCGGCCGCCACGGTAGCAAAAGGAAATAGCGAGAGGTGCGAAGAATGGCGGCGGTGAAAAATAGGGAGAGAAAAGAGCACGGGGAGAGAGATGAGAAGGAAGACAGAGGGCACATGCGAAGGGAGATGGGGCTACTGCTATGGCTTGGTGAGGCTACGAGGGTCCTGGTGGCACTAATACACTCCTGCTGCTTCTGCCACCACCACTACCAACTCCTAGTACTACTGTTCCCTTCGCCAGGACCGACACGCTCTCGCCTCTCTCGTTGTCCCTACCTTCGGTTTCTCTGTTCTGGGTCTTATCTTAGTGCGATAGGCTTATCTGGCCCCAGCAGTTTCGCCCATGTCGTCTAGCGCCAATCGGCAAGTCTCCTATTGTGTATTGTTGCGACTGGACAGCGGTTTATTATGGGGTTGCCGTGGCTATTGTGCGGCGCCGTGAAATGCCTTCGTTTTGTGATGTGGAGTTTTGTGGACGAGGTTTGTCTCGGGTTACATGAGATGATTGTGAGTGTTTTGCCTGGCGGCCCGTTTGGGCATATGGGACCGGCCGGTTTGGGTGGTCTAAGTGTTTTGGTGCAGTGTTTTGGTGCAGTGTTTTGGCTTGTTGGTGTTTTGGCTTATGGTGATGATTATATTTGGCTCTGCGCCGGACGGGTTTGGAGGGTGGTGTCGGGGAACGTAGAGAGGGTGCTGGCTCCAAGGGCATTGTCATGGACCTCGTGTGAATCTGGCCCCGTGCAGAATGCCCTGCCGACTCAGCCATGGCTCCAGGGTCCTTCTGGTGCTTCTGCTCTGTATCCACCTTTCGGGCTGTCTGTCCCCCTCTCTGCCTCCCTCTCTGCCTCAGTTCTACCCCTGTATCCGCGATAACAACCGTGCTACTGATTATGATAATGATTATCGTATGCTATGGTTATGGACTAGGCTGAATGTTCCGAAACTGAGGCTAGGCACTGGCCTGTGGCCCTTTCGCGGCATCTGGCTAGTGCAACTAATTTCCCAATTTCCCGAATTACACCTCCACCACCACTAAAGTGGTCCCAGTTCCTACCTCCACTCCAACATCTCCTCCACCACTACCGGGGAACAATAGCAATGCCGATGGTGGGGTGCTGCTGGTTCTTTCGTGGGGGACGCCCAAGCTTGCTGCTGCGTGCCTCTTGTACATAGCGATCGGCGCCGGCTTTTGCACAATAGATGGACCGGCATTCGTGGAATTCTACCCACTGGAGATCTACTGGGAAGAGATGCTCTGCTCGATGGGGCCTTCCGCTAGTTGGGTCTGACCTCGTACTTCGACTGGTTGGCCCTGTAGTGGAAGGATCTTCCACTATCTGAGGCCAAGCCTTCTCTCTGTCAAGACTTAGCCCGTTCTGGAAATTTCCACCATTGCGACGATTTCTCCAACTAATGATCACCACCTATGATTTCATCTTGCATGTTGCTGTTCTCCGCTTCTGTTCCTTTGGGTCAAGCTCGGCGGCTATTGTCCCTGCACAAGTCGGTCGGTCCAGTCCTTTGATGGAACCACACTCGACTCGACTCGTAAGTTGGTCATTTCCGCCCAACTCCATCTCGTTACTTTCTCCAACTACGCGGTTCGAGGCAAGTCGAACTACACGGTGGGAGGAAGGCCGAAGTACACGGTTAGTGGAAATCTCTGGCTGTATTTTTATTTTAGATCTCTTGTAATTACAAACTACCGTCACTTTCTGGCTAAGTTGGTCCAGCCATGTCTAAGAATGCTCACAAGTGGTGGTCCCAAATTGGACAGGAATATGGAGAGGGTTTTCGAATCGGATGAGATTTTTAAAGGTTTTGAATAATACAAGGAAGGGATATGGGCAGTATATTGTGCTTGGATCTTGGCTCAGTCATACTATGGTTATTTTTTTCTCTGTACCTCTCTAGTTTCCACAGACCGTTATTGGGAAGATTAATCTCTAGGGATCTCTAAATTCAATTGAGACAGTAGTCCTCTTTCTGGTGTTTTTAGATGGATTCCTCGGTGTCGCTGCGTTGAAATCGGGGTACGATCCTGAAATACCGGTCTCAAGCAACTTGCTGTGGTCCTTCAGCTACTTGCATTTGCGGAATTGGCACAAAATATTTCATATTCCTGGTTCTTTCGAATAAATGTTGCGAAATCGTGAGACGTCCTCCGAACTATCAACTCCTTCGGGTATTAGACAATAAACCCCTTCTTAGTCAAAGCAAACTGCATCTACTCCCTCAAAAGCGTGTTTCAATTTATCATCCCTTCGACTAATCCCATAATCGCATAGATATCAATACTTGTGAAAAGATCAAATGATCACAATAGCTACAAATAGGCGGTTTCGGACCTGGTCCAGCGTAGACCCAGACCATCTCCAGAAGCTTGAAACAAATTTTCAATTGTACTCTCTATTGTCGGTTTCATTTAACTCCACAAGAACAAAAACAACGTCTGGATCGTTCTCAACTACTATTTATCAAAGCTAACAAATATCTCTACACTTTTCTATTCATTTGATATTCTTAGCAACCGTTTTATCGCTTTGCCATCTTCCTTGACAAAAATATTCTGGTTCAGATCTTGTGAACCCAACAACTGTACCCGTCAGATTGTCGGCAGCCTTGAACGTTCTTTGTTCAATTCTTCAAAATTGTTATTGCGCCATTTCAGCTAGAAAATGGCCACACCCGCCTGGAGCCCCACCTGCGGTTTTATCTTTCAAATCTAACCGAATTCTGTGAGATCTACAAGTCAGGGTGCCAAATTTGGAATTACCCAACACCTATTGTTCTCTTGCACCAACACTGTATCTACATTAGTGCTGGAGGCAGACTTCATGGTCCTTCTGTAGAAAGATACCACAGAACCGCGTATCTGTTGACTCGGATACGCCGAAGTGCATATGTGGTCTGTGATACGGAAGTCTTGACATGCTGCGTTTGTCAAGTCCATAACCGTGGTTTCGTCTATAATTTTGTGTTTTCTGTGAAGTTGGTTTTGAGAAACGGATGTACTCGCAAACCCTACCTATTTACCGATTGAAGATTAAGCTTTGAAGGCTTTTGGACAGCCTTTTGGGAAGCCAGTGCAACTATCTTCCAATTGCTGCACCTATTGTCCCTTTGGATCTCCTGCGAATTGTCTATGCCTATTATGTGTTTCAAAGTGAAAAGAAAAGGGCGAGCATTCCTCGCACGTTAGAAACTAATTGCACATATTCTTTGCGGATTTCCGTCTATTGAGGCCTCGGTGGAATGCTAACCACTTCCATGCACCTGATTCCGGTGCGTTGACTGGATACTCGCGATTTTATCACTATTATACGAACACTATTGTTGAGATATTTTATGCTCCAAATTCTGGAATTTCAACAAGAAAGCTCTCCTTCTTTCCCCTCCATTCTCTCGTCTCACACCTTACGTTGTAGTCTTCCTGCCAGTCAGAAGTAAGCCTCTTTTTGCCTCGCTGAGCCCCAGCATAGGCCCGTCTACGCCAAAGCAACGGCTGTCTTCCCGAACCCCACACCCAATTACAAAATCACACTCATTTCGCCCGGGCTTGCTCAAACAATCGTTCTTCTTGCTTGATATACTCGATGCTTGCTTTTGAATAATTGAAAATTCGCACCTGTAATTATACCTACCTCACTCTTTGACCTACTACTTAAAAGATGATCTGAGATGGTTCTTTCCAAGTTGTCCCTGTCTGTGTAATCAAGTGAGCGGCCAGGGTCCGATCTACTGTGCTGTACAGTCAAGATCCTTGGTACGAGGGTAAAGTGCCTTTTTTTAGCTCACAGTACATGCTGGAGATATTCTGCCACTACTACGACTACAGGGTTAGATGGTCGCTTTGTGCCATGTGGACGGAATGCGGCTCTACTAGAAGCTGCCGACGGGGTACTCCGAAGCACTTGCTACCGACCGGAAGCCCAACAGAGCCATAGGCTCCATAACCAGCTGGTCTGGTCCAGGTCACGTGATGCCTCTATCATCTTGTGACAGGAACTTTTCATCACCAACATTGTCTGGGATGCTGTCTCTGTCCTGCGCCACCGGAGCCGGCACCGGCTCCTCCGTCTCGGTCCCCGAGTCCGCTCCTATCGACTTGGCCACTTTTTCCCATCCTCTGATCCGCCGCATCGACAACAACTACTGGTTTAATGAAATTTCCGATGCTTTTCCGGGCCAGGCTTTCGGACTTCAGATCAAGCAGATCTTGTTCCACACCCAATCTCCGTTCCAGGATATTCTTATCTTCGAGTCCACCACCTTCGGCAACGTCTTGGTTCTTAATGGCATTGTCCAATGCACGGAACGGGACGAGTTTGCATACCAAGAGCTCATCACGCACTTGCCCATAATGGCCCATCAACAACCCAAGAAAGTGTTGGTGATAGGCGGTGGAGACTGTGGTGTTCTTCGTGAACTCGTCAAGCACGTGGAGGACGGCACTGTCCAGAACATCACCATGATCGAAATCGACGATATGGTGATCAAGTTGCTGACGAAGTTCTTGCCCGAGATGGCCAAGTTCCATGACCATCCCAGTGTGGATCTTCGCATTCAGGACGGATTCAAGTTCTTGAAGGAAACCACCGACAAGTTCGACGTGATTATCACCGATTCGTCCGATCCTGAGGGCCCGGCCGAGGAGTTTTTCCAGGAATCTTACTTCAAATTGCTTCAGAATGCACTTGCACCAAAAGGAATTGTAATTATGCAAAGCAGTGAGAATATCTGGTTGAACATCCAGTATCTCAGTGGGTTGCTCAGCAAAGCACGCAATGTGTTTACCAACGTGGAATACAGTCAATGCTACATGCCCTCGTACACTTCTGGCCAATTGGGTCTTTTGATTGCCACCAACAACGATCAGAATTTGAAGGTACCAGTCAGGGAATTCGACCAGGCCAAGGAGGCCAAATTGTTCAAGTACTACAGTGCAGAGGTGCATCGTGCTTCTTTTGTCATGCCCACTTGGGCGAAGGCAATTTTGGAGAAGAAATAAATGTACATATATTTGGGTTGATTCGGGAGAAATCCGGCACTGTAAATGTGCCCGGTTTAGAAAAAGTTTAGGGTTATATGCTCCTATAGTAATTAATGTCGCTTGGCGCCGTCTTTAGAATTTCAGAGAAATAAACTTCATGACATGGCATGTAGACATGAGAGCATTTCTGGATATTTTATGTGAGCCTGGAATTCACGGTTATGATGGAAGAGTTCTCCCGTTCGTCTCAATGATATATTTCAGTTTCTCGACTATTTGCGTTTATGCTACAATGCAAGACAAGGCAGAAAAGCGGCGCAGGGTATATAGTAGAACCTAACGCACGAAGCTAATCCAAGAAGCTAAATCATGAAGCTAGTTCTATAAATATCATTATAGTACTTCACTTGAACGGATTTCAATGCAGACAAATAGAGAAAGGAAGAATCCAAGTTAGGCACTAAACTTGGGATGTTGAAAAAGCTTATTTTAAGCTATTACTCCATACGACGGGAGGATAAGTAAACGGCAATAGGGTACGCGTATTCGAAAGAACAAGGCGTCGCCCCACCTATTTTGAAGTATTTGACATTCGGACAAAACGCACTAAATTATGCTACTCCGATGATTCATACAAAACTGAAAGGAAGTAGAATAGACAGATTTAAAAAAGCGTTAAGTTATTGCTTGCTGCCTATCTGCGTAGAGAAAGGAGATGTATATAATTCTTTGTCAACTAGAACTGGAGCTGATTCAATCCAATATACACTAATGTACACTAAATGTCCTTGATTACTTGCTACTCTGCATTTACTAGTCTATTGGAAAATTCGGAAACGCCCATTTATTTCTATGAAATTGAACAATATTGTAAAGAATTGAGCAGTAACAATTGGCTCATTACTTCCAGGTAATAGAGATCCTCCTTCTATTGATTGACTCTTCCTTCCATATATCCGCCCAATACCCTTTCTTGCTTATATAAAGACCTGCACATAGTGATGATGTTGATCCTGCACATAACCCCTAATGTCCTACCCTATCAGACCATGCACTTATCTCCTGACCAATGGCAGCCCACATAGTTCAAAGAGGAGTACCACAGTCACCACAGTCACCAGAGTGCCGGTAGCACAAGGCACTGCATGTCAGGCCACCCAGGCACGTGGGAACGGGAGTGGAGGTGTCGGGTCACGTGACAGCATCACGTGATATCACCACGTGATGGACTACCAACCAACAACAAATCCTCTTTTAACACCTACACTACTACCAAATAACACGACCCAACATCAAACTGCACGTTCGCCATGTCCTCAAACGTCGAAGATGAAGAGTACGCCAGCAACATCGACGACCAGCTCCTAACTGCAGCAAAGCTGGACGGCGTGGTCTCTCACGGCGAGTTGGACGTCACCAGAGCAAAGCTCGAACAGATAGCTCATGCTGCCGCGTTGACTGACCGGCCTGGCCTGGTACTGGCGGTCGGTTCTCATCAGGGCGTCAAGAACGAAGACCATGTGAGCGCCAGCTCCATGAACAAGCGGTACCAGCAGCAACAGCAACAGCAACAACAGCAACAACAGATGGCCAACGAAGCCCATCTCCACCACTTTGGCCAACAGGTGGACGAGTCGGAATACAACATCCAGATCCCCGAGCCTATCATCGACTCCAAGCTGCGGATTTACCCTGTCACCGAGAACACCATCACTGCCGAAGGCAATCTTATCACACGGCCATACCCTGAGCAGGTGTTCCACAACCGTGAGGACTTGAACGAGTTCATCCAGGAGTTTGCTCGCGACAACGGATTCGGCGTGGTCATCGCCCACTCTAACAAGAAGGCCATCTACTACACGTGCGAGCTTGGAGGCCGCTACCGCCACAAGAAGTCCAAGAAGGAGGCCGAGGAGGTCAAGGTCGACGTGGGCAATGGCTACTTGTTGGATCCCAACACCAAGACCAAAAAGTTGAAGTGCCCCTTTTCCATGACCGCTTCGTTCAAGAAGTCCACCAGCGTGTGGACCTTGAGAACTACCTGCAACGAGCACAACCACCCGCAATTGGACCCGTTGTCCAACCACCCCATGTTGAGAAAGCGGTCGGACGAGCTCAACTTGTTGATTTTGGACTTGTACAAGGTGGGCACCAAGCCCTCCCACATCGAGTCCAAGATCAAGGAACAGTACCCCGACGTTCTCATCAAGAGAGAGGACATCTACAACGAGATCAGAGGCTACAAGAGAAAGATCAAAAAGCAATCCAGGTTCGGACCCCATGCCACTAGACTTACACAATACAAGAAGAGACCTAATGGTGAGGTGGAAGACGAGGCTGCCGTGGCAGCAGCCTTTTTGAACGGGGCCAACGATGACGACGGCAACGACGGCCACAACCCCGACGCCCAGGTATTGCAGTACGAGATGCAACACCTGCACAACCACCACCAACAGGAGGAGTTCCAAAGACAGTTCAACCAGGCTGCAGTGGAGGCTGCTCACCAACAACAATTGGATGACCACCACTACCAGCAATATCAACACCACCTCCAAGAGCATGGCCTCCAGGATAATGATAACACTGCTGCAGCTGCCATTGCTGCTGTCGCTAGTGTGGCGCGCCAGCATCACCACCACCATGGTGATTCTGGAGACTTGTCCATGGACAACATTGATAGCAGATTGGTTGGCGAGTAGTGGCGTTTTAGGGGAGTCAACGATCTCTGTTTCATTTCCTACTGTGTTCTGTATTTGTTTTGTATATTAGTTTAAGTCTTGTCCAGCGAGATGTAGATTTCGAAATTATCCAAGGGAGTTAAATGCGATTGAGAAGGATCAGTTTGCATATATTTTT
The DNA here is from genome assembly GCA_030565345.1 of Suhomyces coccinellae. Taxonomy (NCBI): domain Eukaryota; kingdom Fungi; phylum Ascomycota; class Pichiomycetes; order Serinales; family Debaryomycetaceae; genus Suhomyces; species Suhomyces coccinellae. Next base: position 31,465 of record JAJMBP010000021.1, on the reverse strand, counting down.
GACGTGTTGTCAACATATACTCAAATCCAGCTGTATACTTTCTTTTGTTGCGCTGTGTCAATGCTACACATATTGCAGAATGACCTGAATTTTGAGCAAAGCTCTGACCTAAAAACCGGTTATAAAAATGAGGTTTTCTGATGGATTAGGTGCTCTGTCTTGTAAGGGACTTATACACCAATCCAATCCAACCTTCCTATGTAAAATATGAAATAAAGAGAAATGCAAAAATAAATGCCAATGCGCGTCAGTGTGATCACTCATGACGCTACATGCTGTTCAACAACTCCAATCCTTCGGATCTCTCTTCAAATAATTTGGCCAACTCGCCTACCTTTCTTCCCCTGATTACTGGTTTCTTCACGATAGGCATATCGGCCATGCTAAACTGAGGAGGCAAGGATTTAGATCTAGAGTGTAGCGTCGATCCAGATGTGCTTCTTGTGGTGTCAAATTTATACTTCTGTGGAGGGTACTGTACGTACAAATTCGAGACATCGGAAAGCTTGCTTTTTGGCTCGCTGGGACTGGGCTTGTTCGAGCCTATATTGTTGAATGAAGTAACGGTGACTGCAGACGAAGCAGACGAGTGCACAGAGGCGTTTTCTGAAAACATTGACTCGCTGGCCTCTTGACTTCTGATTGGAGAACTTGATCTGAGAGACGTGGCGGATTTTGGAGTATATGGAAATGGTTTCTCTGGGCTCGACATTGGAGTCTTCACAGTAAATGCTGGTTTCGTCCGCGGCTTCTGGTTGAAAATATTTGACGTACTGAAGCTGACTCTATAGTTTTCGTCATGGGCTTCAGTATCGTCTTCGTCCACGTGCAGTGCTTCATCAATGGTCAAGTCGTAGCTCATGTCATATGAATTATCTTGCAGCTCAATTTTTTTGCCATAGGCCACCTGGTTCACCGAGTTGAAAGTGAAATTTTCCTTTAAGGTCTCCCAATGCTCGAAAACATTTTTAAGGAAGCGGGTGATAATGGAGATATTGTCCTTATTATGTGACGAAACTAGCTCATGGCTAATACAGTAGCACAAACTCTTTGATATAGATAACGGGGTGTGTCTCGTAATTTCGTGATTTTTTAAGATCTTGTGGCATAAGTCACAAATCTGGACCAAGAGTTGGTCAAGTTCGTTGGTTTTGTCTGATGCATGGTTCTGGAGGATGTTTTGGAAAGTGTTGAAGGTGTAGTTGTAGTCGTCTTTGATAGGTAAGGGAATGGCCGAAATGGGTATTAATGGGGTGGAGAGTTCCATCAATATTCTCTTGAAGCCTGTGGAAATGCAGTACAAGTCCCAGTCATTGATCCAAATCAATTGGTTCCGGTTGATACACTGGAAGAAAATGTCGGTGTTGACCTTGTTTCCCGGCTTGTAGAACAAAAGCTCGACCTTGGTGCCGTAATTGTTGATGATATTGAAAATCTGGTAAAAATGGTGGTAGAAGATTGGGTCAGACTCGGGGCAGAGTTTGGTGTAGGGGTTGAGCAACGGCGTGATGCGCATGGCCAAACTGATGGAGTTCTCGATGAGTAAGTTGTGCTTGTAGACGTTCAAGGAGATCTTCAACCGCGTGATGTCCACGTAGTTACTTAACAGCGACAAGCTGGAGCAGTGTATTATCACGTTTCTCTGGGGAATGGCAGCCCCGGTATGGCTGACGAGCATGTCGGAGAGATTGGCGATAGTGAAGCTGTCGATCAACTTGTTGAGCTGGGCAAAGTTCTTTTTGGTCATATTGTAGTTGGCGAGGATCTGGGTTATGGACTTGACGAACCAGCTGTCGTGGACGGTGATGATCTTGATCAAGTTCTGCAAATTGTCACTTTCGGCCAAAAATCGCTTGAGAAACTTGATGCCCCAGATCCAGCTAATCTTGTTGAGGCCACAACTGAACATGATCAACACGTACGGGGTTTGCGGAAGAAAGCTCATGATTGTAGGGATGAATTCGTCGTAGTTGATGGACTCGGTGGACGGAAGGAACGACGTGTCGAACAAGTAGATGGGGAGGCCCGAACTGGGGTCGGTGGCGCCGGATTTGTAGAAGATTCTATCCATTGGGGCCAAGGTGGTGAGAACGGTAGTGGGGTTTGTGGGGTGTACTTGGGAGTTTTTGGCGGGAAAAAACGGCTCCGTGGTGCTGGAGAACGGCACTAGACGATGGTGGGGGTGAAATGGAGCGAAATGGGCCGGGATTACGTAGACTGGGGAGCAGGTACCTCTGAGCTCCTGGACATTGAGTAGCGGCTCCAAAGTTGGTATAAACATACGCGACTTGCGACATGAGACATCTACAACGCGGTCCTGCACGACATCAGCAGGACACGGTGGAGAGAAGGAGGAGAGGAGGAAGGAGTTCCGAAGGCAGGCAGGTCCAAGTAGAAGAGGTCTACAGCGTACAGGAGGGGCGGTGGGTCCGTCATGATAGCAGGGGTGGCGATGTGTATAGAGGCAGGTGGAGATGTGGAGACGTGTGCAAATGTGGACAAATGAGAGGGGCGTAGTTTGAGAACATTGGGTGAGAACATAGGGTGGAAAAATGCGGTTGAAACGAGCCTGTTTTTTCAGCTTCTGGAACACTATGACGTGTTTTGGATTTTGGGGTTCGATTGGCTGATGCCGATTGGAACAATTGGAGCCGCTGGGTACAGGAGATATGGTAGGTTTGGGTAAATTGGGGCGGAAATGGGTGGATTTGGAAAAGTGCCCTTTTGGTTCAAATTGCATGCAGAGCGAGTGAATATCAGCATAGTGATATAGAATACAGCTACAAGGTTATGGAATAGAATTGTGACTCTGAGTTATGGTGAAATGAGTTGTGGATGCGGAGTTGGGTTATTACTTGGTAGGATGTGGTGATGCACGCATGTGGAGATAGCAGTTGTATTTTTGACATGGAGTGCCTGTGGTGAAAATATGAGAGCATTTAAATTAGAACAGTCCTTTAATGTTCATTATCTCTGGAGTGTCTAAGTGATCTGTTGGAGTGTCTACGTAATCTGTTGGACCAATTGCACGGAGGTGGTGGTGGAATTTTGTTCATGGGGAGAGCTAATATAGGGCTGCTATGTAATCTTGATATTTTCTGTTTCGTTTCATTTTTCAGGTTTCGAACTAGTTAGATAGACCTCTTAATTTATCCCACTCTGCGCTTCCTTGATAAGCTCTTCAAAGCCAGCATCCTCTAAGAATTTACTCTCTTTTCTGACGCGGTTCAGGGATCAATTGACAGTTAAAATGTGGGACCTGGATGTATTTTCGATGCTGACTTTTTATGAATATTCTACACTTATCACTGCAATCCGGACTCAATTGATAACTGGAGCATGTTGCCATGTCCGTGAATGTTGTGTTCTCTCAAACTTATTTTCTTTCCAACTTTGCTTGTCATAACTTGTTGATTTTCTTTAAAATCTCCAACTCCGAACTTTCAAATATTTTCAAAAATTGAATTCTACCTCAAAAAATCCACAACTTCTAATACCAGAAGCAATGCACTCAAAGAACACCTGGAAGCATCTCTGGACTCGTATTTCAGCCTCCGGGGCTGGAAATGCCAGCGAACCCGCCGTCGTTGCAGCCGCGTCACGTGACCAAACACCTTCACCTCCCTACTTTGCCCATAAAAAAGCACTAAGTATCCCGAATGACTTCAAACTTCGCCAGTCAAATTAATAGTCCCATCCATCTGTAATGACCTCTTCAATAAATTCACAACCGTCATCGTAGTCCTTTTCCCGCTGCTCCAAACCGTTTGTCCACCCTCGTGTCCTGCACAACTTTTGCCATCCACTTTTATCACCAAAACCACCACTACTCTTCATCATGGCCCCCGCTAAAGAAGAGACCAAGCCTGATCAGGCCAAAAAGCAACCACCCAAAGAGGAAGAATTGTCTGAAGAAGACCAGCACTTGAAAGATGAATTGGAATTGCTTGTGGAACGGTTGAATGAGTCGCAACATCCAGTGGAGTTATACCAACAGAACTTGAGCACGTTGAAGACGTTCATCAAGGACTCTACCACGTCGATGACTGCGGTTCCCAAGCCATTGAAGTTCTTGAGACCTCACTACCCCAACTTGACCGAGTTATACACCAAGTGGACAGAAAACGGCGACTCTGGCTATGCCCAGATCATTATCAAGCTTGCCGACGTGTTGTCGGTGTTGGCCATGACATACTCGGACGACGGCAAGAAGGACTCATTGAAGTACCGCATGTTGTCGGCCGAAGAGTCGGTGTCCGATTGGGGCCACGAGTACATGCGTCACTTGGCGTTGGAGATCGGAGAGTCGTACCAGGAGAACTTGGGTTCCGAAGACAACCACATCGCTGAATTGGTCAAATTAGCGTTGAAGATCGTCCCATTCTTCTTGAAGCACAATGCAGAGGCCGATGCTGTCGACTTGTTGCTCGAGATCGAGAGTATCGACAAGTTGCCTGCTCTCATGGACGAAAGCACCTTCGCCAGAGTGTGTCTCTACATGGTTAGCTGCGTGCCTTTGTTATCGCCTCCCGATGACACCTCGTTCTTGGAAACTGCCTTTGCCATCTACTTGAACTACAACCAATTGCCCCAGGCTTTGACGTTGGCCATCAAGTTGGATGACGAGAACTTGATCAAGCAGGTGTTCGAGGTCACCAACGACGAGTTGGTCCACAAGCAATTGGGATTCATCTTGTCCCAACAGTACAGCAACTTCAAGTACCCCGGTGACAACCCCGAAGTGCAAGAAACCATTTCTAATGCCAAAGTCCACGAATATTACAATTACCTTGTCAAGGAACTCAACTTGTTGGATCCCAAGGTTCCCGAAGATATCTACAAATCACATTTGGAAAATGCCAAGTTTGGCTTGGGTACTTCTGGTTCAATTGATTCCGCTAAGCAAAACTTGGCCACTGCATTTGTCAACTCATTTATCAACTTGGGTTACGGAACTGACAAGTTAATTCAAACTGAGGAAGATAACAAATCCTGGATCTACAAGACCAAAGGTCCTGGTATGATCTCCACCACTGCCTCCTTGGGTTCTATTCATCAATGGAATATCAATGAAGGTTTACAACAGTTGGACAAGTACACCTATTCTTCTGACGACGAAATCAAGGCCGGTGCCTTATTGGGTATTGGAATTGTCTCCTCCAACGTACACGATGATGTTGACGCTGCTTTAGCTTTGTTACAAGAGTACGTCATGGACCCTAACAAGCTTTTGCAATCATCTGCTATCAACGGTCTCGGAATTGCGTTTGCTGGCTCTAGCAACGAAGAGGTTTTGAACTTGTTGTCTCCATTGGTTTCTGACTCCGATGTTTCCATGGAGATCTCTTCATTGGCTGCTTTGGCTTTGGGTCATGTCTTCGTTGGTACCTGTCATGGTGATATCACTTCCACCATCTTGCAAAGTTTGCTTGAGAAGGACTTCACTCAATTGACCAACAAGTTTGTCAAGTTCATGTCTTTGGGATTGGGTTTGTTATACATGGGAAAGACCGACCAAGTTGAGTACGTGTTGGAAACTATCGACGCCATTGAGCATCCAATTAGCAAGACTTTGAAGGTCTTGGTGAACATTTGTGCTTATGCTGGTACAGGAAATGTCTTACAAATCCAGAGTTTGTTGCAAATGTGTACTGCCAAACCAAAGGACCTTGCAGCTGAAGAGAAGAAGTTGGAGCAAAGTGAAGAAGACCAAAAGAAGGCCGAAGGTAAGGAGGACACCAAGGAAGGAGTTAAGGAAGAAGATAAGGAAGATGTTGAGATGGCAGAGTCTGATTCCAACGACAAGAAGACTGAAGCTAAGGTTAAGGATGAACCTGAAGAGGATGATGAGGATGGAGAAGACAACGACGACAACGAAAGTGAAGAAGAATTATATCAAGGTATTGCCGTGTTAGGTGTTGCTTTGATTGCATTGGGCGAAGATATTGGTCAAGACATGTCCTTACGTCATTTCTCCCACTTGATGCACTATGGTAATTCTTTAATACGCAGAGTTGTTCCATTGGCTATGGGTTTGGTATCCATTTCTAACCCACAAATGAAGGTTTTTGACACATTATCTCGTTACTCTCACGACCCAGATTTGGAGGTTGCTCAAAATGCTATATATGCCATGGGATTGGTCGGTGCTGGTACTAACAATGCCAGATTGGCACAATTGTTGAGACAATTGGCCTCATACTACATTAAGTCGCCAGACTCGTTATTTATGGTCAGAATTGCACAAGGTATTTTGCACTTAGGTAAGGGTACCTTGACCTTGAGTCCATTCAACTCCGAGAGAACCGTTTTATCCAAGATCTCTTTGGCATCATTGTTGACCATATCCATTGCTTTGTTGGATCCCAAGTCGTTCATTTTGAGTGACTCTACTACCGAGACCAGTCACCAATTGTTATTCTACTTGACTCCAGCCATAAAGCCTAGAATGTTGGTCACTGTGGACGAGCAATTAAACCCTATCAAGGTTAATGTGAGAGTCGGTCAAGCAGTGGATGTTGTTGGACAGGCTGGTAAGCCCAAGACAATCACTGGATGGGTTACCCAATCGACTCCAGTGTTGTTGAACTACGGAGAGAGAGCAGAGTTGGAGTCTACCGACGAATGGATCAGCTTGAGCAATTCTTTGGAAGGTGTGGTGATTTTGAAGAAGAACCCAGACTATATGGAAGTCGAAAACAGTTAGTATTAGAATACACAAATTTAGTAGAGCAAATTCTTAAAGTAGAGGTTTTCTTCGTAACTTTGGACTTTCAATATAGAAACAATATTAGATATTTCTGATTGTCATGCCTAAACCGCATTAACTCATCACACACTCCAAATTCAATTCTAATGTTCTAATGATCAAGTATGAAAATATTACGAAAGTTGTAGCGAGTAATCTATACGATTGTAGAACTGATGGTAATACCGTATTAAGGATACGGGCAAACAGGTGGAACTAATGTGAGTATGCAATTGCGTATTCACTATATATTTAGGTGGATAATCGAAGAGCACTTCTATTTTTGAATAAAAGGAGCTGGCTCCAACTAGTTTGTATCGTTACGATAAATAACGCAGGCAAGTGAATCCTGTGTATGACTATCAAATTCCTTGATTGACAAGCTGGAGCATCCCTTCGGACTGCTTTAAGATTCTCTTATCCCTACACGACGTATAAAATCGTAGTATTACTGGTGTAGATGTATAGGTCCGTAGATACGGACAATGAATTGAAATTTTGGGGTCTTACTTGAATTCCTCGGCCTTACCAGCCATCAACAAGCCGACAATCAAGCCGAACAAACCCAAAACCGAGCCGAAGATCTCCACAACCAAGATCTTGACGAAAAGAGACGAGTCAGCGGCGTCACTGATGGCGGCGGTGGAGCCGGTGATACCCACGGCCACACCACAGATCAAGTTGGTGACACCCACGGTCAAGCCGGCCCAGAAGAGCGAGTAGCCGGTGTACAAGTTCTGGGGCGTGTAGAGCGAGCCGGAGGGGACGCTGGCCAACTTGGCGGAAAACACAATGGCCATAATCAAGCCGTAGATGGCCACCACTTCACAGAAAATGATGGAAATCAAGTTTTTAGTGGTGATTCTGGGAGCCTTGACTCCGGCTCCGATGATTGATGAGCCTGTGATGAAGATTCCCCAGGCTGCTCCCACCACGGAGAGACCAATACAACTGGCAATACCCAAGTTGGCCCAGAGATATGGCGACGTAGCCTCCAAGAATTGCCCGACATTGAACACCTCGCCGGAGCCATTGAACAACATGTAACCGCCGACGGTTAAGATCGACGCCAACACAAGGGACTTGGCGATGGGCATGGTTAGAGGAAGAGATAAAGAAGATAGAGTGAGTTTATATGAACGTTGAAGTGGAAGTAAAGTGCAGGTTGGGGTGTTGCGGGTTACGGAGTGCGGGTTGGGAAGTGCAGGTTGATAAAGGGGAAGTAGGGGAAGCAGTGAAGGGAAGGGGAGAAAAGAAGAAGGGAATGGGAATGGATATGAGTGGTGGGGATGAAGGAATAATGGAAGTAATTGGAAGATGCAGATGTTTAATCTTTTTGGATTCGTTAGAAATTTTGGGATTTTTGGTCGATGTGGAACTTTTCTTTCGGAAAAATGAGAGGCGTTCCGGAAGTGTACACTGTGAGTAAGATGGACCTACTGTGTGAAATCTATACTTGTTACGATTATGGGATCCTTATAAGGTGTTTCAATGCAATTGGTAAAGAAAATATTATTGGGCGTGATTGCTTTAAGAGGCAACTTTGAAGTAGGTGATATGTAGAAGTTTTAGGTGTTTTTTTAAGATGAAGTAACATGGGACACATTAGAGACATCATCATATAATGTATCATTAAGTGAGGATAAGCATTGCCATTGCTCTTACTTTAACTAAGGTTCGATATACCAATATTGTCTTCATATTTCAAACTTCCCCGGATATTCATTCAAATATATACAAAAACAGAACCAATGACTACCGAAACTTCCTTGACAAGAATGTCTTGATTAGAATTTTCAATATAAATTCATTTCGCTCAAAAGAAAATATCTCTTCTTCTGCCCTAATTAAGAGTTTAGGCGGTATCAGTTCGATATTTGTGGGGTCATGGATAATTCCAAATTCTTGAATTTATACTTCATTCAAGTGTTTATATATATTCTTAACTTTATTTTAACTCATCCACGATAAATCTCCATGGTTACGTCATTAAGAAACGCTGTAGTATTACTTAGTCCGTGTCTGGTTCAGAAATGTCGCTCACATATCCCACCCTTCAACTTTGGCTATGTTTCTTCTAGTACATTGCTGGTGTTTTAATTCAATGATACAGAATTCTGCTTCAATAGATTTCATAGAAATATCAAATAAACGAAACTCTCTTAAGTGGACCTTTAGTATCTTCCCTATTTTATTGTGCTCGAGAAATTATACTGCAACACCCAAATTAGTCCAATTACAAAAATTTCTGCAGTGGCTCTTATATTACTGGTGCAATTAAATCTCTAGATACCCAAAAACGGCTCTTTATGAAGCAGAATAATAAAATCGAAGTTTTCATCCTCTTTTCCTTACTTCCTATGATCTAACATCGATTTTACCAGGAAAGTATGACCCATTACTTTCGTTGTAAATTCTTACAAGTGTAGTACTTCTTTTCTGCTCCTTTCCGGCTATCGGTACTTTAACTTTTCGATTGTGTTCCTTGAATGAAGAGTTCGCTCGAAGACTCTGGGGACTGATTATTATTATATCTGTACAATTATATCAATGTTGCACTCTACCTCTTCTTCTAATATCCTACAATATTGAAGTAGGATGTTAGTAATGAATATCTCTCAGTGGCTATTCTATTACGTTCCAGTCTAAACAGTCAAGCTCTTCTATTCCATTTCTCGAATAATATTCACTGAAACACTCCTCGGTTCTATTCTATTAAATCACACCACTCTGTGATGTCATCGCTCGCTTACTTCTCATCGCTTAGACCAACACAGCCAGATTACAAATCTGGTTTTCATTGCATCACATTACGGATTCTTTACATCTTCCTTCTGTCTAACTCCCTCATTCATCTTCGACATCACACCGACCACCTCACACCCTTCCTTCCTTCATTCACCCCAAATCTTACGAGCTGAATGCATATCCCCATGGGGTGATGGCTTCTCACTAAAAACGGTTTTGGGGTACTCAAAACACCCTCAGTTCTTGCACCTTCCACGCATCGCTTTCTAGTTGGCTGCACCTTCCACGCAGAAACCTCGCCACGGTCTGGTGGGCTTGCACCTTCCATGTTTCTCAAGTAGACCAGATCTGCCTACAAACTAGTTCTGGTTTGTAGTCGTAATAATTGGACCCACCCCACTATTACCCCACTCTTTTTTCAGAATTGATGTAACATTGCGTTCAAATAGACTGAGCCACTTTAGCTAACCGGTTTACTGAGAGTGCCTCTGCTGTCTGTACACCTACTTTGACCTTTTCCAAGTGGATATGGGCATTTTCGACGGAAATCGGAACTTTCAAGACCGTTTCACAAGGGACCTGCTAATCTCTGCAGTCTCTGCCTCAAAGCTGCAGCTGATCTGGCTGTATTTAGGCGGTCGTGTCCTAATTTCACTGGCTCCACCTTCCTACGCAACCTGGAAGGTGTGCGCATTGTATCCAAATGCAACCTCCTTAAGCACAAGGCATATATAAGGAAGCGATCTTCTTTAATATCCTGATTATACCAAACAAATAACAACAAGTATGTGGTTTTCAATACATTGGACGGACTGGGGCTGTGGTCATTCAATTGGCCCTTGAGCGGTAGCCTTCGTGGAATTCAAGCTGAGGTTGAAGTCTCGATGAAGAGACCCCGAAATCCGGGGCAAGGACTCGAATCTACCGATAGAGGTCAATAAGGGGTGAAAAATTGGGTGTTTCGAGTCGAATGCTTCATTCTCAACGCCCTAGCCAAGTTTCCCGCCGTTTCGGTACTTTTCACCAAGATCCATTACTAACATCAGACATGGTTAACTGGGGTATTGTCGGAGCCGGAGGTATCTCCTCTAGATTTGCTAAGGACTTGAAGGTCTTGATTGCCAACCCATCGGGCCCAAACAAGATCAAGCACACCATTGCTGCCGTTGGAGCCTCCAGCGCTACCAAGGCCCAAGGTTTCATTGACACCATCATCGGTGATGGCTACGGAACCAAGGCCTACACTTACGACCAAGTGATCAACGACCCATCCATTGATGTGTTGTACATTGGTTTGCCACACACTCTCCACGCCCCATTCGTGATCCGTGCCATCGAAGAGGGTAAGAAGAACATTCTCTGTGAGAAGCCTGTCACTATCAACTCCAAGGAATTGGAGTCCATCTTGGCTGCTGCCAAGAAGAACAACGTCTTCTTCATGGAGGCCATGTGGTCCAGATACTTCCCAGCTTTCATCGAATTGCAAAAGAGAATCTACGGTGACGAGAAGATCATCGGTGAGGTCAAGAGAGTCCAAGGTACCTTTTCTCTCAATGCTGCTGAGTTCCCTCTCACTCCAGAACACCGTATGGTCAACAAGGAGCTCGGTGGTGGTGCCCTTTTGGACATTGGTATCTACCCAGTCACCTACGCCAGATTGTTCTTGGACCCAAGTGCTAACCCAGCTAAGGACTGGACCGTTTCCTCCTCTTTGGTTTTGGACAGCTTGACCGGCAAGACCGAGGACGAAGTTGACTTCATCACCACTGCTACCTTCCTCGACAAGAAGAGAAAGCAACAGGCCGTGATCTACTCCGGTATCTACACTCCATCTGACGGAAAGATCGCCGTCATCGAGGGAACCAAGGGACATGTCATTGTCTCTGCTATCAGCGACACTCCTTCTCCAGGTGCCTACAAGATCATCTTGAACAACGGTGACGTGATCGAGAAGAACTTCGAGGCCGAGTTGAACGGCGGTGAAGGTTTCTTCTACGAGGCTGTTGAAGTCGGAGAAGTCTTGGCCAAGGGTGGTAAGGAGAGTGAAAGAATGTCTTGGGACGAGAGCAGAAACATCATGTGGGTCCTCGACACCATCAGAGAGCAATCTGGCTTGGTTTACAAGCAGGACCAGTAAATAAGTCTAGTAACGCACGTTTTTGAAGTGAATTGTAGTTCAAGGGTTGAGGATTTTCAGGAAAGTAGAATTCAGAAGCTTATAAGCATAGCCGATTCTGTTTATCTCGCCAATTAGGGATGATGAAGAAGAATGAGTTGATGAACTGATATTGGACATAATAGATGTAATTGGAGTTCATGCACTTAATTATGAACCTTCGATTGTCAGGAAATAAGACTGGGTAGTTTTATTGCATAGTATTTATCCCTAAGAAACAAGGGCCGTTTCAATTAATACAGTCTCTCGGAGGCCCATTTGGAAGCAAGCAACTCACCGAACTGATAAAACTCCGTTTCTTTAGAAGATTGGTTAGAAATACTCCAATAGAAGACGTGAACTCACAATACTTCAGTGGCTTCGTCTCATTCTTGTATTTGACAAGCAAGTATTTGCTACGTTTCCGTACCTTTGAATTCATCCCTTTCTCTCTTTCAACAAAATATTGGTCGCCTCGACACAACTCGATAATTCTGCCCTTTGTTCTTGTATTGTGACTAACGATTGCTCTTTCCAATTATTGGCAAAGTCTTGCTTGAAAATTTTTGAAATACTTCATTAATGAGGAAAGGGACTTCATGATGATAATCTTCAAAAACCTAAACATTAATACCGTTTCTAAACTTCCGATGGAGATCAAATTATTGCATTTTCTGACAAACCTCAAAATACAAGCTGAGAGCTGGTGACCACAATACATACAATGAATTTTCTTCTTCTATGAAATAATCAATATTCAGTTGTTAGAGAATCCAAACTATTGTCAGGTAGACGAAATCAATTGTATTAGAGATCATCCAGATTGATAATTCGGGTACTCCAGAAAGATTATTGTTACTGTGAATATTCGATTAAGGGCTTCGATCAAATTGATGGAAGTCTCTTGAACGAATTTTTATTTAGTTAGTTCATTGTGGATCTATTATTTAAACCCTTTTATGCCAACGACTTGAGTAGTGGCTCTGGCAGGTCCTTTTGATATCTATTTCATCAATATCCCCTTAAAAGAATTATTCATGACAAGTGAGCCTTGATTTCCAACAGTGTTGAATTAAAAAAATTGGCACATCAAGACACTATTAGAATATAGAATAATCCAAGCCTACGTATGACACCGAACATGTCGTTGCATTTTACACCCACCTCGTAAGCCAAGCCTTGTCCCTCTTCCCTGTCACAAAATGTTTCTATTTTGTGATTCCAGTTGGTAACTTGCCCAGAAATCTGGGAAATCCCAACAAGTATATCCGCCCTCTATTCTTATCGACACCGATTGAGAGCGCAACTGTGTATCTGGGATGCCCCACCCCGGGCCCCTTCCCCATCGATCAGATTCCGTTATTTTTAGGCCACCGTATGGTTTTGTATCGTATTTGGTGCTTGGATCGTCTCTGACTCTTTGTATTGCCGGGCCGGTGCCATGAAATATTGTGGCCTGTGCCGGCCTCAGGTTCCAAGTCCGTGGTTGCGAAAACACTACAAGCTACCCTCGCCGTACCCCCCGTCAAGCTGACGTAGTTGCAGAAGGGCTCAAATTACAGCAATAGCCGTAAGGAGACTCTATTTGCTCGTTGTGGTGGGCTATCGAGCCAATGACATCCAAGGTGGAATTCGGTGTTTCCCCACACACACGAAACCTTTTTTGAAGTGTTTGACACGTTCCAAATAGAGTTTCTAGGGCAAACAAAACTGGAGGCGTCATGCCTGCAGTGAAGGATCGGGGACAACATGATGACACCACTGTGGCCACAGTGGTGACAGTTGGGGAAATCTGGATGTGTATGTGAGACCAGATGTGCTGTCGGCCAAGTCCGAAATGGTAAGAAAAATTGAGTCTACGAAACCACATCCTGTGGTTTCTTGGAAAAAAACACCAGATCCGCCAGGGCAACGCGTATGCAGACGCAAGGTGGTAGCCGGTTTCCTGCGGTGGAACCATATGGAGGTCCACGGCGTGCCGTAGCTTTACGGATAATGTGTGCGTTGACAGGCTGGGAGGTGCAGGTACGGAATATTTAGCTAATGCAAGTAACATACCCCCTAAGAGACGTGGCGGAATCACATGAAAGATCAACCGCAGACCCTGCAATCACAACGACCACGGTCCCAGGTCTCAGGCAAGCGGCAAACAGCCCATTTGCCGTCCTCACACGAGCCTAGGACCGTCGCACCCCGTTATTCCACCTTTGTCTTGATTGTATCCCCCAACTTTGCCCAGCAAAAACCAAGACTTTTCTGCACACAGTCCCCGAATTTTTCTTAGCCCTCCGGGGTGTTGCAATTTCAAGTCAAGATTTGGGGGCTTTTGGGACGGTTATATCTGCAGATATTGGCACCTGCTGCAGGCCAAGGCCTTGGATATGTGTCATAGTCGGGTGTTTTAGGGCTAATTGGGGGCAGATGGCGGGGCTCGGGGAGACAGAATGCGCTTTTTCATTCCGGTGTTGCGCTTGTAGAACTCATCGTACAGGGTCTAGCGACTGGGGTCGATGTTCTGGCGAGATGGCTGCTGGCAAGAGGACAGATGCAATTGAAGAGAATCACGGTATGGGGCCCTTTTCAAGGAGTCCGGCCATGTAGCGGGCCCTTTCGAAAGCCGACCTGGGGTCCTGGAACAAGCCGCATTGCGAGGTGGTGGCTCCTCCAGCCTCACCAGAAGCAATTGCCGCATCAACCCCACCCCCATCTCCGGGATTGGGTGATATGCAGAGATCGTTATGGCTCGGAACGCTGTGGGGTACGTATTGTTTCCCGGAGATTCCACTCGAGGCTGGCGAATGAACAGGGTTTGGAAATAAGCCTCTGCCAGAACCGAAGCGAAACGACGTATCTTCGCTCGGTCTTGTTTGGAGATTCCACCAAAGGGCTGGGTGTTAGATAGAGAGTATCTGTAGGGTCTAGGAAGGTCAGAATCCTTCTCTAGCGTGTCTTTCTGGTAGTGTGTTGTTCCCTGCAAATACTTCCGTCGCGGTCGCACTTCTGCCCCGCTAGTTGTTCCGTTGCAGCCATTCCATACATAGTGGGGTCAATTTGCAATGTGGGGAATCCGCCCTAAATCTACACGTATTCGTACTTGAGTCAATCCAATGTGGACTAGCGCTGGGCATCCTGGTGACTAGATCGTTCTCAACTATAAAAGGGACACCTTCGGTCCATGTGGATTTCCTTTTTCCATCTTCATTCAAACATCTCCACTGTTTCCAGAAACATGCTGAACATTCAAGAGAAGTACAACAACGTGGTCTCAGTCTCATCGGAGCCCACTCCTGAACCGGAAAAGAAGAAGTTCAGGTGGAAAGTGGTCGACGACCACTCTCCCAGGGAGATCTACAACTGGACGTTATACTTCACAGTGTTCATTTTCGGTATCTTGGGAGCAGCCAGAGGCTACGACGAGGGTTGCATTTCCAGTGCCACCTCTCAGCCTTCCTTCAGAAAAATCTTCGGACTTGCAGACAAGAACAAGACCCCCAGTGAAGTCGCCGACTTGAAGTCCAACATCACCTCCATGGTGCAGTTGGGCTCAGTTGGAGGCGCCATTCTTGCCATGTACACCGTGGACAAGTTGGGCAGAGTCAGAGCATTACAGGAAGTGTGTATTCTTTGGATTCTCGGAGCTATCATTCAGATCACCTCCAAGAAGGTTGGACAGTTGTACGTTGGCCGTTTGCTTGAGGGTTTCGCTATTGGCCAGACCACCACCATCGGCCCCACCTTCATGTCCGAAGTTTCTCCTCCTGCCTACCGTGGTTTGTTCGGATGTCTCTTCTCGGGTGCTGTCTACTTCGGTATGTTCATCAGTTTCTCTGCCAACTACGGTGCCCGTAAGCACCTTTCTGACCACTCCAACGTTCAATGGATCTTTCCCACTTCCCTCAAGATCGTTTTGGCCGGCTTGGTCTTCATCGGCTCCTTTTTCAGTGTTGAGTCCCCTAGATGGTTGATCAAGGTCAAGAAGAACGAGAAGGCCCTCTCCAACTTGTGCAAGTTGAGAAGATTGCCCCCTGACCACCCCTACATTATCGGTGAAATCAGCGATATCAACGAGGCCGTGTTGGCCGAAAACCTCGCCAACGAAAACTACACCATCTTCAAGAAGTTCAGAGATATGTTCACTGTCAAGTCCATTAGATACAGATTCTTCATGATCGGTTTCATGTCTCAAGTCTTGGGCCAGTGGAGTGGAGCCAACGCTATCACCATTTATGCCAACGACTTGTTCTCTTTCATTGGTATCAGGGGTATTGAGACCATGAAGATGTCCATGGTTTTGGGTGCTGTCAAGTTTGCCGGTGCCTACTTCTCTGCCTTCTTTATCATCGATTTCCTCGGAAGAAGAAAAGCATTGTACATTGGTATTACCATTCAAATGATTACCATCTTGTTCTTCGGTATCTTCCTCAATATTGTTCCTCAGGCTACACACATGGACGCTGTGTTGACTCCATCTCAGAAGGCTGCCAGTAAGGCTGCCATGGCCGCGTTGTATATTTCCGGTATTGGATGGACCATGGGTTTCAACTCGGTTCAATACTTGTTGGGTTCGGAAATTTTCCCATTGGGACTTCGTTCCTTTGGCCAATCCATGATCATGGTGTTGCATTTTGCCAACCAATTCGGTAACTCCAAGGCCGTGCCAAAGATGTTGTTGACCATGAAGCCATACGGATCTTTCTACTTTTTCACTGCGGTGTGTGCCATGTCGCTCTTCTGGTCCTGGTTCTTCATTCCAGAAATCTCGGGTAGATCCCTTGAGAGTATGGAAGAAGTCTTCAACTTGCCTTGGTACCTTGTCGGCAGAAAGGGTGCCTCCTTGTGCCCCGACACCTCCGAAGTCAACAGAATGCACTACGGACAAAGAACAAGTGGAGAGCACGGAAGTATTCACTACGACAGCGATCCAAAGGCTGGTCAACGTCCAAGTGAAGAATTCGTCGAGAACACTTCATTGGAGTCCGAGAAGCTTAAGAGGAGTGTCTAAGCTTTCTGTTTTATTTTGTACGACGTCTCTGGAAGATAGTCTTTTGGGTGCAAATTTTCGCACCCACCTTGGAACACAATATATGAATTTGTAAACTTCTGTAGATATCACAATGAATCGGTCATTTCTTCTATTGTTGTTAGTTATCGACCTTTGTCTAGGCCAGAGTGTTTCTGGTACATTAACAAGCTCTCTGGAATTTCCTGTGGAGACCAAGCATCTGGTTGATATACCTAACGAAAGTGTTTCCAATTTTGAGTCTGAAACCTCACAACCTCAAGAGCCTTCGGTGTGCAAAAGCAATCGGTTTGCAGTTCACACTTTAGCAGACCTCAAGATCTTTGATCAATGCAAAACAGTCTATGGAGACATCTTTGTCAATGGGTACAAGGAAGCCCTTCTTGTATTACCCAATATGGAAAGCCTACAGGGAAGTTTTATAGTAAGAAACTCTCCTGAATTGGTGGGTATTGAAGCACCCAAGGTCAACGCCATTTCTGGTGCTCTTTCTTTGCAAGGCCTCACATCATTGACCTCCATCTCTTTCCCAAGCTTGCAATCTGTTCATGTGCTTGACTTGAAAGTCCTCCCTATACTAGGCACGGCTACGTTTGGCAAGTCTGTTCTGGACCTTAAAAGTATTATTGTTTCTGATACTTCTTTGAATCGTTTCAGTGGCTTCTTGGGTGCAAAATTAGAGTCTTTGGATATCAACAACAATCGGTTCATGGAATACGTACACTGTAATGTGGAGGAAATTTCTGGAAAACTCCATATTGCGGCCAATTCAGCAGACGTAAAGGTGGAGTTACCCAATATTACAAGTGCCTGTAACGTGAGTATCCACGAGGTAGCAGAATTGAATATAAGTAAGTTGGTGTCCGTCACCAACTCGCTCAATCTCATCAATAACAATTTTGAGCTGGTCAAATTCCCGAAGTTGGAGAGTGTCGGAGGCACTCTCAGTCTTCTCAAGAATTCCAGATTGAATCTGGTGGAATTTCCAATGGTATCGGATGTTGGCGGAGGTCTTGTGGTTGTGAACAATTCCCAAGTTGAAAAGTTAGACTTCTTGCCTCTGTTGACCATGATTGGAGGGGCTTTGGAAGTGGTTGGAAACATCAAGGAGACCCTGATGAAGCTGCTCAAACTAGTTAAGGGAAGCGCTAAAATCGTGTCACATTTCGGGTTGTTTGACTGCAATAAGTGGACCAAAAGTGAGATCGGTAGCGTTATCAGAGGTGGTAAGATTGAATGCACCAATGGCAACAACCAGAAGGTAGTTTCTACCACACCCACTGACACAGACACGGAGGATGTAGGAAACGCCACTTCGATCAGGTATACTTCACTGGGTGCCGTAGTCCGTGGTCTGGTGCTTTTTGTCTACGTTTTCATAGCAATTTTTGTTCTATTTACATAGATGAAACTAATTAACATTGCTAACTAGGAGGCGAAAAGGATTTGGTGCAGTCAAAGAAAGGAAGATCATAATATCAAATCAATAGTCAAGAATTGAATGGCAGCTGAGAAAGAGCCATAAAACTCTTCAATTTTCAGATATTCATTGGTTCAAGAACTGTTTCGTAGTATTCGTATCCTCAGAACTAATTTTATTGTCAAGAATGCAATTGTTCAAGAACGGGTTCCATCCTCAACAGAGATCAATGAATTGATGGGGATGCACAAGACTAATACTTGGTCCTTAATGATTTCATCTCAATAAGAGTTGAGGTGAACGTTCAAGAACCAAAATTCTGGGCTGTTCCATAAAGCTCACTTCTGGTTGTACAACTTTTCACTCACAATATAGTCTCTGATCTCCGGGATCAAATACTCGGTCCACTCGCCGCCGTGGATGATGTTGTGTCTCACCTTGGACGAGCTGATATGGTCCACCGAGTTCTCGATGTTAGAGTGGAGCACGATGTTGTCGGTCCAGTGGGTCTGGATGTGTTCGTGCTTGCCGGCGCGGATGTGGTCCAAGTAGGACGACTGCTCGTCGTGGGGCGTCTCGCCGTCGTTCCTCGTGAGACAGAAGATGTCTGTGTGATGCATGAACTCGTCCAACGACGAGGAGAACTTGTCGGGCAAGTAGTACTTGGGGTTGAAGATGCGGATCAAGGTGTCGTAGCCCACCAAGAAGGTGAGTCTGACGGAGGGAAACTGGCGCATGGAGCGCACGATGCACACGGACTTGTCCACGAACATGGCGTGCTTGGTCAAGCCGATGCTGACGTTCTGGATCTGGGGGATCTTGGTGGACAAGTCCTGGGCCATGAGGCGCATCATCTCGAGCCTGTTCTCGAACGACTCAGGAATGGCCGGCTTGTCGGCGTTGTTGACAGAAAGAAGGAGCAAGATGGCGCGCTGGTCGGGGCTCTCGTCGTGCTGCTGGTGGCCATTGCCCTTGTTGAAGTACTTGCCAGAGAAGCACTCCTTGATCAACGCATAGTGGCCCAAGTGGGGCGGGTTGAAGGACGAGTCGAGGATGAACACACGGCTGGTTTTAGGCGTGACGAACTGGTTGCCGGCAGTGTTGTAGACCACCTTGAAGTCGGCCAGAGAGGCGAGAAACTCCTTGAGAGGCTGGTAGAAGCGGCGGGTAGACATTGGTGGAGATACAGGGCCAATTGGGGGCAATTGGGACGTTATAAAGCGCGTGGTGGAGAAATTGGCTCGCTATAAGCGCGTGGTGAGGATATTGGCTCGATATAAAGCGCGTGGTAAGGAAATCGGCCGTTCTCGAGGTCTGGTGATGGAAAGAATGGGGCAACTGAACTGCACACACCGGTGGTGGTGATAGTTCTGGGATGACTTACATTGCGGAGTCGTTACGTAATGAATCGGCTGATTCATTAGCCCTTACAGGGCACGTGTGATTTGGCTATACAAGCTACAACTCGTCCGATTGCACGGTGCTGACGATCTCGAGCAACTCGGCGGTGAAGTCTGGGGTTAGTAGCGAAAGGGAAAGATGGACAGTGGATGAGACTCATCTGTCTTATTGGAGCCACTGGGGGATACGTACACAAGGTGGCCTTGGGGGGAATGGGGCCAATGCCCCTGTCGCCGTAGGCCAAGTCTGGGGGGATGATCAACTCTCTGACCTCGCCCACACACATGCCGAGCAAGCCCTGGTCCCAGCCCTTGATGACCTGGCCTATGCCAAGGGTGAACTCGATGGGGCGGCCCAGCTTGATGGAGGAATCGAACTCGGTGCCGTCCTCGAACTTGCCGACGTAGTTGACGGAGATGGTGTCGCCGGCCTTGGCCTTGGCGGTACAGTCGTCGGAGTTCTTGATGGTGTCTGGAGTTAGTAGGAGGTGAAAAATGGGAGCGAGTAAGAGGTGAAAAATGGGGAGCTTAGGGGAGGCAGTGGGTCAATTGAGCTGTGCATTGGACTGGCATTGAACTGGCATTGAACTGGCATTGAACTGGGATCGAAGTGAGACTGATCTTGGATCGGAGTGAGATTGAATTATGGGTCGGATAGTGTTCTCTAGAGATCGCGTGCTTTATCTGTGATCTTCTACTGAAGATAACCCAGTATCTCCTGTTCCCTTATCATGGTAGTTTCCGCAGTGTTTCTAATCTTTCTGTAGGTGCGCGCTATTTGATGTGCCCTTCATGACTTCTTTGGTGCCGGTCGTTGGCTTGGTTCGTGGCATTGCAAATCCATACTGCTCGTGCATCCTGGTCTCTTCGTTTTCAATGCGCTTTTAATGTATTGCACCAAACCCACCTCGGGGTATTGGGTTGAGTCGTTCCAGCCGTTTCTGGCCCAATCTCTCAGTTTGATGCTATTTTCCGTCCCAAACACAATATTGGCGCTCCATTCAAATGAAGCTAGCTTCTTGTTCTTTTTTAAGAGCTGTGCAGATTGATGTTTTGAAGTGTGGAAAGTTCCCATCGTAGGGAGCTCGTTGATACCGCCATATCCGCGATACATCCATGATATCGACCGCAATTGGAGCATAAAATCACAAGCCACTGAGTTCTATTTCAATCTGCCACGTTACCCTCTTCAGTCACTGTCAATCTGGCACTTTGGCCGCTCTTCACTTCTCCCACGAAGCTGGTTCTCCTTTGTTCTCGATTGCTCTCGATTGCACCTCAATACGTACTGATCTTCAAGTCAGAGCCTGCAACAAGGGATGCGGCAAAGACGATGGAGGAAAGAAGAGAGAATTTCATTTTGGTGAGGTCAAATTCACAGCTCTGTGCTGCACTTATAGGAATATGGGGGTTGTCTGCAGGATGGGCCGATCTATAACTGACTTATCAGCACCATCTGTATAGCCACAATTTAGAGAGGATATTTTCTACTTATTCGAATTGGCTGATGGCTTGTTTTCAGCTAGCCAAGAACAAATTAAACAAGAGCTCGCTAAATGTTGATATGCGTTTGATCACTCATAAATCTATGGAAAGGGGAGGACAGTGGAAATCAGACTTGCCTGACAAAACAATAATTTTGCAATAATACAAGTGTAGAATAGTGGAAACTAGGCATACCGTAATACAATTTTGCAATAAAGAAAGTGCAGAATAATAGAAATGGGACTTCCTGTCATAACTATAATTCTGAAATTAATAAAGATGTAGAATAGCGAAAATCGGATTTGCCATGGTACAATTTTAGAAGTAATGAAAGTGTAGAATTAGTGGAAATCGGACTTGCCTGACTATTATTATTCTGCAATTAATGAAAGCGTGGACAGTGTGAATCGGACTTCTCTGACAATATTGAATTATTTTGCAATTAATGAAATTATAGAACAGTGGAAATCAGGCTTGCCATAAAATAATGTTGCATTGATGAAGTGCTCAGACTACTGGAAATCTATGTAAAGCTTCTTGACTTACATTAGAACACTCTTGCTTTATTTTCATTCACCTGCCAATGAAAGGAATCGATGTAGAACGCTGAATCTTTCAAAACCCATAAATCCATGGACAGTGTACAATAGGTGGAAAAGAGATAATACCTGATAATACAATATTTAGCTATTAATGAAGTGCTTTGAAACTTCTAGCTACTTGGGTAAACAGATTCAAATTTTATCATTTCATTATAGGCTTACTTGGTCAGTGTGCAAATGTTTGCCAGTAGGAGCTAATAATACTTGTGCCGATTGATCTTTCAAGACATTATCTAGATTTCTTCCTTCCCCATTCTTCTTCTACACCTTTTAGCTATGGTACATGTATATATATATATCTTATCCTAACTATACAAAAATGATCATTATCAGTTTCATCGTAATTTACATAAAGTGATCATACCCATTGGATGCTCTGGTGCATCCACTAACAACCCATTCAAAAAAACGAACCCATGTAGCAGTAATAATTAAATAGTAGTATCAAAGCTGCCGTCGTAAAAAGCAACCTGTGAAATGAAATTTTTCTGGTGTTTAATTTGCGAACAAGCGGCCGCCCTCCAACTCGTCAATGGTGGACTCGACGATTTCGTCATCGTCGTCGTCCTCAACGAGCTCGATGGTGGCATACTTGATCATGTCCCAACGCTTCCAGAAAGCGTGTGCCTCGGAAACCGCGTCGGAGTCGACCAAGTCTTGTAAGTAGTACTTGGCCTTGGTGAGGCGGTCCTTCAACGCCTGGAGCTGGCACGAGGAGGGGTCCTCCTTGGTGGAGTTGAAGGAGGAGCAAGACGCCGACGACGACAACCGGGGACGGAAGCTGGCCACTGGGCTCTTGTGCGTCTTGTGGTCTTCCATGTCGGAGTCGTCGTAATCGGTGATGTCGGTGGTGTTGTCGAAGTACTCCTCGTCGTCGGTGGCGATCGACGCAGGAGTGTTGTAGCCGTAGACCTCGTCCTCGACGTTGGTGGCGGCGTCGCAGTAGCGGGCCCAGGCCTCGTCGATGGCGCCCACTAAGTACTCGAAGCAGCGAGACCTGGCGGACTTGTCCGAAGCACCCACCGCGTGCTTGGCGGGGGTGGCGGCAGCAGACAGCACCTTGGAGCCCGTGTCAGACACGAAGCTCTTGTGGTAGAGGTTGAGCGCGAGGGCCGAGTTGACGGGGCTCGCCAGCAACTTGCAGTCGAAGTTGTCTAGCGCGCAGGCCGGCTCGGCCGAACCGAGACTAGTGCCAGCACCAGTGTGGAGGAGGGGCTCGTCGTCGCGGTCGTCGTCATTGGGGTGAGCCACGACGTGGTCCTCATCCTCGTCGCTGTACTGCGACACGGCACGCGACAACTGGGGGTTGAGCGAGAACGACACGCGGGCGGAGGCCCGTCTTTTGGCCTTCACCTGGTCGGCGCGGTAGCACGACTGCTCGTCGTCCAGGTCGTTGTCCTCCTCAGACGAGGTGTAGATACAGACGGACTTCTTGGCTGGGAACGAGTAGGCGGGCATGGGCGCCATGCACATGCGCTTGGGGGCCGGCGCCGCATGGTAGGGCGACGACGAGAACGAGCAGCTTCTCTTGTTGGAGGCAGCAAACGCCTGGGAACAAAGAGCCATGGTGATCTTTTTTCGGGGGGGTGCGACCGGGCGTGCGGTGGCTAGGGGCTTCCGATTCAGCCAATCAAGGCGTCAGAAAAAGTGTGCGGCAACCACGCAAATTTTTAGGAGTGACCGGCGGGTGGCAAGGACACTCTGGCAACTTGGGCGAGGGCGGATTCAGCAGAACCGGGGGACGCAGCTGGCTCGAGAAAGAGACAAGGGCGAAGTCTGGTGTGTGCTGGGGGCGTGTGCAAAGTCGGAGGCCGGTTGTACTTGAGAGAACTCAGAAGCTAACAACTGGACAGCCGAAGGAGGGGGGTGGTAGTGAGTTTGCTTTCCACACAGGAGGGAAAAAATGATACTTTTAACACGAGGAAAAAAGTCAGAAAAAAAAGGTGAGTGAAAAATTACTTTCCTTGTGGAAGAAAAGGATGCGACAAATTTATGGGGAGGAGGGGTTATGGTTGTTTTAATAGGAGGCTGTCCTGAAAAATTGGCGGTGTGCGCACGCCCCTTACGCGGTATTGCTTTTTCTGCGCGCGAGGCGCTGTGATTGGTCCAGTTTTCAGGACATGGCCGGGTAACCTGCTCCCGAGTGGGGTTACCCGGACACTCCCCTACCCCAAAAAGAGGGGGGTCGGCCACTTCTGGCAGGCTCGCAACCCGAATCTTGGCCCAAAGCGGAAGTATTCCACTGCCCCTATCTACCGCCTAAAAAATTTATGCAGACACCGACACTCTCCCTGTCCTATCTGAACTGGGCCCATTTCCTCACTAGCCACGATCGGCCCCTACTCTCCAAGGGCACATTCGGGCCGTTTCACCGCCTGATTCTCGGCCTAGCACCTCAATGCCTTCAGGACCCCCTCCTACTGCCTCTACACTGCGCCCCTCGTCTTGGATTGGGCTCAATAGCTTGCTCGACGGCCCCGCCTCTTCCTACCACTGCCTTTATTGTCTGTCTGGCCAGACAACATGTCTGATCAAACATGTGGGGCGGTGCCACATAACCCCCAAACACCTCCTTCTGTCATCAGCAAGTATAGCGATAGTGAGGGTGTCGTCCCTTTGTTAGGAGCGGGGGCTGGCACTCTGCCATCCTTGCAGGACGCATGGAATCCTTCGTCCACGTCCCAATTTCAGGATCCTGCCACGAACACCCATACTACTGGGATCCCGTCTCTGCCCTCCTTCCTCCTTCGAAGCCCATCTATCTGGCTTGATCTCGTCTAAATCGTTGACGTGGAAACCATCGGACTCGTCTATCGCCTGCCCCTTTCTTGCCATTGATTGCCATTGATGCTGGTAGCCTGATCCTGTGACAATCAGACGCCGTTTGGGCCCGTTTGGCGAAATTGGCGTAGACCCTGGGGCACCTTGAAATGTAGAGAGATAGGCACAGATAGACCGTCTACGTCGGGAGAAATGTGCATTCTGTTGGTAGCAATGGGATGAGAGGCAGGTTGCGGTGTTGGCGTGAGTCAATTGTCGTGTGTGGGCCCAGTAGAAGAATTAAAGGTGGCATGTAGCCGTTTCTTGTAGAGAATTTTAGCTTCTGACAGCTTGATTTGGATCAGAAATGTGAAATTCTGAAATTTCTGAAAAATGTCAAAATCCTGCATTTATGCAAAATGCACCTCTTGTTTACACTCTAATTATAATTGCATAGGTTGGAGCAATGTCGCCCGATGTCGTGGATCAAGCCAATGGACTCCGACACTAGTCCCATTCTAATCCCATTCTAGTCCCACAATATCCTGATTCCAGTCCGACACTGCTGTGATTCTCAGTGCCTAGATTCTGCATGTTTTAGGAAATGTCCCCTCCTTTGCTCCATCCAATTCTCTGCCTATTTTGGCACTACAGTATTCAAAATTCATGAATGTATTATCAGTTGTAAGGCATATAGGGACACGCATGTAGCAGGGCAGAGGCCGACCAGCAGCCATGGGGAAAGGGGTTGGACAAGACAAAGGAACGTCACGCGACCAAAAATCACGTGTACACTCCTCTGTCTGCTGGCCCTCCTTCCTAAAAAGCCCCCTAGGGCCCCATTTCGCTGGCAAAGCGCTCTGCGATATTAAACACCGACAACGCCTCCAAATTATCCACCGAGGTGTGGCGCGTCAGGGGCACCGACTTGAAGGACCCAGGAGAAGAAGTCATGGGCGAATTTATTTCCATGCCTTCCCTCTCGCTATTATTATGCCTCGACGAGTAGTATCTCTCGTACTTGGGCTGGTTGTAGTCCTCGGGAACCTTGGTTTCTGAGCCAGTCAGACACTTGTTGATGAGAAAATCGGCCAAGGACCGACGCCACGAGTCCTCGGTGCCCGCCACGCCCGAGACAAATTGCTGGCGCAAAGCATTGGTTGCACCCATGGTGAAGTCCTCGTACATAGAGTCAAATTTGTCGTCGAAATTGTCCATATTGACGCGTTTTTGCTGGTCATGGTCGGGATTCTGTGCGTATTGTTGGGAATTATGCTGGCCAGAGACCTCGTTGGATGCGCCAGTCAACCAGTGCTCCTTCTGGCTCAACTGGGACTCGAGCCCGCTCATCACCTTGAGCGTGAAGTCCACCAAGGACTGCGCATTCTTATTATTGAGCAAGTACAACTGGTTGTTGATGTACTTCTGGTAGACGTACTGGGCGAGCGGAATGCACACCTTCATCCCGATAATAAATAGTTTAATGGAGAGTATCAAGAAGCTCTGGAGCTTGTCCAACTCGGTGTGGTTCTTTGTATCTGGGTCTGTAATTTCGAGTTCTTGTCGGAGCTGTTTGAGAAGGCGCTCTTTAGTGGGTCGGTCGAGGCCCTTCAAGAGCTGGTTTATGGCGTCAGGCTCGCAGTCCTCGGACGTGCCCGAGGATGGTCGAGCCGTTCGAGAGTTGGAGGAAGTAGAAGACGCGTTCGGAGGCTGCTGGGGCAGTGGGGGCTGTACGGGGTCGACAAACCCGAGCCTGGCCTTGCCAGTGTCGACGACGTTGGAGATGAAGCGCCGCACAAAGTTGTTCTGCTTCTTCTCCTTCTCGATGCGCTGCACGATGGAGTCCTTCTCCTCGAACTTGTTCTGCTGTTTGAAGAAGGTGTCGATGTTCTTGCTGATGAGCTTGTCGAACTTCTCGTTCTGCTCGTTGAGGTACTGCTTCGTGCGCCGCTCGCGTTCCATCGACTCGATCTCGGCGGCCTGGCGCCGTGTCTCCTCGTTATTTACCGCCAGCTTCATGGTGCTGCCAGAGAAGGATGACGGGGCTGGCGAGCCCAACGTCCGTTCACCGCTCCCAGACTTCTTCTGGTTCATGCGGCTGATGCCGAGCGGCATGTCATCGCATGTGTCGCAGTGGTTCAAGTAGGTGAGTTCCTCATCGTACGACGAAGCGTCCTCGAGCTCGTCCGCTTGTTCTGCTCCTCCATCCTCGTCCTCCTCGTCCTGCTCTTCAATCACCGAGATCGTGTCCAAGGGGTCACGTTGTCGGTTCCGAAGAAGCACCGAGTGGATCTTGACCTTGGGCGACACCGGCACCACTTCGTTGGTGTCGTCCTCGTATGGATTGGCCGAGGAGGCCGAGGAGTTGGCGATGAGAAGAGACGCCGTGAGTGGATCTGGGGCGGAATCCTCGGCCAAAATGCTGGTTAGGACCAGCGGAATGTGGTCAGAATAGGGGACCCTGTTGATTGTGGCCCTTAGAAGCGACCGGACCACCATAGTAGCAGAAGAAGATGAGGCTGAAAGGACAGTTGCAACACTTTTTATGTTTTATTGTTGGGAATGATCACATGCACCAGGGGGGTCACGTGTGCGGGAGACCACTTCCTCGCTGGTGGTTGTGCAGCGTGCAGCGGGCAGCTGCACATGGACCTGCACCATGCACCAGCAATGTAGTTCTATGCGTGGAGCTGCATAGAACATAATTATAACGAAGAATAGACATAGTGTCCAATCTTCCTCTTTTCTTGTTTCTTCTCTTCTTCCCTATCCATGTCCTCGTTTGTGTTGAAATACGTCGCCAACCGCATCCTCCGTGACAACCAGTTGAATCGCCTCGGCGTGGAAGACCCCTACCACGAGTATGTGCCTGTTGAAACTTCCAGAACCAAAAACCCTCCCAAGCTCAAGCGCATTGCTCGTAGGATTCCCGCCGGACTTTCGCCAAACGACCTCGAGGTGTTGGCCGCTTTCAAGAAAAAGGCCCACCGCTATGATATGTGGTTCAACTTGCTCGGTGTGCGTTTTGGCTGGACCAATATCGTGGGCTTGATCCCAGTCGTGGGCTCCGTGATATCTACCTACTGGTCGCTCGAACTCTTGCTTTTGGCCCGTCGCTTGGATGGCGGGTTCCCGTTAGACCTCCAGTTGCTCTTTATCTTCAACATCCTCGTGGACTTCTTCCTTTCGTTGATCCCAATTGTTGGTTCCATCATCGAAATCGGCTATAAGGCCAACTCCCGCAACTATCTCTTGCTCGACAAGCACTTGCATCGTGTTGCCAAAAGTAACCGGGGCGAAATCGCTCCCAAAGAGGTGCGGCCGGGATTTTTGAATGATAAAGTCCAGCCATTTGTGGACGAAACCATCAAACCAGGTGCTCTCAGGGCCGGAGAACAGCTCAAGAGTCTCATGGAACTGGCCACCAAGTCGACACCCACCACCTCATCGTCGCTAGAGTCCAAAAACGTACGTGAATCGGCAGAATCGGCCGATACCCTGGTCTCATCTCGAGACTTCAAGGACTCCGATAAGGGTTCCATCCGCAGTATTCAGAGCTTGAACTCATTGTTGGACAAAAAAAAGTGAGTCAATGGTGAATAATTATTGCATAGCATACTCAGGGGACTAGTGGCATGAACGGGCAAATTTCGGATACTGGATTTTCTGGAATTGCTGAATCACTTGACGTTAACTATCTCATGAATTTGCTGGATAACATTAATGGTATAATATTCTAGAGTTCTGAGTCCTGAATGTCAGAGGATCAGAAGATCCGAAATTCTGAGTATCTCATGGCTGTAATTCCCAAAAGTCAGAATGTTCAGAATATTGAAAGCTCTTAGTCTGAAAGCTCTAAATTATCTGATGATCTAATGCCAAAATATCGTGAAGTCCCCAATTTTCTTCCTTCAATGTTCATTATTTATGTACTTTTCTGGGAAAAATTCCATGCCCACCTCGTGCATTGGATCTGTCGTCTATAAATATCCGAGAGAAGGAAACATAGTACTAGATGTCTCAATAATGTCGCTTTAACGTGATTTTTCACTAAGTAGTAAATACGTCACTTTCCTAGTCTGGGCGTGCGCCAACCAATAAATATAGCCCATTTGTCACTACTTTATGACCTACCAAGCCTTCAACACGGTTTTTTTGGCACTGTCTATTTATAGTGGCCGTATCTCATTTATTCCACATTAACTTCTCGATGGCAAAGAAAAATAAGAAATCTGCTTCTTCAAAATCGCCAGCTCTGCCTCAGAATCAGGACAACTTGGTGGCCTTGGATTCAGACTCGTCCAACACCGAAGCTGCACCCACACAAACGTACGAGAACAGCACAGAAACACGTCCAATAGAGTCTTCTGAAGGAAATGGCTCGATCGAAACCGAAAAACCTTCCAATAACGACGTTGTTGCACCTGAAACTCACGTAGTTTTGGACAATACCAAGTCTAATGATCTGGGCTCTACCGCTATAGATTTGGCCAGCGACGACACCAAAATCGCCTCAGAAAACATTGAGCTATCCACAATGGACGAGACCGAAGAAGTTTCGTCGATAAAGTCCACGGACGCGATTTTGGACGCCAACAAGGACGACCTCAACACCCTCGCCAGAGAAGAGAACACCCAGCCCACCGAACAGGAATTGAACCCCGATTTGGCCAATTTCATGCATTCGTGTCAAGAAGGCAACCTCGCGGTAGTCAAGGAGCTCATCTCGACCAAGAAAGTCCAGGCATCGGACACCTTTTCAGACGGAGTGACCGGGCTTCACTGGGCCTGTATTAATAACCGTCTTTCCTTGGTGAAATACTTGACTTCCAACGACTTTTCTACAGCAGACCCCAACCAGATGGGAGGAGAGCTCAAGGCTACTCCCTTACATTGGGCTTGCCGTAACGGTTTGGTCTACATTGCCGACTATTTGCTCACAAATACCAACGCGGACCCCTCGCTCAGAGACGCCCAATCATACAATGCATTGCATTTGGCGGTTCACAGCTCAAATATTCCATTGGTAACATATTTATTATTGACCTGTTGCGGGCCCAATTCCAAAAAACCGCTCTATGTGGATGTGGCAGACAATTTTAATAGAACCAGTTTGCACTGGGCTGCTTACCAGGGTGACATCCTCACCATTAATGCATTGTTGAAGTTTGGTGCTGACGTATCCAAGGTCGATAGCTCCTTATTTATTCCGCTTCATTGGGCCTTTATGAAGGGCCACAAGTACGTCCTCAAGACTCTAGTGGAGGCAGGCTCGGATATCTTCATCAAGAACGACCAGGGGAAGAACTCGTTCGATGTTGCAAAGGACATGAACTGTCTTCCTACTTGGAATCAGGTCTTGGTCGAAGATCAAAGAGACCCTGAAAATAATTGGACCAAAAAGGGCAAGATAATCGAGCCTAAGTTGGCCAAATTAATCACATTCTTCGCCCCATATGTGATAGTGCCTATTGCACTCAATATGTGTACCTTCTCCAAGGGATATTTCATTCCCAAACTATTTCTTGCGTTTGTTGTGTTTGCTGGAGGACACTTCTTGGTTGCTCAAACCATTGTGCCGATTTATTTGGTGGAAGCAAAGGCATTTGCAAGGTCTCCACTTATGGCTGGTATCTTTTCGGGCACTATGTTTTGGGCTGTTTTAGTTTGGTTGACAAAAGTACTTCCTGTGACTTTGTTCACTAACTTCTTCTCCAATGTCCTCTTAGCTGGCTTCATAGGTCTTTGCACATGGTCATTCTTCAAAAGCATGTTCATTAACCCAGGATACGTACCCGTCCCTAGCAATAAGAGTGCTATTTTGGATCAAGTAAAGGACCTTATTCAAATCGGGAAGTACGACACAGACCACTTTTCTTTTGAAGAAATGGTGAGAAAGCCATTGAGATCCAAGTTTTCCAGACAATCGCAAAAACTTGTGGCAAGATTCGATCACTATTGTCCATGGGTCTACAATGACGTTGGTGTCAGAAACCACAAGTTGTTCATGACGTTCATCTACAGTTTGAATGTGATTATATTGCTTTTCACTTATTTGTCTCTCCTGTACTTCGAGGAGTTATCAGATGACTACGATTCTGACATGGATGGGGAATGTACCATTTTTTCAGATAGTTTATGCTATGGTTTCAGTACCAAGCACTTCCATTTCAACATCATGGCATGGTGTCTTCTTCAATACATCTGGCTCGTGTCCTTGTGTGTTGTGCAAACTTTCCAAGTCTTGAAGGGTTTGACTTCCAGGGAATTCAGCATGTTGAACAAGAGAATGGTTAACAGCAAATTCAACCATGCAACTCTTCCAAGAGATTTTGCTGCGGTTTCTGATGACATCAGCACCGCCGAGGGTTTCAATGGACCACCCCCACCTTCGGGTCATCATCATGGAAACTCTGAGTTAAAAACATGCATGAATCTTCTCGGTTTGGACCAATTCTACATGACTGTTAAAATGAGCGTTGCAGGTCTCGTTTCGTCCTCTTCTTCTAGCACGGAAGCTCCAAATGCCTTGACTACCGTGAACATTCCTACTGATTACGGCCTCTTGCAGAACTGGTTAGATTTCTGGGTGTTAGGAGACATTTCCTTGAGAAATGTGTTCTACTTGCCTATAGAGGGTGAAAACAACTTGAATGGCCAAGTCGTGGACTACTACAAGTTGTATGAATATCCACCTAAGGTAGTGGGAGGCAACATGGTGTAGGAAGTGTGGTGAGTACATAGAAAGTTGATTCAATTAAACATATTAGGTAAACGTTCGAATACTAATGTTGGAATGAGTAGAATGCTACAAATTCCAGACACTAGTTATTCAGAGTAATTAACAGACATCACAGGTAACTCCAGAGAACTTGACCGTAGTAAACTAGACGGAAAATCCGATACGCCAATACAGATAATTATTGTCCGTAGCTACCAAGTCGATACTAGTTAATTTACAATAACAAGATAATCACTCTTCAAAGTCACCTCCACCTAGAAGTCAAATCGAAGAATAGGATCTCGTCCTAAACAGTGGTCAACGCAATCACAGAATTGGTCACCTCCAGTCACACCTAAGCATAGACTGGAGTACTTGTCAGACTGCCACTTACACCCACCCCAGA
>JAJMBP010000020.1:0-223249 GCA_030565345.1 Suhomyces coccinellae | reverse complement strand
AATACTCAAGAAAACCTATACTGCAATACTCAAGAAAACCTATACTGCAATACTCAAGAAAACCGCTCAAGCAACATCATCAGAACCTCTTCTTAAAGTTGACAATGTTGTAGGCTTCCCATTCAAGTTAGTCTTCATGGATACAGGCACTTGAATAACCACACTTGCTGTTTGACCGTAAAGAGCAAATTTGGTTTGAGTGGTTGCGAAATCTCCAGACCAAGTCGATGTTACCGTAGTAGTGGGAGTTGGCGCTTGAATAACAATAGTAGGTTTTCCATCTGCTCCTATTTGAGTAAGCGTGCTGGTAATGCCTTTACCCCAAGTCACAGTCTTATGAATGTCTGTCTCAACAGGTGTTTCCGCTGGTGCAATAATTGTAGAACTAATTGCTGAAGTAGTATGCACATCATTAATTTTAGAACTCAATTTAAGCTGCATTGGTTTTGCCAATTGCGACGGAACCTGAACTACCACACTTGCTGTTTGTCCGTAAAGAGCAAATTTGGTTTGAGTAGTTACAAAATCTCCAGACCAAGTCGATGTTACCGTAGTAGTGGGAGTAGGAACTTCGACCACAATAGTAGGTTTTCCATCTGGTCCCATTTGAGTAAGAGTACTGGTAAAGCCTTTAGCCCAAGTCACCGTATTATGAACATCTGTATCCGCTGGTGTTTCAACTGGTGCAATAAATGTAGCACTACTAGTTGAAGTAGTATGCTTGTCAATAATTTTAGAGCTCATTACCAATGACATGGGTTTTGCAAAATTAGATGGAACCTGGATAATTACGCTAGCGGTTTGTCCATAAAGTGCAAATTTAGTTTGAGTAGTTGCAAAATCTCCAGACCAAGTCGATATTATCGTAGTAGTAGGAGTAGGAACTTCGATAACAATAGTAGGCTTTCCATCCGGTCCCATTTGGGTAAGAGTACTGGTAAAGCCTTTAGCCCAAGTAATGGTTTTATGAACTCCTGTATCCGTAGGATTTGCTGCTGCTGGAACATCAATGACCACTGTCACCGTTTCATTTTCTTCTGCTGGAATAGTGTGAGTGCTTGTAACCTTTTCGTTCCAAGTCTCAGTTATCGTAACAGTTGGAGATGAATTCTTTTTAGCTGTGTTTGTAGTGACATGGACTTCATTACTTGTCGAACTCAATTGAGAGGTCTTAGGGGAATGCACAATAGATGGAACCTTTATAACCACGCTTGCAGTTTGGCCAAGAATAGCATAGTTGGTTATCGTCGTCTCATAATCTCCAGACCAGGTGGAAGTAACTGTCGTTGTTGGGGTAGGCACTTCAATTATAATAGTAGGCTTTCCATCTGGTCCAATCTGGGTAAGCGTGCTAGTATATTTGTTACCCCAAGTAACTGTCTTATGTGTCTCAGTATCAGGAACATCTATAACAACAGTAGCAGGAACTCCATTGATAAATTCGGTGTGTGTCGAAGTAATTTGTTTGTCCCATGTTTCAGTTACAGTTCTTATACCGCCAATTTGGGTGAACTTTGCAAAAGTCTGAATATTGACTTGTGTTGTCTTGGTCTTGGTAGACTTAGTCTTGGTAGTTTCTGTCGTTGGTGTAGTTGCTGTGGTTGACATTGGGACTTCAACTATCACTGTGGCGGTTCCACCATATACAGCAGGCTGTGTAGTTGTAGATGTAATTGTTCCAGTCCAAGTAATGGTTATAGTTGTAGTTGGTGTTGGAACCTCAATGTAGATTGTATCGGTACCACCAGCGGGACCCGTTTTTGTACTTGTTGCTGTGTACAGTTGACCCCAGGTCACAGTAGTAGTTACCCAAGGTTTTGGTACATCAATTATAACTGTACCAGTTCCACCCTTGGTTGCAGGAATTGTATGGGTACTAGTCATCCTTTCTTCCCAGGTCTCAGTTATGGTAATTGTGGGAGTTGGCACGTCAATAATCACGGTCGCAGTCTCTCCAGGCTTTGCAGAGTTGGTAGTTGTAGTGGTGTAATCATTGGGCCAAGTCTCAGTGACTGTAACCGTTGGAATAGGAACTTCGATTTTTTCGGTATTGGTTCCACCTGGCGTTGCAGTCTCTATAACAGTAGTAGTATACGAATTGGTCCAAGTTTCAGTAACAGTTACAGTAGGAGTGGGTACTTCAATGATTATTGTATCTGTTCCACCAGGTGGTGCCGTGTGGGTAGTAGTCGTAACATAACTTCCTGACCAAGTTGAGGTAACTGTTGTTCTAGACTTTGGAACGTCTATTACTACAGTGTCTGTTCCTCCTTTAGGCCCTGATTCGGTAAATGTTGTAGTAAATGTTCCTGTCCAGGATTCAGTCACTGTAACTTGTGGTTTAGGATTTTCAATAACGTAATAGTCTCTCAAAAGTCCCCAGTAATGCTTGGTAGTTGTATAACGTCTGGTCCACGTATGGGTAAGTGTTAATGGAGATAAACGAGTAATTGTTGGAAGATGAATTTCGGGAAACTTAGGAATCACAGGAACCCAAGGAACCCATGGTGGTCCACAGGGTGGAGGTGGGGGAAAATCATGTTTTGGAACACATCTGGGCGGACGGCGAGGAGGATAGCACATCACCTGCATTGTAGGTTTGGCTCCTTTATCTCCAGTAACAATCATTGTAACATTATCGGTATATGGCCAATATATTGTTTCCGTCTGGTCTGGTTCTGGAACATGGACTATAGCGGTAACCATACCATCTGCTGTTACATGTGAAGTACTTGAGAAAGACTTCAGCCAAGCAGAAATTGTAACATAAGTTATTAAAGGAGCCAGCAGAATAGTATTCTTATTTTCTTGAGTGGTCGTTGGTGTAATCTTGTTGAATTCAAGACCTTTTCTCTGCAATCCATCTTTATCTAGAACCTGAGCATAACTGTTGCAAAATATAAAAGCAGAAGCTGCGATTAATTTTAATCCTTTGAACTTCATGGCTTGAAAATTGTAGAATAATGTTCTAATTGTACGTATTTATATTAAACATTTCATTATTTAGAACCGCCCTAGCTTGGCATCACTAATGAACTAATTTAATTGTCTCACGTATTATCTTGCAGGTCATATAACGATTTGTATCAATAGAGTCTATAGTAGCTTTAGTGGGTGCAATATTAAATAGCAAATGCCGAAATCGATTCTCGTATCATTTCTTCGGCTTTTCCTAATTGAGGGGGTTATTAATTGGAACATAATCAAAGGTTAAATTCTACTTTGTGTAAAATGGTAAATCAGTTATGAAATCATTTGAGTATTGCAGTTTAGGTTTCATATCGTTAAAGACAATTGGGTATATGATGTGCTTCCTTTTGATTGAAAATCCCTCTTTGTAATTCATGTTTTTGTCAAATGGAAATGTTAGGTGAGTTTTCTGCATGATTTTTGAATTTCTTGGTAGAAGTAGATTTCGTTGCCAAAGGTCAACTATATACGTGCATGGCTTTGGAAAATTACCTTCATTGAAATGACCCCACAAATATTACTAACTGTCTGCAAGTTCCTATCCGAGAATGAATAAAATTTTCAAGAAATTTAATCATTTTCAACTGTTTAAACATGTCTGCACAGCTTAGAGTGATTTCCTTGGCTTGACAATTGAGGATCTAACTTACCTTTAGTGGAAGGTTAAAGAATTGAGTTATAGAATGATGATAAAATTATAAAAAAGACAACTTGAAAAAAGAACTTATTCATAGTGTACTGTAAATCTCTGATGAGTTACAATTCGCTAACCTCATTGACGTCCCCTTTCATAAGGCTACGA
This sequence comes from Suhomyces coccinellae, assembly GCA_030565345.1. Lineage (NCBI taxonomy): Eukaryota > Fungi > Ascomycota > Pichiomycetes > Serinales > Debaryomycetaceae > Suhomyces > Suhomyces coccinellae. The sequence goes on along the minus strand of JAJMBP010000020.1, from coordinate 219,477 downwards.
TATGGTTCAATTTTTTTTTTTTGTTCGCAGGGATGCATCGTTCTTTTCGCGCCTTCGATACAACATTATATTGTTCTTCCTGTTCCCTAAAACTATATCATCCAGATTGATATTCAAAGCAGGTAGAAGCTTTCATAAAGCGAATATGAACTCTTACATCTACTTCAGTCTTTTATTCTAAATAGACTCAAGCATTGATATCATATTGTCTACGTAAACATAATAATTTTGAACCTAAAAATTGGCTAATATTGACGCCTCCGTTCATCGAAAGGAACAAAAGAGTTTCGAAATTGTTGTCAGACCTAAAGATGTATCAAATATTTTTACGGTAGTGCAATTATGCTCATTCAGATTTCTTCAATGTATACTGTGCAAACTCTTCATTATTTCAAATATTGGTCGAAATACTAAAATTTTCGAATTCTTTACTACTTTCTCTTTCGGCATTTAGTCCCTTATCACTTTGCCAAGTATTTAGCACGCAAGTTAACAGCATATCCGAAATCATGTCATCTTTGAAGCATCTGATCCTATACACTTTGAAAGTTATAAATAATTAATTTATCCACTAACTCTTTTTGGTGACAAAGCCATTAGTGTTGAAGTAAGCTCTAACCCGGGATTACAATATTTACCCAAGAAATAGACTACCAAAATTATTTTCTTGAAAAAATGATTAAACCAATAATCAAAACTCCTAAAGAGTCATCCTAGAGGAAAGAAGATGTAGTATTATGTCGAAATGTAGTCAGTTGCTTGGTCTACCATGATGAGCCATTTAAGAATACAAGACTCTCTCAGTCCTACAGATCGAGCGGACTAAACTCTGGTTAGATCATTATCAAATTCTTAAGCAAGAACAATACTTGATCCAAGTAGATAAAGTCAAGCCAACCATTTCTAGGATTTCAACTTATGGGGGGTTCAGTCCTCCAATTTTGCAAAGTCACTCGCGTATAGTTCCGATACAGAACGAGGGTCGCTTATTTTATAGCATACATCTATATCTTAAAAAATAAATCGACGAAGACAGCTAGATGACAGTATAGAAATACCTTGGCAATATCAATTTGGAAGACTTTATATTCAAAATATAATCCTTTCAAATGTGACTCTCGTTGAGTAGAAGATTGATGTATATGTTGAAGCATATTCATATGAAGCGGATTGACCTTGAGGTCTTCAGAAGGACGAACAATACAGTTGGAAAATATTGCTTTTGAGTTATTTTAACTGTTACTTCATAGCCGTCTTCACCTAGAATATTCATTTTCACTCTAAGCAGGATCAAGATATTTACGAATACCTCATGTAAGACTGCACCTCAACTCCCACATTTATTCCTCTCATATAAAGAAGTAACAATCATGTACAAATATGCAGTATAGGTTGCAGTGTAATTTTGCAAGTACTTTCTCGTGCAGATAAATTGAAGTTTACCAAATCCCCTTCAAGCCTAAGAAATTAACATCTCGGAGAAGCAAAACAGCAATTCGAAATGTCTTCAATATAAAAAAAATGAATATAATCCAATTTCTGAAACCCTTTGAGCAAGTTGCGCTTCTTCGTTGAGTTGCAATAGCTGGTTTTGATGTTTTTTCTCACAGGGTTAAATTCCGTGTTTTCGATAGAAAAATGAACACACAAAATTAGTAGTGTGGAATTTAGATACGCTTGATAATGATAAGATTCGGCCCGAACTTTGCATTGCATTTGAGGGGATAGCCTTGCATTTGAGGGGATAACTTTGCATCCGTGGGGATAACTTTGCATCCGTGGGCATATCTTTGCATCCTTGAGGATCATATCAAATCAAGCGGACGCTGATCCAGAATAATTCATTATATGCACCTAGTGTAAATCTTCCTTGATGGATAATCTGATCCGAAAAGAATTACCAAACTAGTCTGAAGCAGCATAATTTTGGTAGACTGTCTCGCCTCTTATTTAAGTGCCTTAAATTCGGCATAATCATTACAGGTACATTCTGTGAACAAAATATTAAATTAAGTAAATTTATTAAGGTCATACATTCCTTATCAAACTTTCTATTGTTATCTTCAGATTTAGATATATTTATGTCAAAAATGAGAGGTATAAATACTCGGTCCCCGGAATTTAATTCCTCCCAAAAGAGTTAGGTGACAGAAATGATAGGAGAAAAAGGTTCAACAAAAGAATGCATTCAGGTAAAATCAAGTGACATTGGCAATGATGAAGAAATCGATGCTTTACATACAATTATATCACCACATACTGGAAAGGAGGTGATAATTTCCACGGATCAGGATGAAGCGATGAAATATGCCATGAACGGTTCTATAACCTATGATAAAGAAAGAGACAGGAAGCTATTATGGAAAATCGATCTTTTTTTGATGCCTATTATGTGTATGCTATACTGTCTACAATTTATGGACAAGCTTTCCAATTCATACGCATCAATCCTAGGATTACGACAAGACTTGCACATGGAAAGTAATATGTACAGCTGGACCGGTTCCGCCTTTTATCTCGGGTATTTGTTTTTCGAATCCCCTGCATCAAGACTTTTGCAAAGATTTCCTGTCGCCAAAACGGTGGGAATATTTGTCATTTTATGGGGTGTAGTTTTATGCCTCCACTCAGTTCCAAGGTATGCTGGATTTATCGCCTTGAGAACCATTCTTGGAATGTTAGAACTGAGTGTTACACCAGCTTTTGTCATCATTACTGGGCAATACTACAGAAAGGAGGAAACGTTTTTGAGAACTGCCCTCTGGTTTTCGTCGAACGGAATTGGTGCCTTGTTAGGTAGTGGTGCTATTGCATACAACGTCAATTTACATAAAGAGCTGTACCATTTAGAAGCATGGAAGTTGATTTTCATAGTTACTGGGAGCTTAACAATATTCTTAGGTATTGTTATAATCTTGCATATTCCTGATTCCCCTTCTAAAGCGTGGTTTTTGAATAGTGAAGACAAGATGTTGGTGATTGAGAGAATTAGAGTGAATCAACAGGGATTTGGAACCAAAAAGTTCAAGAAACACCAATTTATCGAAGCTTTCACTGATGTTAATACATGGCTCTTCTTCACTTTTGCCTTGTTTACTGACATTCCTAATGGAGGACTAACAAATTTTGCTAGTATCTTGTTGACGGAAGGATTTGGCTATAGTATAGGTAAATCATTACTCATGCAAATGCCTTTCGGCGCAGTTGAATTTGCGGGTTGTACATTATTTGCTTTCTTATTCCGTTATTATCCAAATCGACTCGTTTGGGCCATGCTTGCTACAATTATAAGTTTAGTTGGAACAGCCTTGATAGCTTTCACGCACACTAAAAAAGGTTTGGCTGGTTATTCTTTGACAGGGCTTGCTCCACTTGGAATGATTTGCTGTCTTTCCAGCATTTCAAGTAATGTTGCAGGTCACACCAAGAAAGTCACAGTAAATGCTATCTTTTTGATTGGTTATTGTATTGGCAATTTAATTGGTCCTCAAACCTTTTTGGCAAGCGAAGCCCCTCAGTACACAACGGCCAAAGTATGCATGACCGCGTTCTCAGCCGCTTCGTTAGGTTGTCTTGGGGCTCTCTTCATCAGTTACCATTATGAAAACAAGAGAAGAAATGCGTTAGAAGTGGACCTTTCACAATATGAACACATTGAGAATATTGAGTTTGCCGATTTAACAGACAAAGAAAATCCTTACTTTCGCTACACTATTTAGAATCATGCTTACTACAGTTATGATGTCTTGTTCACTAAGTTCGAATTTCAACATTTCTATTAAATATACATACGTTCTAAATTTTCTTGAAGAGTTTCTAATTGATTGCAATGATTTTGGAATCACTTGTGTACTTCACTGGTGCAAGTGAAATAGTCTTATCATCTAAATTGAACACCGTGTATGCATGTTTCAAAAAGCTTACACCGACAATGTTGATATTGTACAAAGAAACTGAGCTCTCGATACCCAATGTGCAATCAGGAAGGAGCAAATCACTGTAAGGCACCTTGATTACAGTGTTGCCAAATTGAAAACTGAGAAACTGGTCTGCTGGGAGTGAACAGGATTTAACTTGAAATTTATTAGTGTCAGAATTGTAGGTTGCACCGGTGGCCTGGCCCACATCAAGAAAAATGTCTTGTGGCAACCAGATATCAGCAGTCCCTGAGTCCAAAATGACCGATGTGTTCTTGGTGTCATGAGATTTTCCATTTGCATCAATAATATTTCCCAAATTTAATGAAAGAGTGCCACCATCTATGTTGAAGGTCTCTAAATTACCGTCGTATTTTGCTTGATCAATTCCTCCAAAAAGTATAGTGCCTTTGGTCTGTGAATCATCGGTAAGGTAAAGTGAAAAGGCATTTTTTGCAATCAAGCCATCAGCTTGAAGTGTTTGAGGAAATGTCATGTAAGAGTCAGCAGACTTGAAAGACACTCCCATTATTCCAATATTTCTGGTGGTATGATTCACAGCAGCAAAAGTGATATTATTAATAGTAGGCCCGTTAGGCACAGTGACTTGATCATTGGCCAAATACCCAGTTGCTGTATCATTCCCACCGTATTGGATGTAGAATTCCTTCTTGGTTGGATGGTATGTGCTGGATGTGCTTGTGTTAAAGGTACCATATGGAAAGGAACAAGTACCTGCGCAATCGCAATCAGATAGAGGGAGCCAAAGATCAGCACTTCCAGTATCTACTTGAAGTCCGATTTTTTGGTGGTCGGAACCAAACTCCAAGTCCAAATTAAAATAATGCACGTAGTTGTCTAAACTTCCACTGACCAGATCTCCTGTAGCAACAGATTGTTGCGATGGCAGATTACTCCCCCGCGAACCTTTCACCACACTAAAATCAAATTGGACGACGCCATTGTTGGAATTTCTAGGGTAAAGTCGAGGAAGCGATGCTCCGGTAACCAAGCTGGAAAGTAAAAGAGTGTATGCGAGGTTTTTGACCATGATTGAACTTGTTCTAATCAACTACAACGTTCATAAAAACCAAGCATATTTATACATGTCCACTTCACTACTTGAGTTAACAAGGTATCGTCTATTCATATTTTTGCTGGTTCGTTCGCTTTCATGGAATATCATTGTTTGCGCGGCTGGTTCCTGACGCTTAGAACCGTTTGCTGGCACTATTTTGAGCCTGGGGTTTTGTGGCATCTCAGGTTCTACTATGAGAGACTATATCGAAGGGAAAACGTCTAGACGAAAACGCTTGTTTGCCATTCCACATAAACCCTGTTCTACTTGTATTGTAAGAATGGCGTCTTTGTTTATATTACAAACAAAGATTCCTGAAAAGCCATAGTTCAGCTCAAGAAACTTGCTCGGGATATAACGGGTAGGGAGCCAGGACTAGATAGGAACCCAAGGTCGTCAAGCAGGCATACCCAGCGGGCTCAGCCGTCAAAGCAACCTATAGCAAAAACGTACCCTGTCAAAGCACTTCTTTTCTTGCTCGATATCTGGTCATATCATAATCCTTTCTTCAAAGTCACACCCACTCTCTTCCACCCACTTTTCTTATGTTCACTACTCCCGTTCTCATTCCTCTCAAGGGGTATAAACACATTTTTTGGGGGTACCTGTAATCTGGCAGACCCAACAATGTTATCAGTTGTTCCCCGATTGATTGGCATTGCAATTTGACACATTACTTCGTAAATGTTCTGCAGAACTCCGCTTGTGCTTCAATCTATCATATTCCCCCGAGCCCATCATACATAGCACAACTAAATCCGGAATTATACTTCACTTTCTCCACACCCCTCGCCGTGAAGGGTTGCACCATGCCCATCACTACAATTGCCTACACCATCAAAGAAGCGTATTCTTCCTTGTAGGTATATACTTCATGTTTAAGCCCCATACTTTCGGCGACCTTTCGGCCTGGGACAGTGCTCGCCCCACTTTACCAAACTAACACCATTTGCTAAATTGGTGCTCAAAAACAAAAACGGCACACTCCGCTCCCGGTGGTGGGAAGGTGGGGTTAAGAGATACTCTGACCAAAATCTTCCCGGATCGAGGCAGAATCCAGGCAAATGTCCCCAATCTCGGCCCGTCTCAGTCTCTAATCACTGTGGTCACCTCCCACATTATCGTACCCTGCAACACGTGAAGCCCACTTGGTAGTAGTCGCCATGGGCAGATTATCCGAAATACTGACCCCGCACTTTATGTGGCATGGCGAGTTCGGCAAATCTCGGGAGAACGTGGCGCGACTCCACCCAGGCCGGCTGCACACGCACCGAGCCGCCAATGGCCCGGCCACGCTCGTCCAATCAGCTTCAAGCTCCGCTCCTCCGACTCCACGTTTCACCTGAAATCCCATTGCTGGCTCCAGGCAACATCTGAGTCCCTGCGGAAAAAAGAAACCAAGATGATCTTCCCCATGTACTGCACATAGCACTCGCGAAAATTTTAGGTCTTCCCCACCAAACGTTTTGGGACCTAGGGCGGGCGACAAACTGTACGGGGTTGTTACTTTGTGAGCTACACCCTTCTTTCTTCCTTAGCACTACGTCAAATACTTCCGTTCCACTCGAGGAGAATCTATCAACGGGTATTCATTCACTTTCTAGACACTCCATTCTTCCGATCCGTCAGCCACACTTCCGTGTTGTTTACTGGTTTGTGACCCGATAACAACTGCCACCTCCTTCGTTCAAGGCCCACCCAAGACTAATCCAACGGTAGCAAGTCCTTCCGTCATCCTCCCATTCCTCCTATCCAATCATATAGCTGTTTAAATGGAAGACCCGCCAGACAAGAAGAAGGATCCCTCGACTAGGCCCTACAAGTGCCCTCTATGCAACAAGGCGTTCCACCGTCTCGAGCACCAGACTCGGCACATTCGAACCCACACCGGCGAGAAGCCCCATGCATGCACGTTTCCAGGTTGCTTCAAACGCTTCAGCAGAAGTGACGAGTTGACACGTCACTTGCGGATCCACACCAACCCGAACTCTCGCAGAAACAAGAACTTGAACAAGAACATCAACTTTGACGAGCCCGTGGCCATAGCAAAGTCCAAGAGAAAGTCCCCTGACAGCGATGATGGCAGCGACACGCCTATGACATCTGTAGGTGTGCCTGAAGAGGCTGCTCCTCGTACTAGTCCTAAGGGAGTCATCGGAGTCAAGCTGCCACGCCTGCCCAGTGACTCAGACGATTCTAAAATGGCCATAGATTCCAACAGTACTCCTGTTTCAGAAGCTGCTGATGTTTCGGCTGCTACAGGAACACATCTAGAACCCCAAATACCTCCCATTAAGGTGGCCAGCAGCAACCAAGGAATCAACGGTGCTAAAGTCGCCACCATTCCAGTCACAACCCCAGGGGCTTCGGGAAACAATGCAGGAAGCGGATTTATGGATATCCTCGCCAGTGCGGCGTCAGAAGAACTCAAGCTTCTCGCAACCAACACCAAATCATTGCCATCTCTAACCGACTACTTTGGCGTATCGAATTCAAGAACTTCCCCTCCCCAACCAGGCTCTAAAATCTCTCCAAAGTTTGACGTAAAGAATAATACCATCTTCCACATGGCAAATGGTCCTGAACATTCGAGCAATAATCTCCAATACTTGTCGAATGTGGCTGCATTTTCAAAATCGGATAAATCAAAAAGTTATACCAGTTTAGCTCCATCCAAAAAGCAATTCATGAACACATTATCTTCATTTCAAACGATGACACCTATTAATCCCCCTCCTATCCACCAACCATTAGCATCAAAGAATAGAACTTTAGAGTCGTCATCTGACATGGACTATGTCAAGCAAAGATTGAAAAAATCTCGTCCCAACAGTCCAAATCCTAGTAACTTCACATTACCCAATTCACCTGTATTAGGTTTATCCCTGGCTAACACACCCATCATCTCAGCTAATAACAGTTCTACCAATTTGTCTTCCTTCTTCATGACACCTGCATTAAGATCCACCAGCAATTCGGATACTTTGAGACCACATCATCCCAGATCCGATGGTACGGAACCAACCACTCCGCCTTCTATTTCAGGCCAAACACCCAAGACATCGCCCACAGCTGAAAGCACTCGTCCTTCAAAGAACGCTTTGCCGTCATTGAGAAGTTTGAATCTTGATTTACCTACCAACCTATCTATGCCTAGTCTCTCGAGTGACTTTTTCAAGGAGTCACAGTATTTCACTCCACCAAAGCATAATATGTTAAGAAGAGGTAATTCTTCGAATGAGACACCAACTATTACCGGAAAGGCATCCAGTTCAGCCCAGAAGGACTAGCTGTGTATATTATAGTTCACTGTATATTAAGGAAATTGGGTACGATTAATTCTATGAATTTAATCTTAAATAAATCCTACTTGTAAGTACGCATGATTTAATTAATACTATGTTGTTTTATTAATATTTGCATAATTACTTGCCCACAGCCCAGACTTCCTCTTCATCTTCAAATCTGTCACTGAACATAGTTTCTTCGTCACCTCCTTCGGCAATTCTCTCTCTTTCGACACCAGCCAATCTAGCAGCAACCCTCTTGGTGTAGTCACCAATAGATCTTGGAACAATACTTTGTCCAGTCACGGTGGTGATTGTGTCCTTTCCGGCGAACCATTCCTCAAATTCCTTCATTTCAACATCCTCAACCAAGTTGAAGACCGATAAGTACGCCTTTTCAGCTGCCAATTTAATTGGAATGATAGGATCTCTAAGACAAGCAAACACGCTTGGAATCAAAAGATCAAAGTTTGGTTTGCAAATGGTGGTAAATTGAAATCTCGAAACCGTTCTAATAACAACCAATGCCAATCTTCTGGTATCAACCGAATTGGAACAAGGTTGAACAGCATTCAAGGAAATTTGCTTAACAAGCTGTTCGACTTGCTCAGCAGTAAGACTGAATGGAGTCTCGGATTCGGTAGATTCCTTAATTGGAGACTTCTTGAGGCCATCCAACAACAAAATCTTACCAATTGCAATACAACCATTATCACTGACATATGGAATAGTGGAGCTGCTGCATTCGATCACAAAGTTGATGATCTCATCCAATAAGCCGACATGGAAAATATGGGATGGGGAGTATCTTAAGAACGAATTGATAGATAAGATACAGAACTTGTCATTAGCATTATCTGGTTTGTCAAGAATCTTGTTCTTGATAATACTGGAAGCTTCCTCTCCGGATAAAATTCCTGCCAAAGAACCAATCAATCTGGCATATGAAACGGCCGAAGAATCATCAACGGAAGTGATTTCGTCCTCGACTAAGGTCATGATAGATGTCTTCGAGCTTTCGTTCATGTTCTTACCAGCCTTGTTGACAACTTCTAACATAGCCTTCAACATAGAAGTCTTCACACCTTGGTCATCAGCAGTCTTAGCACCAGTAACCAATTCAGTCACCAAAGAGTCAATTCTAGGCTGGAACCCAATTAAAGTACCTAATGCAACAACTGCTCTCGATCTTAAAGTATCATTCGAACTGTCAGATAAAGAACGAACAAAAGTTCTTTGCAATTGAGGAATAAATGGTCTCAAGAATTGAGGAATCTTGACCAACAAACTGTTCAATGCAATCAAGATAGCTGCCTTGATGTCACTGGAAACCTTTTCACCAATAACTCTGATCAAAGGACCAGTCATAATGGTAGCAAATGGCTTCAAATTCAAAGCAGGAGTCTTATCAATAATGTTTGCAATAGCCAATGCAGAGGATTCCTTTTGGTCAGAGTTACCGTACATCAATCCATGAAGGAAAATTGGTAAGATACAGTTTGGACCCTTCGCAATCTTGAAACCAGATAAGTCCTCGCCCTTGACACCAGTAATTGTCAACGCCTGGTAAGTAGGTTTGACCAATCTTTCCAAAGACTCCTTTGGCTGTCTCTTCACCAAAGAGTTCAAAGCTTCCAAAGTACCTTGGACAACCTCATCGGAAGGATCACCCAAAGAAAGAACGAATTGGCCAACCATGTCTTGTAAGTATACAGAATAGTCCAAAGTGGTATGAGCAAAGAAGTTACCCAATCTACCATACACAATTCCTCTCTTCTTGGCATCTTCATGCTTAACCAAGGAGAGCAATTGTTGCATCAATGGGTGAACACCATCTTCAGAATCGATAGATAATAAGATTTGGTCGAAAGCACTCTTAATGTCATCCTTTTCTTCTTCGGTTTCTGCCTCAATAACAGCATTGATTAAGGTATTGATAATCAATGGCAATCTCTTGTACAAAGCATTACCAGCAACGGATGCTAATGAAGAAAGAGCTCCCGCCTTGAAGGAGTCGATAGGTGGAGTTAACAAAGTTGGAATCAAAATAGGGAAAATGACATCGGATTTGGATGCCATGATCTCCTGCAATGCCAACAAGGCATGACGAGAATCGGGTCCCTCCATCAAGTTCAAAAGGTATGGCAAGATTTCATCAATAACCACCTTACCCAATTCTTCTTGTAAGGATTCGAAGGCTTGCGCAGAAGCCTCTCTGATCTTTGCATCTGGATCAATAAGGGTCTGTCTAATAATTCTGATAAAGACATCTTGGTATTGGATAAGACCATCGGTTTGAGTAGATTGAATCAATTCGTTCAATGCAATACAAATACCTTGTCTAGAATCGTTCTCGTTGGAATCCAAGGATTCTTCAAGAGTTGGCAACAATCTTGCCAAAGCGCCAGATCCAACTCTACGAACCATTTCACCCAAAGTTTGAGCAGCAATGGTTCTGTGAGTTTCGTCAGAAGATGCCAAACGACGAACAATAATAGCAGTCAAAGCTGGCAATATCTCCTTCACAGTCTTAGGGGTATTCGCAACCAATGCCTTCCAAATATCCACTGCAGCATTTCTGACAATACCTGCAACATCAGACCGACAAACAAACAAGGAAGCCAAAATTCTATCACGACGTTCTTGACCAAGAACATCAACCAAAGTATTGTTGAGCTCGGCAGAATTATCAAATTGTTCTTCATTGAGTTCGTTCTTACCGCTAATACCAGTGATTTGGAACAACAAGTCACCAGTAAGTTCAACAGAGGAAAGACGAATTCTATAACTAGAATCAGACAAACCAATCTCCAATTCTGGCAATAACAAGTCAACGGCCTTCTTGGCATAGTTCTTGACAATTAATCTACCTGCTCTCAACGAAGTGTCTCTGATTTCTTCATCGCTGTCGGCCAAACCATTCAAAATAGGTGGAATAATTCTATTCAAGTAAGGAGCAAATTGAGTACCAAAACAGACTGGCAAAAACAACAACAAAGGAATGAAACCAGCTCTGATATGGTTTCTTGGGGAAGAAGCAGAAGAAATAATAGTAGGTAATAAGTCCTCCAATTTTCCTAAGCCTAGACCGCAAATAACCTCACTCAAGGCTTGGGCAGAACCAAGTCTATCTCCAACTCTGGTTTCATCTTGCAATGTTTGAAGTAATCTTGGAATCAAGTCAGGGAATCTTTCTTCACCTAACTTCTCAACCAAAGAACCTAAGGCTCTGGCAGCAGTAGACCTGGTAGCAGGAACTGGATCCACCATGGCTTCTTCCAATTCGCCGACCAATTGAGGTAAGTATGGCATCAAGTCCTTGGAGTCAACCAAAATTGCCATGTTACCAACAATTTGACATGCTCTCTTCTTAGTAGATGCAGATCTATCCTTCATACCTCTATGAATGACATGAATAATCAATGCAAGAGATGGTCCATCAATGTAATGTACAAATTGGGTCTTGATCATCTTATCTAATGCAATATCAGTGTACTTGGTAGGGTCACCAATAGCATTGATCAAATCTGGGACAATAGCCTGGATTTCTGGATTTCTGATAACCTCACCGAATCTTTTCAATGCTTGATCGGCTGCCTTTCTCACCTCCTTGTGAGTATCATTCAAAACACCAACAATTTCTGGAATAATAGTGGACAAGGAAGAACTCAATTGAGTAGGATCCAAATAAGCCATGGAACCTAACAATTCAACTGAACCCTTCTTTGATCTCCAAGCAGCGTCATCGTCAAGATTAGAGATTGTCAATGGAATCAACTTTTTAATACCAAAACTAGTAGTGTTCTTCATAATTTGCTTAGCAGCAGAGTCAGTGGCTTCACGAACCTCTGAGGCATTGTCACCATAGAATTTCAAGATGATTGGCAAGATTTCAATCACATAAGGTTCGAAGAACTTGCCTAAACTTTGAGACAAACACTCAAAGGCAAAGGACACACCTTCTCTCTTCTTAGGGTTCTTCTTATCTTCTGATGCATCCATCAAAGATCTAACAACATCAAAAGAAGATAAAGACTTGATACCAATACCTTTGACCATACCAGCAATACCATAAGCGGCACCTCTTCTCTTGGCGTAGGAATCGTTACCAAATAACTTTTCAAACAAAGCATCAAAGTGAGTTTGCAATTCTGATTCAAAAGAAGACACCAATGGAGCTAAGCATTCAGAAATGGCATATTGAATGTCTTCAGATGGAGTATCAAGAGTCAAAATAAGACGATCTATGATAGTTTTCAATCTTGGATCAGATGAATCCAAATGGCGTGCCAAAGCACCGTACAAGATAATAACGTTTTCTTTGATGTTATCTTGAACCTTGGATCTAGCGTCCTTAGCTCCAAGGTTAGCCTCGAAAATTGGGATCAAAGTTTCAATGTTGGTAGGGCCATGAAGCTTAATTGCTTCAACACCAGCGTCCAACAATTCTTGACGAACCAAATCTTCTTTATCGCCAAGAGCAGACTCTTCGACAAGGAACTTGAACAACAAATTCACAGTTTCAGAAGTTAAACTTGGAGCAAGAAGCTTTAAAGTCAATGCGACTGTAGATCTTTCTTCCCAAGAATCTCTTTGGCTGCTTGCATTTTGAATAGGCAAACCAAATCTATCCAAAACTGGAGGTGGTGGGTTTTTCTTCTTGTGGTACAAATCAATAAGATGCTGCATAGTATCCTTCAAGGAATGTTGTCCAATAATTTCCACTGAATCGACAATAGCCTTCGCAATGGAAAGTCTTAATCCTGAATCTCCATTTCCGGCCAATTGTAACAATCTAGGAGTACTATCTTCCAAAACGTTAAAGTCGTTGTCTTCCCAAATAGTGTTAGCAATGTCAGCCGAGTGAACATCATTATCGTGAGCAGCGATCCACAATTCATTAGAGTACTTAACTTCCTCGCCAGATAAATCGAATTCAGAATCAAGACCTTCCAAAATACTAGTTCTGACGAACTGATTGGGGGTCATAATAGATTCATACAAACATTTCAAATCTTGAGGAGTGTAACTTACACCAATAGATTGGCACATCAGAAGGAAACACTCCTTCGAGATCTTGGCCTTGGAAGGTAACTTCATCAACGAAATCAAAACTTCCAAAATGTGAATTCTTGGAATACTATCATCTTCAAACAATTCGGAGTGAGTAGATATGATCTCAATGGACAATAATAATTGCTCTTCTTCGGGGTCTTCTTGGACAAATTCGGATGTTACTGCTTGTTTGGAAGTCGAATTCTTGATGGCAACCTGCTTTCCGATTTCCAAAACTTTAATCAACAAGGGCAAAGTGTACGACAAAGTCAAAGTATCGAGTGGCTGGTTGTCTGACAAGATCTTGATTCTGTACAAGATTCTTCCCGTCAAATCTAATAAGTTTTCATCAAGATAGTTAGATGGAATTCCATTAATAGAATGTATTCTGACAGTAGCAACACCAACAAATTCCTTCAAAATGGCTAATTTAGAAGAAATAAGCTTTGACATATTGATAAATGTAGTGACTGGCAAAGAATCAACTAATTCGGTGGTGGTATCGACCTTGGCAATGTCCAAGAGCTTGGAGACAGCCACTGGGAACCAATACTGAGAACCATTGTCAACTTGAATGGCAGAGTTAACCAACTCATTAATAATGGAAGTTGCCCTAAGAATGGTAGTTTTCAAGGTTTGGATCTCAGCTCTGATTTGAGATTCAAGGGCTATCTGCGTGTTTACAGATGCTTGTTCCTCCTTGGTCAACTTCTTAGCAGGTCCTTTGGACTTGGTGCTCAATTCCTTCTTGAGAGATTCTTCCCATTTCTTAATTTCGTAGTCTTTTGAATTCTTATCCTGTGACTTTCCACCACCTTGGTGAAGAATATCAACGACTAATTCGCCCTCAGTACCCTTCCAAATCTTCAAGGAGCTAGCATCAATGCCCTTAAGCTGTTCTGTGTCAACATCCTGAATGATTTTAGCAAGTTTTGGGGCAATGACATCTGGCAAAATAAAAGCCATAATTCCCAAGGCTCTGATACCAGCCTTGTACATTTTTGAATCGAAGTCAACCGAAAGCAAAATTTGGAAAATATCATTAATCATATCTTCATTTCTTGTATTGATCAATTGGGCGATATCCACGCTGAATGAACTTCTTTGAGCCAATCCAGCCCAACCGTTCTTGACGGGAACTGATTCGTGATTAGCCACAATAAGAAGTCTCGTCAAATTATCTTCCACCAAACTTTGATCTTGAATTTGAGTAACTAGTTGTAAGATGATGCTCAAATTTTTGAGATTTAATGCTAAGTCTTCACTTTGAACATTCTTCAAGGTCTCTAACACACTCTCAACCAAGGAACAACTCAATTCTGGTTGTACATTCAATGTTTCTTTGAGGAGGTTGATGCTCTGGAGTCTGAACTTGTAGGGTACATTAGAAGAAATCAACAAGTAGATCCAAGCAAATGCATAGTTTGGTTCCTTGCTATATTTGACTGCAGATTTCAATGCTCTTGCCAACCATTGAAATTCGGAATCAAGAGTAAACTTCGTGTAAACTCTGGAATCGGACAAGATAGATGATTTTTCATCCTCGGGATGCAAGGACTTGTCAAAAACTTCCTTGTCATTGACAGACAAGGTTGTGTGGTATTTTTCACTCAACGCAATAGTAACGTATGCACTAGTAATACCTTTGCCGGTTACAGTTGGAACTGGAGATTGATGGGATTCCTGAAGAGATTTGATCAAAACTGGATAGATTTCGTTAATTAATTGAGTTGAACTTTCATTCAAGTTAGGCAAGGAATAGAAATGTTCACCAACGGAAACGAACCAAAGCCTTCTAAGAGGAAGTTTCTTTTCTGATAAACCAGTCTTAAATTGGTCAGTGATTTTCTTCAAGTCATCCTGACTGACCCCTTCTTCACCATGCAATACCTTAAATGCATGGGTAACAAAAGTCTCAACTAAACATGCCAACGAAGTTTCATTCAAGTCCTTGGGAATTAATGGGATTAAGTCTTTAATAATCTTTAAGGAACAGGTGGTGGAAGAAGCAGACAATGATAATGAAGATGAAATTAATGCCTTGTAGTCTGCATTTGAAGTGGACTTCAAGGCCTTGAGAACTTCATCAATGTACTTCTCGTGGTCTTCATTGGTGAATTTGAGGTCAGGGGTAATGAGATATTTAAGCGATTCTGATGCACCAGCTCTGACATGGTCCTTAGGTGACTTGAAGGCTGACAAAATTGAACTCAACAATTTCGATGTTACAACAGCTGAACCAGATACATGCTTCAAATGCTTAAAAAAGGTTGGCAAGATAACACCAAATGTGTTCTCTGTGGATCTCATTATGGCCTTTTCGATGGTGGGAATCAATTTGTTAAAGTCGTCCTCGGAAATGTGCAATTCCACAAATTTTCCAAAAACTTCCATAGCATGGGTAGAAGGAGGAACTTTAGCCAACAAGACTTGATTGGAAAAGTAGTCAATGACCGGGGTAGTGAACTTTTGTTTGATTTCGTCAACCAATCCAGGCTTGGTAGGAGTCAAATCAACCAATGCTGCAGCCAATACTCCAATGTACGTAAGAACAGCATCAGAGGATAATGAAGAAGTTAAAACCGCTTGGTAAAATGCAGAAGAGTCATTAGAAGATTCTTGGGACAATTTTTCCACGATGGAAGTCTTCGCGGAAGTGATCACGGTGTTGTTCACTCTCAAACGATGCTTTTGGTGAGCAGTGAGGTCAGAGCTTTGTCCGACACAATTATTCAACACGACGGCTTGGGTCCTTATAATTGTTTCGATCAACGAGGAATCTTGGGAAAGAACTTGAAATCTGTTTATCCAGTTCAATAAGGTGAGGTAGTCGGTTATTGCCATGGTGGCGTTCTTCTGTGCCACTTGAACTTCAATAAACTTGACGAAAA
The DNA here is from genome assembly GCA_030565345.1 of Suhomyces coccinellae. Taxonomy (NCBI): domain Eukaryota; kingdom Fungi; phylum Ascomycota; class Pichiomycetes; order Serinales; family Debaryomycetaceae; genus Suhomyces; species Suhomyces coccinellae. The sequence continues at coordinate 203,249 of JAJMBP010000020.1, read as the reverse complement.
TTCCGAGGTACTTGGAGTCCTTTTCGATGAAGACTTCCAAGGTCTTGAGCACCTCATTTCTTGAGTTGACGTCCTGGTAATAGTTGAAGGTCTTGAGCAACTTGACGGCCACTAGTTGCAAGTCTTCGGTTGCAAGAGCACCAGCCTTGACATCTTCCTGAATGGACTTGAGAGCAGGAATCCTTATGGACGTAAGGGATGAGGAGAGGGCAGTGAAATAGTCGGACATTTTTGTAGGGGTGGTCTTTCTCCTGTCGAGGTCTATCTATTGGAGATGACTCAATGGGTGCGTTGGATAGGCTTGATCCTAATGTAAAGCCTCTTCACTGGTATGATTCGGGCAAAAGAATCTACTCGGAGTTTATTTCAAAGTAAGCCCCGGGATGCAGAATGAACCTCGTTGTCAATTGCGTGTTTTTGGAACGCTGGGTATACTCAATGCCAACACCTTGGTTCTCTTTGCTGGAGATTGCAGACTTTCAGACTGGGTCGTGTGTGTGCCATTTTGAAAATTTTTTTGCGACCACTACCATTGAGTTACCCGGTCCTGATCTACGGTACTGGTGTGAAGAGAGGCACATTTTCATCAATAGTGGAAGGAGTGTTGATTTCCAGAGTAGTGAAGTATGGGTTTTTCCACAATGTGGTATTTGCGAGAGTATTACCATATAATAAGCGCATTTATTCTTAGTAATCGTGAAAATTAGAAGAAATTCTAAACATTTATTGTTTCTTGAACTTCAATTCTGGCAGAGCTCTGCCACAACTAAATAAAGTTCTCCGCTCTTGTCCCGATCTGGTTGGCCTGTCACAGCGTTGTAGTGGAGAGAGAACGAAAATGTACTTTGTGGAGTAGCATTCTCGATTAGGAATAAATCCTAAAAACTACCCCGACTGTGCATGTACAAAACAATGCCGTGCTTTGTTCCCGTAGTAAGTTTAAGAACGTCTAAGAAATTTATGGGAAATCGACCCGATAGCGTGGCTGCGAAACATCCTCGAAAACAAATACTACTAGACACAGGTTACGCTTAGCCCCATTTCACGGCTTCAAGGAATATGAAAATGGTACCTGCGTTTGACATGAGAGTAGCCTTTCACTAAGGGCAAAAGCAGGGCCAGAAAGGGTCCTCCAAAGCTGTCTGGTTATTTTTAGTCGTCGTAACGTGTTGGCGAGTCAAATGGGTATATGTCTTCAAATCCCATTGGTTAATTTCACATGGCACTCGGAGACAAAGCCTACAACTTGAATCTAAGTTCCTTTAAATCTATTTTTTTAGACCGAATAAATAATAATAAATAAGAGAGGTTCATAATTCATAACAAAAAGTTCTTTAATGCATTAGTCGTCGTGCTTGAAACAGCACCGGTTTCCGTAGCGGCAGGTGCCGAATTTGGACCAGTTGGCACAAGGCTTGGATCTCCACTTGGGCGATCTCTCAACGCGCTTGAGCTCGTTTTCACCGTGGGCAAACTGGCACTTGTTTCCGTAGGGACAAATGCCCAGCTTCATGAAGGACATGCAGAGTTCCGTCTTGTACAACTGCGCGTTGACCAGCGAGTTGTGCGAGTTTTTGGAGCCATGGGCGCTCTGGTTGTGGTTGTGGGAGTAGGAGTGGGCATGGCCGTGGCTGTGGCCGTGGCCGTTGCTCTGAGTATAGCCGTAGTTTTGGGACTGGGCATGGGCGGCGTCAGGAATACCAGGAGACGAGCTGACGGACTTTTGACGGCGGCCATGGTGGGCCACTTGGACTGGGGCTTGGACTTGTGGCAAGGGCTGCTGCTGCTGCTGCTGTTGTTGTTGTTGTTGCACCTGGTGCAAAGACTGGGACATCAAGGCAGGCACCTGCTGCTGCTCGAAGCTGAAGAGCTCCTCGTGCTCCTCGACGTAGCCGGGGCCGCAATTCACGGGCATCGAGCCCAAGGGGTCAATGGGCGCTCCGAACATGAAGGGATCGTCGTGGGACGACACTGGGGCCAAGGCCATCTTGGGGGTGTGGGTATACTCGGGAACAGCACTACGGGCCACGTTGTGCCAGAGGCCGTGGGGCGAGGCGGACAAGTTGGGCGAGGCCAGGGTGGTGGAGGCTGTGGTCCATAAGTCGGGAAGGAGGTCGCTCTCGAAGCCGGCCAAGTCGGTGGAGGAGGACGACGACGACGACGTGGATGCAATGGACAGTGTGAGCGAGGGCCGAGACCGGTAACAGGCAGGATAGGCGTTTTTGTCGTCCTGGTCCACGGGCAACACCCGCAAAGGGAGCTGGTGGGCAATGTGATACGTCATGGGAGAGGGGGCAAGGTGGAAGGTGGGTGGAAGGACCAGAACCGGCGGTTTATATATCCTCTCCATGCAGAGGAGGGGAAGTGATCAACATTTGCTTTTGTGTAGAGGGCGTGCAGCCGTAGCATTTCACAGGGGACAAGGCCGGGGAAGATGGTGGCGTGATCAGGGCCAGGTGGAGCCACCAGGGAGGAGGACCCAGGTGTTCAAGACCCGGTGGGCAGGCCATGGGTGCGTGGAGCCGAGGCCCGTGGGTTTGGGCGAAGCAACGGCGACGGTGGGTTGATGGCGTGGTGTTATTCCATGGTGGGGCCCGGGTGGAGAGGAGGGCAGTGGAAAACCCGTCATAGGGGAAGTGCGATGCCCGGTTCGGGACAAGGAATTTCTGCCTGGCCTGTGTGCCGGAGGGGCCATGGAGCACGGTGCAGAATGGGGCATTTGGGGGGCAGCGATGGGGGGACGGAGGGATAGGGGCGTGTGAGCGGGTTGGGCTGTTTGGCGGGCGCATTGTTCCAGGATGCCCCTCCTCGCAGATGGGGTCGCGACTTCGGGTCTGGTGTTGGATTTTTGGTTTTTTTTGGTTCCGGGCGCTGCTGCACGGTGCGTGGACTTTTTCCGGCGACAGCAGCCTGGAGTGGCTGCACCGTGGGGCGTCCCAGTGGGCCCACGGCCCGCCCCACCGTCCTGGCCACTGGAGAAACTCGTCCGTCTGTGTCAATCTATTCCAGTTGATGTGGCTTCCGCGCTCGAAACTGCCATAATGGCAAATGCCGGCCATGAGGGGACGTTGTTGGTGGAGATAAGGTGGAGAAACTGGCTCGTGTACCCCTCCGAGAATCTCCACTCTGGAGATGCGTGGGTGCGCCGGAGCGAGGGTCACGTGCCGGGGTTTAGCGTGGGCGGGAAAACGGCATGCGACAGCGTAGGAAGGCTGGGAAACGAGCCACGGGGCTGGTATGCGGCGGGCTCTTCTCGGGGCTCGCGATGTCCGCAAAAGCAGTAGGAGCAGGCATCCGCCATGGAGTCCACTGGGGGCCCGGGGACGAGCAGCCTCGAAGGCCGACCACGGACTTTGAGTGCGCTTACGTAAGCAGATGTCCCCTCTTTGCCGCAAATGGCAGTGTTCGCGCGTGCCAAGTGCAGGCCGGCGCAAAATAGATCGCAGTTTTTCCGGCGGGGTATGGCGTGCTGCGGGTTTGTTCCTGGTGTTGCAACTCACCCATTTGCGCCCACGATCTACACCAGGCCCCACCGGGCCCACCACCGCTATCAGTGTGTCCTACTCCGCAGTGCACCGCATTGCGGATAAGGAACGGCGCAAGCGGGGTTCTCCGGCCCCACTGCAACATGACATCGGAGAAGCAAAACGATCGTAGCTCGCAGTCACGAGGCTCAAGACCCATAATAGACGTTGCGCACGGAACTGCAACTCCGTTATCGTGGTTGGGCTCGAGCACCTTGTGTTTGTGTGTATAGGTGGAGAAGACCCATTGTGAGCTTGGGGCGTCGGCCGGCCTCCTGAACAGACGTGGTGTGCTTTGTCTTTGTGTCCGCCATGTTTGCATTGGCAGCTCAACCGAAGCTGAAAGGATCTATTGTACAAAGCGATTTGGTGGAGAAAAACCTAGAGCGAAGAGGGGCATGCACTTTAGTGTCAAATGTGGCATCGTGAAGTCGCAAGCCCGTGTGCTACAATGTGGCTTCCCCTAAAGACGACGGCGACGTCCTGGCCTACAGACGACGATCTGGAATGGACGATTCTCGAGCATTTTAGAATGCAATTTTGCCAATCGGTCCACCCGTCCATTTCTCTTGGTTCGGACCTTTTCGTGCCGACATGGACTGGAACTGGAGACTTTGGAATCGTCGCATTCTGTGGGCAAAAACTGCCTACAAATGGGCTCAGCTCATATTGTGCCTATATTCTAGGCGACGCTTTGTTCACATATAATGTAGGACACTGCATTCTGTCAACATCGACTAGCCAGGCGTGGCCAATTACGTAAAGACCTATGCCGTTCAATCTATCTCTTCCCAACGCACAATCCAGGGGACTCCTTAGATGTTCATGTGAATTGCAATTGAGGTTACATTTTTATTTTCAAGTAGATTTTGTGCCTCACTTGCTGGAATCCCATATCTCTCATCTAGCACAACAGTTGCAAATCTCCTATCAACGCTGTAGCTGCCATGCTTTCCACGTTGGGAAAGCTTCCCGTAGAAACAATCAGTTGTCTGGTCACCCTCGAAACGACATTCAGATCAAAGTCGTCTCGTCACAATGTGAATTTTGGCGTTGCTCCAAGAAAATCAGAAGTTTTGAAATTTTTGTATAATTCCTACAAAAAATTGAACTACATTCTTGACTAAGCCAACACGGAGGCTTGGTTCATTATCGGTCTCGTCGGTCGTTTATCTGATATTCTTAGCATTCTTAGCGTGCCTGACCTTCATCCTTCCACAAGACAATAGCGATAATGGTTTATTTACCTTTTGTCACGTGATGACATCTCCAGTTAAACAAACGCGTCCCTCTATCTACCACTACATGATCAACTCCAACAACCTCCTGCCCCAGCTAGCCTGGATCAGGCAACTGGATCCTCACATTCCAGACCCTGGCATTCTAAATTTGGTTTTGAAATCATATCCCAAAAAGGATCCACCTTCAATAAGGCCCAGCTCAAGCAATTTGGGAATCAACCAGACCCTTCCTCCTAGTTTCGTACGACCCCAAGAAGCGCCAAACCCCATAAATACCAGCAGATCAAGCGCGCCCGATGATGACGAAGATGTGATTGATCTCACTTTTGACCAAGATATGCCTCCAGCTCCCAAAAAACGGCCAAGCATCGATCCCACCAATTCATTCAAGAAGCACCGCGCAAGTGATTCCCGTCCAAGCATACCACCAAACCATAACATCAGCATCCCCAACTCTGTAAATAAGCCACAAGTGACTACAGTGTCCGAAGTTTCACGCATAACCAATAATCTTTCAACATTAGCTCCATTCAAAACGTCATCAGATATCACCTCCCTATATGAAGAATTGATCCAGCTACAAGACCAAAAGCTCCAGCTCCTTCAAGAACGATTCAACATCAACGAATCCACATCACTATCATTGGATGCCAAACACAAGTACTACAAGCGGCTGTTTGAGCCAAGTTTAGAAAAGGTTGACCAACAAATTTCCAAGGTACGAGCCCAAGTAGAACATACAAAATCAGCTTTATCCAAAACTCCAATAGTTTCTGCACAAATAAGCATACCGAAGCCTACAGCAGACGATATTCATACCTACGAATTTTCTGATTCAGATGATGATATATTAGCAGCCGCAGAATCAAGAGAAGTTAATGTCCCAGACTCGATGCAAAAAAGTGATTCGACCTTCAAGACGAAAACGACTCCAGAACCCATTAATAACCGTCCATTAGATGTACCACATAACCCTTCAACTAATATTGAGCGTACCCCAAGACCCACTAGAACGCATGTCAATTTTGACAACATGCATAATCATAATAACTATGCCCAAGCTGACATTACTTTGGAAGAAGATCATTTTGGAAATGGAACCATGGACGGACTTAGAACTCCCACCCAGGAAAGAAATGATGTTAATGACCTCGGTAGTTTCATCGATGACAACGAGATTTCTTCTGACGGGGAATCTTCATTTAAAAGTGCACATTCGGAGAAATCAGAGTACGAAGCTAGTAATATGTCCAATGTCCTTGAAGAAATTCGTTTGTCTCCAGATGTAGCTCAAAATTTTGGCATCAAATACTTGGATGATTCAGATGTGGAGTGCATTGATGAAATGTCTACCCAGAAGGACAAGGATGAAGTAAAATCGGAAGATGTCGAAGAAGAAGCCGAGGTTGGGGAAGAAGAAGATAATGATGATGATATTGAAGAGATAGAAGATTTCACAACTCAATTGAACGATGAGCGAGAATTGAATGTCGATGATATCATCGAATTAATCTCAGACGATGAAGGCTCATATTTCCCCAAACCTTCAGTAATACCAATAAAATCAGAGCATGGACCCATTTCACAATTAATTGAAAATGCAGTTGAAAGCGATGGCTTTAGTGATGAAGATGATCCAGAACTAATGAAGATCTTAAACAACCACGACAAACAAATCCAGCCATTAATAAATAAGGAAAATATTCCTCCAGGTTCGGAAGCGTTTATTGACGATGTCTACAAAGTGCTAAATTCTGTATTCAAATTGAAATCATTTAGATCCAATCAACTAGAGGCAGTGTGCTCAACTTTACTGAATAAAGACGTATTTGTGTTAATGCCTACCGGTGGTGGTAAATCTCTATGTTACCAATTGCCGGCAATGGTCCAGAGTGGCAAGACTAAAGGAACGACCGTGGTAATCTCGCCATTGATCTCGTTGATGCAAGATCAAGTTCAGCATCTACTTGATTTAGATGTAAAGGCAGGAATGATTAGTTCAAAAGCTTCAAGTGAGGACAACAAGCAAACTCTCAATTTATTCCGTGATGGGTTTTTGCAAATCGTTTACTTATCTCCCGAAAAGGCCAACAATTCTGCAATGGTTCAAAGAATTATAGGAAGATTATATGAGAATAATCAACTTGCAAGGGTCGTCATAGATGAAGCACACTGTCTTAGTTCTTGGGGACACGACTTCAGACCAGATTATCAAGGAATGGGCTTCTTCAAGGAGAGATATCCCAAGGTTCCAATCATGGCATTGACTGCAACTGCTAACGAAAAGGTCAGAATGGATATTATCCACCACTTAAAGATGACGAGTCCAGTGTTTTTAAAGCAAAGTTTCAACAGAACTAATTTATTCTACGAAATTAAGTGGAAAACCACCAATTATGTTGAATGGATCAAAGACTATGTGACAAGTAAGTTCAATGGCAAAACCGGTATTATCTATTGCCATTCCAAACAATCTTGTGAGCAAACAAGCGCAAAACTAAATCTGTTTGGTATGAGAACTTCTTTCTACCACGCTGGAATGTCACCTCAAGATCGATTCACAGTTCAGAACATGTGGCAAACCAACAAGATTCAACTCATTTGTGCCACGATCGCATTCGGAATGGGTATCGATAAGCCCGATGTCAGATTTGTCATTCATTTATTTATTCCGAGAAGTTTAGAGGGTTATTATCAAGAAACCGGTAGAGCCGGTCGTGATGGAAAACACTCTGAATGTATCATGTTTTACTCATACAAGGATGCTAGACAATTACAAAATATGATTCATAGAGATGAAGAGTTGACACATGAAGGAAAGGAGAATCATTTGGCAAAATTGAGACAAGTGATTCAATATTGTGAAAACACTACTGATTGCAGAAGAAAGCAAGTTTTGCACTATTTTAATGAGTCATTTAATCCAATTGAGTGCAAAAAACAATGTGACAATTGTCTTAATTCAAGCAAAAACGTCTCCGTGGAGAAAGATTGCACAGAATTCGCAAAAGATATTATCAACTTAGTTCAAGCCATTCAAGGCGACCAAGTCACAGTTCTACATTGCCAAGATGTATTCAAAGGATCGAATTCAAGCAAGATTGTCAGGCTTGGTCACAATCAAAATCCTTTTCATGGCAAGGGAAAGGCACTTGACAAAACTGACGTAGAGAGAATATTTTTTTATCTTTTGAGTGAAGATTGCCTCATGGAATACCAAATCATGAAAGGCGGTTTTGCATCAAATTATGTTAGATTGGGAAAATATGCTAATCAAGTTTTGAAGGGTCAGAAATCAATTAACATCAATTTCAGCAGACCTAATTCGAGTTCCAACCGCCCCGGCTCTTCAAGCACGATGGCTACGGAATATCAGCGGAATGTGGCATTGCAACCTCGAAATGGAAGTTTTACCAATATGAATGTTGCTAACTCATTTATAACAGCCCGGCAAATGTCCAATGGCAATTATAATGGAATTATTAATTTACCGCCCAACATGCTTGGGGCAGAAGTGGAAAACCACGCTAACAAAACGCATATTGAGTATGCACATGCACAGCTATCCCAAATTAGAATTGAAGCACTGTCCCAAACGCAAATTCCATTGCAAATGTTGGTTAGCGACAATACGCTAACAGATATGGCGATTAAGCTACCCACAAACAAGCGTGACTTTTCCAAACTCATGGGCATAACCAAGGACCAGTTGGAAAACTTCAATTATTTCAAGAAGAGCCTTGGGACATTGAGCCGAGAACGGAAGAAGGGCACCAATTCCCCCAATACGACGCAATTGACACAGGCTAATCCAGCAGCAAGCACTAGGTCGCCATATTTCAACCAGACGCATAACGACAAATCCATATTGGAGACTCTTCGCAGCACCTATTCTCAAAAACACGACGCTTTGCCTGTAAGCACGTTAACTTCAGGAAGTCAAGGGTTCCGTCACGGAAACAAGCGCAACTACAAGCCTAAATCACAGAGACCAAAAAAGCGACCAGGATCTACACAACATCCAAATCCTAAGAGGACTGAAGGACCCCGTGTACGAGCCATGCCCCTCTGACCACAAATCAGCGGAGTGCACGACAAACGGGGCGAAATGCGTCTTTTGAGAAGATCCCTTCCTCACGTCTATGGCGATGCAACTGTCACGGTCACATCCCTTCCAGCGCCGTTTACTCAAGGAGTATAATGGGCTTTCGAAAGCGCAGTTGCCTGGCATCACCATGGTGCAAAATTCGGAGAATTTGACCGAGTACATCTTCGGCATCGAGGTGGCCAATAATCCGTTGTACCCTCCAGAAGATGGCTACTACTTGAGTGTCCGAATCACGCCGGGATACCCCGTGGACTCGCCCCGTGTCCAGTTTGTCAACTACGAAGAATTGGATGGAGACAAGACGCTCCGGGAGCCCAAAATACCCATCCACCCTCATATTTATTCCAATGGCCACATCTGTCTCAATTTGCTCGGCGAGGACTGGTCGCCCGTCTGTTCGGTGGAGTCGGTTGTTTTAAGCGTGCAGTCCATGTTGGGGACCAACGAAGTGAATGAACGGCCTCCAGATGATGCCAACTACGTCCGCCATGCGCCGTTGAACCCCAAACTGACACGGTTCGTGTATCACGACAACAATGTTTGAGAGCGCAGGGTGAAGGCCCCAGGGGAACGGCAGCCCGGGTCGTGGCCAGACCCGACCCCGAGCCGCCGTCTGGAGGAGACGGCCATCTTAGACTACTACATAGCATAATATATGACGAAGCATATAGAGGTGATCTTGGGTGTCAGTCACATGACACGCACCACATGACACATACCACGTGACCAAACCCGTTATACGCCACCAGTTCCGCACCAGAACGCAATTTTTCCGGCCGTCGCCGCGGCGCGCACTGATTGGCCGATAGCTTACCCCTCTTTGCGGAAGTACATCTGCGCTCTGTCTGCGCTGGAGATGGGCAGGTGGCCCATTGGTTCGGCGACAGGGCGGCGTGGCATGAGACCGGATCGGCGTGCGACCCAGCTATTTTTGCATTGTGGTGACACTCCAATAGGGGTAGGGGGCCCGGCCGGGAGGGGTGCCGGAGCTCTCGCCCAGCCCCTCGCGCCGGCCGGCGGCTACATCGGCATCCACCTGCGTCCGCAGCACCAGTGTCTGCGTCAGTGTGCATGGTGGCCCCATGGCCGTCGGGCAACGTGCTGCTCGGCTAGTCAGTGACATTTGTCTGATGTCGCGCAACTCCGACGCCGACTGGGAGGGGAAGTCCGAAACATCGCCATCGCCATGCACGTTGCGCAGACGCTCCTGCAGACACCCAGCCCAATCCAACAAAAGAAGTGAGGAGAACGCTGCACCAAAGGGGACGCCGCGACCGTTTGGGAAGGCCCAATCCGGCCCATCCCCCACTGGCACCTCCACATTGGACAGACACTCCCCATCCACCACTGGCGACCCAGCCAAAAGGCGGCCGCTGATTGACCTTCGCATACGTCGCTCCAGAACGTGGTGGCAGGACCTGGAATGGCATGGTCTGGCAGGTGGCGTTAGCCCTGGCTGGAAGCGATGTTCCACTGCCGTTTTCTGGAAGTGTCGGTTGCATCGGACGCCATGCCACTTCCACGCTGACACGCCCGACACCAGACACCAGACACCAGACACACAGGTGCTGCGGTGCGCTGCACGCTGCACCAGTGCCCGCCGTGTACGGTCGAGGTGGGGTGACAGTCACCCAAAACGCAAATGTGGTGCTATGATGGTTTGGGGTGCCTGGTGCGTCTGCCTGGTGATCCTGAGACGCCGACGCAGTCCGGCGCGCGCTCGTAACGCGCGCTTTGTGCCACCAGCGTTTTTCATCTATATAGATCGGAGCAACCTGCCGGTGTTTTCACCATCCTAGACCCCCTCTGTTCTTTCCTCACTGTTTCCTCCAGGCATAATCCGGACCCAATACCCCCCTAAGCCTGTCCCCGAACCCATTCCATGTCACGTGCCCTCCAATCGCCCCTGGCCGCCGCTCCCACGCTGCCCTCCGGCCTCCCCGTGGCCTCGTCCTCCAACAACGAAGACCTGCCTCTGCACATCGAACAGGCCTGTGACTCGTGCAGAAAACGCAAGCTCAAGTGCCTGAAGGAGTACCCCAGATGCTCCAAGTGCATCCATCACAGCTGGTGCTGTTCCTACAGTCCCAGAACCGTGCGGTCGCCTCTCACCAGAGCCCATCTCACCCAGGTGGAAAATAAGGTGTCGGCCCTCCTGGACCTCATCCAGTTCCTCCTTCCAGAGTACTGTGACATTGAGGCCTTGCTCCACAACGAGTCCTACAAGGCGTCGTTGTTGGAGTACCGCAATGTGCTCCAGAACCACGCGCACACTCTGACCAGCTCCATGGTGCACCTGCCGTGCTCCGACGCCCCAAAGGAGGCCCTCGTGGCCGAAACAACCTACCCTTTGCGCCAGTCCCGGTCCCACCCTAATCCAACGCCGTCCTCTGCCGCAAATTTTGGCTTCGCTGCTCCCAAATCTGAGCCCGAAGACTTCGACTTCAACCTCAACATCGACAAGGTAAAGATCAAACAGGAGATTATCGATGACTTCAATCTTAACAACATCCCCACAAATGAGGGTGCCGAGTCCCAGTCCAAGAAGCGCGGGCCGCCTTCGGCCTTCGACTTCGTCATGCCCACCGTTTTCAGGCTGTCGACCTCTCCCTCGTCTGCCTACGTAAGGCCACCCGTGATACCACAATACGCGTCTCACACCTCGGGAAATAACTCGTTGACCCTGCCCAGCCTGCTCTTGTCGCTCAATTCCTACAATTACGGCGAAGATGACGCCGGTTTTGATGATGGACTCTGTTCCGATACCGTCGACCGCAAGCCGGCCATGTTCAACATGGGTACCGAAATGGACAAGAAGAGTGACATCAAGTTCGGCGTCAAGAAAATGCGCCCTAACATGCCCAAGTCGGGCGACCTTTTCGAGAATACCTTCGACCTCTTGTTCGAGGAGGATTTTGAAGAGTCGCAGATAATTAATGTCTAGCGACACCGCCCATCCTGGGGCTTCTCCTGGAACGCCGCTTGCGGCCTTTATGATTAATGTTTTATGTCGAGGTTATGTAGTATATAGTGGGCTCTTAATAGAGAATTGATAAATGCTTACTTAGAGTGGTGTAGGGCAATAATTCTTCGAATTATTCATAGAATTATTCATTAAATTAAAATCAGGCTTGCATCCTCGGACAAATTTCGCAGCGAAGTTCATGCATGGAAATGGCATGTTGTGGACCATGCGGCTTGGGTCGTTTAGCGTTTTTCAGCTCGAGTTCTCAGAATTTTCACAACCAGATTTCCAGATTTCCAGATTTCAGATGTTTCCGAGTTTTCAGACACTTTCTCGAGTATTGCAGTGTTTCAGAGATTTCAGCGTTTTAGGCATTTCCGCTTTCATCTGTGAGTTCTCCTTGCGTATTTCAGTTTAGGGGCATGGTGAATTAGGATATACATGGCCGGATTAACATGGCGTGATCAGGGACGCACGAGTTTATCCGAGCCATGGTGCCTGAACTGAATGCCGACATTTGCCATGCGCTATGCAACATGGAGACACCGTGGACGCCTGTGCATGTCTCGGTAAAACTGATATGACCAGATCTAGCCCTCAGCCGTTTCTTGGTGCAACTCGACCGGTGGACGGCTGGCAGAATCTCTCCACTAACCATTCCACATATGGACCACAAGCGTCCATGGATGGGCATCGCTGGACGCGTTCTTGTGGCAGCATCAGACCATAACCAGTTGATCCGTGACGCGTCACTGTGTTTCTTCTACACGAACTTCCGACACTCCACTGTCTGCATGAACTGTTGATGGAAGGCTGTTTTTTCCAGGCTGCAAATCGGCTCCGTTCTCGCACCTAGCCCGAAGCAGCAGGACGTGCGCGCACCGTTTAGCATCCCTTTTTTTTACCTCGACTAAGTTGTTATCTCTCCCTTCACTACTACCTTGTCCCTTCTTCTTCTACCACGCACCCCAGTGCCAACACTAGCCACCGCATTCGCTCCAGAAGTGCTGGCTTCCCACAACCCCCTTTTTTTTTGCCTCAAAAGGCCGGGTTTTCATCTATTCCCTGACGCTTCCACTTCAACTCCCCCATGTTAGGCAGAATCAGAACAGTGATCTCCTTGAGGACACGCAACGTTTCCCAACGCATCCAAAGGGCTCTTCAGGAGCTTTCAGAGGCGCTTGCTAACCCTCCCTCTGAAGCCCCCGTACCCGTGCCCGTTCGGGTTCCTGTTCGCAGAGGAAATGACAGGGGTCTTAGGCAATGTTCGACCATGGCATGCCGCTATTTTAGCTCTTATGCACGGCCAGCCAAGGCCTCTTCCAAGTGCCACTTCTCTGCGTTCATCTCCGGCAGCTCCCGCTCCTACGGAAGCTTCACAGCAGGAGGAGCAGGCACCTCATGGACTTTCAACAACTTCTCCTCCGCAAACAATTGCCGGTCCAAGTTTTTCTCCAAGTTCAAGTTCTTTGCAAAGTTCTACCACCCTCGGGCTGCCCGTCCTCGTATGATGAGCGGGATGTACCCCGGATTTATGTTCCACAATTTCTCCCAAATCCATCTGTCCAAGTTCCGGACCAATCTCCATCAACACAAGTTGAAGTTCTCCTACAGATCCATCCTTAACCAACTCAAGAACAAGAACTATGACAGCAACGAGGAAACCCAGATGTCCTTGATGAAAAGATACACTCCTTTCACCCCTAAGCCACTCAACACTTCGTTGAGATTGAACTTATCACTTACAGCCCTGAACCACAAGTTGACCCTCAGTTTGGCTCGTACCGACTCTACCGCCTCGGCAGAGGAAAAGCAGGAGTTCAACCAAGTGATTGAGAGTTCATACATTGAGTTTCCCATCACTTTCAACCTCAATATTCCTAACGAGACTCTTCTCAGTGAGGAGATCTTGGATGAGATGCTTTACAGCGTCAAGGCATTCGAGCAAAAACTTCGGGAGTTTAAGCAAGATATCGCAAATCTCTTCGAGTTAGGAGAATTGCCCATCAAGTACATTCCTCAGAAGAATGTGCTTAGAGTATACTTCCCCAACTGTGACAGTGCCAAGTTGGAAACTTTGTGCAGAGAGAAGAACATCACTGGAGGTACTATTTATTCTGATAACAGCAACAGCGAGTTTATCCCCAACTATTGTGCGGCCTCTGCGGAAGCGATTCAGTCCTCAGTTGACCAGAATGATATCATTAGCTCGTACTTTACGTCCGACAGTTCTATGGTCTCTGACAGTGAAACTCAGGATGCTTCCGACTTGTTGTCTGAGCTGCTGGTGTATCCTTTGGCTAACGAGGATATCGTGAGAATACAAATCGCCCAGCCAGACGCATACACTGGATCCGAAGAGTACTATTGGGTTACGTCTTGAATGTATAAATGTGTTATGATATAATATATGAATGATAAGAATGATTTTTGATCGACTACCAAAATGTCTTTACTACAATAGAGATTGTCGAATGCATTTTTGCTTTCTAAATGAAGAACCAGGCAAGGCAAGCGACAATTTCTCGAACGGTAAAGTGTCAATCTAAGTGCTTGTGAATTTTATCGTTTCACTTGCTTGAATTGTAAGGTATGGTACTGAGCGGGGTATATTTTCAACAGGGGACATTTGAAATTCTTCATACTCTACCATTTATGCAGCATCAGACAGAACTTACACTCAGGAGAATGGCGGGGAAGAATTTCAGAATTGATGCTTCTGGATCTTTACTCCTTACCGAGGAAATAGGAACGGAAAAGTTTAAGTTGCTTTCCTTCTTAATTCAGGCCATTATGAACGTTGCAGAAAGTAGCACACTTGCATTCATTTTTCAAAAATGACAGATGAGAGCATTCCAATCTGTGCAATCCGAGAAAGGAGAGATACAGATAGAATTGAAATTCTTCATTTCACCATAAGAGATATTCTCTAAACACTTGAATTTCTTTTAGACGACAGTTTTCAATGACAGCTTTTTGTCTGAAATGTCGCATAGTGTTGAAAGAAGAGTAGCACCGATAATTTACGAGAGCGCCTTATCAAATACTACAGAATAATTTGAAGTCTTTTCCAAGCAATTGGACCTGTTTTATCAAGATCACACGACAGAGTATGCGAAGGTGATAACAGAACAGTATTACTTAGTATTGGAGAATATCTGCTTGAGAAGTCAGAGGTAATATTCTCCATAAGAAGTCACAGCAGAACCGATCTCTATTCTTCTATTGTTCAATGCGGAGATTGTTCTATGGTCACTCCAAGAAGCATAGAACAGCCGATTAAGTCGAATAACCGCAAGCAATATTGTTTGTGTGCACCTCAGTCTGACCACAAAACCATCAAGTAATACACCAAGCATATTTGAGGCCAAGAAGAGAATTAAAGTAATTTCGATGCAGAATTCCGGATATATAGATCCAGGATCTGAAACGCATGGAAATCAGGCCAATGAAGATGAAATCTTACTATTCTCCACCACAAACCAAAAGCTAAATGACTTGACATTTTCTTGCTAAGACAAGCAATTTCCGTCGAATTTTTATGCATGGGCAAGCTTTTTTGCTTGTACTGTCAATCATATTTTGTAACCCGATTCTCCGCTTCTGCTGTCACTTGCTGAATATTACAACACTTGAAGACTTCGTGCCCAATTCACCAACTACACACAGCTCAAACTTTTCAAATCTATTAGAAATACTATAATTACACTCACTGTAAAACACACACTTCAATTACACCTAATTGCTCTAGCAACCCCCAATGCTTATCTCATAGGACAACACGTAGTAATGAATTCACTCTAACACCATCCAACTTCAACCCCAGTGGTAACACCACTCTACACTACAGAAGATAAATATTTTTCGCATCTGGTGACGATACTTTTCTACTTTCTGTAAATTATTGAACTTTTCAGCAGAACTTATTCTCTCGTTAGACAAGCCCGTAACTGTAATTCTTACTTCTCTCAATTGTTGCACCAAGTCTACATATTCACCCACTATTTACCTGTAGTGTATGACACGCTTCTAAAGTTGTGGATCTAGACCACTAATTCCTCCTATTTATACGTCCACGCTCATAGCACTATTCTGCCTACGAGATGGCTTGATACATTCTTGCCAAACAGTGACTACAACAAGAAACCAATGTGTAGTAAGTTCAAGCGCCCGTCGTTCATGTTGCAGTCTAGATTCTTAAGAAATGGTAGAGGAGTATACGATCAAGATCTCTTTTTGACACTTCATATGAACTATCCAATTGTATGCATTTTTAGTCTGTGTACCCTTGGCTCTAGTTTTGCACCAACTCACTACCCAACACAAAGACACCCGATAAACTCCGCTATGTGGGCCCACTAAAGAAGTTGGTTCCTTCACGACGTTGCCAATAGACTGTTGGAGGGCTGTGTGTAATTATCTGACCTGACATGTAAGTGTCCGAGGCGTAAAGGCAGGCAGGTATTGCAGGGGAAGTGATTTGTGGGCTTGTTTCTTGTAGTTCTGCACTTGTGGACCTCATTTTGGTCCAGCTTGTGGACAGATAACAAAGATGACAGCTCCAGCTACTGTATTCCAGTAAGTACCAGTGGCCTCTACTTCTACTGAACAGTTCCGGAATTTTAATGAATTATTCTGGATCTAAATTGATCAATTTGTTGCTTGGTAGTTCATAGGATTCTACTGAGTTAGTATCCAGGCTCCTTCTGAGAAAAACCTAGACTAGGCTCTTTCTAGTAGTTTTACCAGGCTTTGTAGAATTTTGTACTTCCGTTGAAATAGCAACGCTTCTCGATCCTACATTACTTCTAGCTATATTCTACTTAGTTTCGCAGTAGTATTTGCTTAACTTGGTTTCTTACTATTCCGCTCATCAATGTATTATGGCTCCAGCCATTAACCTCTTAACTCTCGTCTAACAGTCCCTACCTAGGAGTTGCACCCTTGCAGTTTAGTATCTCATACTTGCGCCGTTTTGCCGTAGTGTTTACTCTGAATCTGGGGGTTGTCAGTGTGCTGGAGTGCCGCCGCAGGTAGCCGAAGACTTCGTCTATTGTGAAAAAGGGCCGTACCACTCTAGACAATAATAGAGGAACTTTAATCCTAGGCAGAACAATGCCGTTTTAGGAAGCGTTACACTACCGTAATTCAGACGTTGCACTACCGTAACCCAGACGATGGTGGGACCATCCTTATAGATTTCCGAGTCCTTGTGTTAGTCAATGCAAATACAAATAGAGCACAAAATATGAACATGGCCTTAGGAATTCCATAGCATTTGAGCATATGGATAGGAGAGAGAAAAGGAGACACTGAAAAATCAAGAATTTGGAGAGAATCAGCGCATGTAGAAAAGACAAAGCTGGGATTTCGGAGTGTTAAGGAAGCAAGTTGAGGCGGCTATATTTATTGAATCTCCAGTGTTTCGACCTGGACCATACAGCGTATTAGAAACCTCCTCAACAAGTGAGATGGAGCGTTGGCCTGGGGGTATGTGTCCATTCCGCTAGACGGGCTAGAATCGGATAGAAATAACAGGCAGGGCAAGTAGTACGATGGAACGAGAGAATGGCCTACCAGTATGAGCAGAGGCGTTCTCACTACTTACTATTACGTTCTCCCTAGTACGGTAAAAGTTCTCGCTAGCACAAAAAAAGTTCTCGCTATTCTCAGTAACTTTCTCACTACGACCATACAAGGTACTACACCAAAAGACATTCCAAACTACACCAATCCCCAAATTCTTCTTCTCTCTGCATACGTAAACACCTCCTCCATCTGTCCCGACCATCTTCCTTCCATTCCCATCTCTTCCGGTCATTCTAGCCCACCGTTAAATCCCCTTCTTTGTGAGCCCCATTTCTCCCTAACGCGCTCGCACTGTGGGGTGGATCAATCAAAACACTCACCAAACTTCCCACATCTTCTCCCCAAGTTGGTCTGGATAGTCACCAAACCTCTTTTCCTTTCTTCCCAATTGACACAACCGGCCTTCTCGAGGTCACAAGACTCCATTCTTTCCATTTCTAGAGCCAACGACCACATCACAACCACCAGTCCTTCTACAACCACTGCTATCTGCGTGTGTACCTATGCTGTCAGCCATGTCGTCGGACGAATTTGAGGATGCCACCTCGGACCACGAGGCTGGAGTCACCCATAATGAACCTTCCGAGACGGGATCCGTCAACCAGAACTCCGATCCCGAGCAAAAACTCGAAGATCCAGTCCAGTTACAAGCTGACGTGGCCCCCGGTCCCGAAGAGGCGAATCTGGAAGCAGAAAACTCTTCGCCAGACACCACGGAGAATGGCATTGTTGCCAATTCGCCAACAACGCCAAACACGCCGATGTCGCCTTCGTTGCCCAACAGAAAATCCATCCAGGACTGTCTCCGCTTGGACCAACAGGACGTCCAGATCTTGCAGCCAGACAAGGAGGCGGTGTACAACTTGGACCTGCTCTCGGCCACTTACGACAAGACCAGCACCAACTATTTATTGCAGAGCAAGTTCAACCAGTTGAACAACAACTTCAATGCCAAGGATGTCAGGCTAAAGGAGTCCATCAACTCGGGTACCGAGGTCATCAAGAAGACATTCAATGACATCAAGAACACCGTAGGCGGGTTCAGCGACATGTTCGAGTACAAGATCGATTGGGAATTCTGGACCCAGATCGTCAACGACTACGAGTCGGTGATTAAGAACAACTCCGAGCGTCTTGACAAGTTGATTATGTCCGGTATTCCCAAGGAGTTCCGAGGCATCATCTGGCAATTGGTGGCCAAGTCCAAAAACTTTCAATTGGAGGAATTTTACATCCAGTTGAAGAGCGAAACCTCAATCCACGAAAAGTCCATCAAAAGGGACCTCTCCAGAACCAGCTTCTTTACAAATGTTGAGCAAGTCAACAAGGGCGAAGAGCTTTTCAACGTGATTAAGGCCTACTCTCTCTTCGACCCCGATGTGGGCTATACACAGGGCATGATTTTCATCACTATTCCTTTAATCATGAACATGAGCGATGCAGAATGTTTCTGTTTGTTGGTCACCTTGATGAAAGATTACAAGTTGAGAGACTTGTTCAGTCCAGAAATGAAGGGATTGCATTTGTTTTTGTATGAGTTCGACAGATTATTGGAATCCTACTCACCTATTCTATACAATCACTTGGTCAAGCAGGGAATTAAGTCTTCCATGTACGCATCCCAGTGGTTCTTAACATTCTTTGCTTACAAGTTTCCCTTGGATATCGTTTTGAGAATCTATGATATCATCATCACACAGGGAATTGAATCCATTCTCAAGTTTGCTGTAAATTTGATGATCAAGAATGAAGCCAGCTTGTTGGCACTCAAGTTTGATAAATTGTTGGATTTCTTGAAGGACAAGCTTTTCAACATCTACATAAATGAAGAGTTTATCGATTTCAATGATGACGGGAACAAGGCTTCAAGAAGAGCTTCGAAGAGATTTTCGCTTCTCCCTGGTTCTAAGAGAAACTCTACAATGTCTAGTACTTCTACTGGATCCAACTACTACAAGCTTAACGACTTGGTGGTAGACTCCATGGAGATCAACGTGGAACCCGTTGATTTATCAAAATACGAGAATGAGTTCGAAAATATTTACAACAGTGAGACAGCAAAGGCTGTGGATATCGAAAAAATCAAAACAGAAAATGGAAACTTAAGACATAAGATCAAGGAGCTCGAAACACAATACAACAACTTGAATCGTGATCATATCGACATAGTTCAGCAAATGGTGGATATTAAGGTAAAGTTACCAGAAATCCTTCACGAGAATGAAGATCTTACGACAATAATCGATCAATTAAGACTCGATATAGAGGAAATTGAGTCTAAAACCAACGATTCACCCAAACTACCAGCTTCTCAGGACTCACTTCCCCTTCAGTCACCCGCATTACCTTCAACCATCGAGAACAATATCCAACAGCTTTTACAGGAGAATTGCCAGGAGACAGAAAAATTTGCAAACTTGGAAGAGGAATTGAACCAATTAATGTTGGAAGATGAGCAATTATCTCAAAGTTTGAAGTCTGATAACAAAAAATGGTTTGGCAGATGGGGTAAATAGAATCAGGTAATTGAGTTAGATCTCCAAGGGGCATTTTATATTATTCTAAAGAAAGTATTTAAATATTTATGTGGGAATAAATATTCAGTATCATACCCTATACAGATACCCAGAGACTTGGATTTACAATGTAACCTAATCGTTAAGACTTGTATTTAAATATACTTAGCTAGAGTTACATATGGTTACTTTGAATTCTTTGAAGAATGCTGTTCGCTCTGTAGAACAAATGGTGCTAATTTTTCCTGAATTTGTGCATCAAGAACCATCAATTTGCACTGAAATCGAATGAAATTATTTGAGCTGCTAATAAAAACTGAAGAGAGTAATCTTCAGCGTATTGTCTTCTCTAAGCGCCTGGCTGGATTTGGTATTGAATTATCGAAGAATTAGTCTTTACTAATCCAACAGAAATTTTACCTTCGGCATATTCTGAATCGCTATGAGCAGTAAGAATATCCACAGCGACCACATTATCAACCTCTATACTTGAAACATTGTCATGCCACTTCTTTCCTTTCTTGATGAACCTGTGAACAGCTAACCCATTAAAGTCTATACTGACGATAACACTCGAAGATGGGTCGATGTCAAAATCTACCAAACCTTCTAAAGCAATGGAATGAATAATTGTATTCTTTCTAAGATCAACCACGTCCAAAGAGCTGGCATCTCCTTTCTTGGATCCCACCAAAAGCCAGTAACCATTTAAGGCAAACCTTATCTTTGTGACTTCTGGATACGTCGTGGAGATTGTTGAAACCAATTCCCCGTCAGTTGTGTTGAATATTTGGACTTGCTGGTTATTGTTTCCAAAAGCAACCAATGCACCATCGACATGAATAGCACCAGTGGTCAATTCACTCTCTAGTTTTGGTGACAAGTAAAGCAATGAGCTGTCGCCTGAGGTGGCATTTATAGACCAAGTATTTTGTGAAATCAAAATGAACAATTCACGCAAGCTAGGATGTACTATAATAGTTGATATGTTGTTCTCATGCGGGTTGGTCCACTTAGAGTCTGCCATTAATATCTCGGTTTTCGTCGCAATGATTGGACCAATATGGCCATTGTTGACAGCAGTGACATCTTCAGCAAGTTCTATGAGTCTCAGTTGATCGTTCAGTCTTAAATCCAATACTTGTACCTTAGAATCAGATGCTATTATGTATTGTTTAGCACTTGCATCAAAGAACGCAGCACCAATGGAGTCAAATGGCTTTCCGATATCCTTGTCCACTGATATGGCCAATTCAGTGTCAGGAGACACAATATATGATGGTTTGATGGATCTGTGGAGCTGGTACAAGTTCTCGCGAGCTTCTTGAATTTGCTCTACTGGAATTATGCCCGTGTTCTGATTTTGTTGTTCAGAGAAGTTTCCTTCACCGATACTGACGGCCAATTGTTGCAAGGCTTCTCTGGCTTCATCTCTTTCACTTATAGCTTTGGCAGCTACACGCACGGCGGCATCCTGGTGGTACAACGCAGACAGAAGCTCTTCTCTAGCTTTCTGGAGTTGCTTTCTCAATGTGAAAACTTCAAGAGCCAAAGCATCCCATTCGTTCTGGAAAGTAGCCAACAAGGAAGGTATGGACATTCCTATTACTGGTGGCACGATAGGTGTGACACTGGCCTTGATTGGGACCAATTCTTCAGCTGTCAAAGGTTCATTGTTAACTGGATCTGTAGGACTCGTAGAAAGGTAATTCAAAATGTGCTTCTTTTCAAAAATAGCACCAGATCTCGGTGACACCACTGGCTCCACGGGAGTTTCACCAGAGATAGTACATATCATGGTGGTTGTAGGTTATGAGAGCGGTAAGAAGATGGATAAAGTGATGTTTAGATTCTGAATATGCGAAGAGGTCATGTGACCGGCTGCAAAGGAGAGATTGAACCATGATATGGGGGTGCAAAATTGAGACGAAAACTACGATGAATTGCAATATGCTGTCACCTAAAACATGACTTGAGTCATTGCTTACATTTTAATGAAATTGGAGTTGATTTTTTCAAATAATTGAAAGGTTTAGTCTAGTTAACTTTCTGCTTCGAATTTAGATGCGATTATGTTCCCTCAATGTTAATCAGAAACTTCCATGCCTAGAGCACTAGGACAATCAACTAATTTGGTCAAATATAATGTTAGATAAGATACTATGAATTATCCAATGCTCAAATATAAAGCATGAAATATTGTGTAAGATAGTGTCTACATTTTGAAAAGTATAAAATCCGAATTAAATTACCTAGTGAACTAAACATGTACAAATTATGCATCTTCACCACTGGAGGACTCTTCCTTGTGGTGCTCTTCATGATGCTCCTCGTGTTTCTCTGGAGGTGGAACTGCTCTGTATCTTCTTCTGCCGGTTCCGAACAATCCACAACAGTGGCCCAACAAGCTGAAAATAACCACCAATAAGGCTGCAACGGCAGCAGACCAGATGTAAGCGTAGAAATTGGTAGACAAGAAGGTCTTGACACCGTATTGGTTAGTTTTGTCATTGACTTGCTTTCTGACAAAGAGACAAGTACCAGTGATCAAAGCAGCCGAAATTGTGGCCAACAAGAAAATAGATCCTTCGAAAAGGAAATTCATGAAAGAAAGACAGCAGCTGTGTGGCGACAAGAAGAATGCCAAAATTTGCACAATAAGAGAAAGGAAAGAAAACACGATCACCACCATGAGAATGGCAAACGAGGCCTTGGTGATATTTTGGAAGGTTTTAAGATCCTTCTCAATAGTTCCGGGCAAGTTCAAGGTGTCGTAACTAATGTACTTGAGCAAAACCTCGAGTTCGCTTTTGATGGTTGTCGAGATCACCTTGGGAATCTCGTCGGAACTGAGCTGGGTGTTGATGGTGTTATTCAACTCGTGCTTGACGATCTCGAGAGGATCGAAAGCAAATCCTGGAACTGGGTCCGAACACCAGGTGATGTTGACCTTCGCATTGTTGAAAGGCTTGAAGTACTTCTTAAGATGCTGGTCGTAGGTCGATTTGGTGCTAACAGAACCTTTGCAGTAGCCCCAGTATCCGATGGTGTACACATCGGAGAACCCCAAATCATGGTAGTCCAAGTTATTGATGATGTCGTTGATCACAGACTCAACAGTGGTGAAGTAACCCTGGCCGTTACTAGCAGATTGGGCGGCAGCAGTAGCCCAGGAAGCGGCTTGGCTGACTGCACCACCAATGTCACCACCGATGGCCGAGAGGCCCAGTTCGACGGTATTGCCAATATCAGAGATGGTCGAGTCCGCCTTGGGGAGTTGGGTGCCAGTAACACCGTCTCTCTTTGAGTTCAGGAACGCGGCGGCATCGATAATGGCTGAAAGATTGAGATTATTGAGCTGGAAATCCATCAAATACAGCTGGGTGAGGTACGGCTTGTTGGAATAACTTCCTGTGATTCCAAAAATGGAGAGAAGGAACGTAGCCAATGTGAAAAGGATGAGGATGGCTCTAAAAACAGCAAACATGGTGTGATTGGAGCTCTATGCGAAATGGAGATGATGAGGTTGTGAAATGGGGCGTCCGAGGGTGTAGATAAAGATCTCGAGACTAGGCTTGACAAGATGTCAAAGTATGTGCCAAATATAGACAGATGCAGCTGCAATAAATAATTCCCAATGCGGACTGCGGGAACTTTAAATATAGATGAGATACCGAAAGGCTGAGTTAAGTAGCCTTGTTCTGAGCCAGTCAGGACTAGAATGCGGGATTTGAAAGTGTATGAGGATTCGACACGGGCCGAGAATGAGTATTGTAACTGAGGAGGCTTGGAAATCTGGCAATCAGATAACGGGGTTCTTGAGTAGGCAGAGAGGATTGAATTAGCGGAGTGCGATTGACTCGATGGAAGGAGACACTTGGGGAGAATCTGGAGGACACTGGTGGCGGAAATTCACTGTGGCAGAATCAGAGGGTCTGTAGGGGGCAAAACAGACAGGGGATCAGAGATCTCGGGGTAAAAAGTCACTAATCTTTCGCAATTAAATATGGCTTCAAAGTTGCTGTGATTTCGCACTGGGCCAAACTCTTAAACAGGGAGGTGAGGCGTGGGTGTAACACCAGGAAGCAAGCACAGCCGAAGGATACAGAACAGATATGGGTTCCGGGGTCCTTATATACTTAGATCTGCCGTGTCTAGTGCCCCTGGATCTACACATGAGGGCTGGTCCCGAGGCTAGATCGGGCTACGGATCGCATTCGCACTGAAAAATGGCTGGCTAATCTGCGTTGTAGATACGATATTTAGGGAATGCGAGTGCACGGAGGGCAGAGGCGATGGTTGTTGCAGTGACAATAGGATTGTTCTGGCCGTGTTGAGGACTTGGGGCGGTGGTTGTCTATTGGATGGGATGGTGGGGGCTGGCCGGTATGGACCAATGCGACAGAGGTGAGAGGGAGCCTGGACGTTTCCTTGGCAATTGGCAGGCTATGCTGGTGGCGCAGGGCGTGTGCCTGTGATGAGGGGGACCAGCGGGCATGAGACATTTGCATCTGTCGTGCTTAACCGAATCGGTGTCACGAAATCGAACCATGTGACCCACGGGCGGAGTCCGTGACAAGACCCGGATCTGTGGCATTTGAGACTGCGTCATCGACATGCACGTTTAGTCTGGGGCTGTGGTGGGGGCACTGGTCCACCCGAGAGCAACTAATCTGGCCATCTCGATGGCTATTGTCGCAGATGCTGGTCGGCGCACCCTTGTTCCTGAAGGGACTATCAAAGGTGCAGCCTAGTCGTTTAGTGCCCCGCGTGTCAAGTGCTTGCAACAACTTTGTCATTTCGTGCCCCGCATGGCCAATGCTTGCAAATTATTGTTCCAGCCGCACGGCCTATTCTTCTTCTAAGTCGTCAAACCCATCCATGAGCTCCTTCTCAAGTTCATCGAAGTTGTCTCCAAGTTCCGGTACTTCCTCGTCCACCTTCTGTTTCTTGTTTCCATTGAGACTCTCAGATTCAGGCTCCAGTTCGATTTCTAGAGGACGCTTTTCCTTGTACGCATCCCTGATAAATGAATCTGTAGCACCTGTAGATTTTCCTTCGTCTTCGTCGTCATCATCATCATTGACGTCATCACCATTCACTTCATCATCGTCGAGGTCATCCGCATCTATGTCATCATCGCTGATGTCTGCAAGAAAATCGTCTACCTCTTGATTTGCCTCATCAAAGTCGTACAGCTCTAATGTCACTTGGTTGAGGTTGACCAGCAGCCCTTCTTTACTTTCTCCTTTTTTCTCAATAGCTTTTTGGTACTTTTCAATATCTTTCTCGTTCACTCTCCAATCATCTGGATTGTTCAGGGGTATCAAATAGTCCTTTTCATCCACCTTTCCCCAAGAACTTAAACATGCAAAGAGCCAGTCTGGGTTAACAATCTTGACATTGGGTAGTATTTTTCTTGCTACTCTTGCTTTAAATGTGGGCCCAGGGCCATTGGTAGGATCCCTGCAGACGACATGTGTCACCTCAGGATAGACTTCATTGATCACTTCAACACCAAACTGCTTGCACCATATAACGATATCCGCTGAATTTATGTTCACACCAAGCGGTATAATACCAGAAAACAATATTGTCACTCCTTTCAAACAGTTGCTTTTCATTTGAGGGATTATGTTCGTCAAATCGGGCCTAAACGATTTGACAGCTGAAGATTTTTCTTCCAAAATCTTGTAATACTCCGAATGCACGTTAACCAAGGCCTTTTTAAGGGAGAAAAGTTCAGTATCATCATCATAAAGCAAGTTTTCATCTTCTTCTTCAGCTTCTTCATCTTCCTTGTCCGAAGAACCCGGTGAACTGGTTCTGGACTCTGCATTTCCATTTTGATGTTGATGATGCAATTTTTCCTGTAACTTTGCCAATGGACGGTCATGCTGTTGCTTTTCAATGGATTGACTTCTGGTGATGGATTGTTCGATTAATAAGTCTGTATTCCCTTCACCTCCGCCTAGCTCTAGTATCCTATCTACCGGACTAGAGTTGTCGGATATTTCCGAAATCTTTTCTTCGGAGGACTCCAGCTCTTTCTTTTCGAGCTCTTCCTCGAGTCTTGCTATGGCCTTCCTCTTCTTCATGGGGCCAGTCAATTGTCCGTTCTTTTTGGGCAAGAAGCTAGAGTTGATATCACCAGTGCCCACAAAGAAGTCATAAGGCACAACCTTAATCAAATTACTTTCCCACTGCCACACATCACCTCTATCGTCGATAATAACAACCATAGATTGGTCCACGGGAAAGAGACGTTTCAAGTTCTTGTGCGTCAAAGAACCACTTTCATCTCTGCTTAGAATTCTATCACCGAAGTACTTGCCATCAGGATCTATAATTTTGGCAATCGAAAGGGCGTAATTTCTTGTGGCCATTGTGTAAATGTGAAGTTCGTAGAGCTTGGAGATTTCTTCAAGGAATTCAGGCAAGCCAGGTCTGACTTTGACATAATACCAGCATCTGGAGAAGCAGTGGGGACCAGTCCATCCTGGAGGGGTGATTAGCTCTTCTTCCAAACAGAAGGTCTGGACGTCTTTGACGAACGGGTAGTTGGGGTTGGAGGGGTCACGCTGCCACTCTCCCACCGTGGGGTCCACGGTGGCGTGGATGACCGTCTGGTCCAAATCCACCACCAAAATCAACTTTTCGTCGGCAGCAAGCTTTTCCGTGGTGTTCTGTTCAATCTTGGTGGCCTCGTCCAAACTTATTTTCAACCCGGTGTTGTCGTGGGACATGGAGATGGTGGCCCTATCTTCGTAGTTGTAGCCGGTGTAGTCTTTCTCGTCTTCCACGGCCTTGCCACACAAGGCACAGAGACCGCCGTACTGGACCGTGTGCGTGCAAGGCTCCAAGATGCTGCACACCTGTTGGTTGTTGTGGATGAGCTCCTGGTTGAGACTGATGGCGACAGACTGCACCTCGCCCAGAACTGGACTCTCGAAACTGCCGATACGCTCCACTCGTATCTTGGGAGGCACGTCTTCTTTGGAATTGGGGTCGTCCTGGTAGTCCCAGTACTTATACCGAAGGATGGGCTTGTGCTTTGTGATGGTGTCTCCGGGCCGGACTAGGATGGCGGACACGGTCACCGGGAACGGTACCGAAGTGGGCAACCTTATGGGGGTCGGATTGGACATTTTGGGAAGCGATAACGACGTATGTAGATGGATTGACAGATGACGGGGGAATGGGGAGATGGTTGTTTGTTTATGTGGGAAGGCACGTGAGGCTAGAAAGTTAGCGAGGGCGCAGAGGTGTCGCGGTGGGGAAGCCAATTAGCGAGACAGAGAAATAGCGAGAGACAGAGGGAAACAGCCTTGCTGTCGCGGTGGAAAAAATAGGCAGAAGCGCGACTGTGGGGAGATAGCGAGGTAGTTCAGGAGAAGCGTACTTGGGGGTTTGGACGTAGAAGGACAGGTGTGTGTGGGAGCAAGGTCACCGGTGGGCCTAGGCACGACAATTGATATAACCAACGGGGTATTTTGACCGTTATGGTCCCTGTCATGGTGATTCCAGGCCACTGATAGGGCAGATAATGCGTTCTCGGCGAATGCTCCATCGCTGTTTTTCTGCCCAATCTCCGCTATTGTCCCCCGCTATTTTGTCATCTCTCGCTATTTTTCACTGTTTTGTTCCACAGTTCTCACTGATCTCTCACTACGGCCCCTCCACCGTTTTCTCACTATTTCTGTGTTTCTTTCCACGATTTTCTCATCTCTATTTTATCCATTCTCGTCGTATCGTTTTTCGCTCCCCATTTGCCCAATTTCACACATCGTAGCAACAGCGGTTCTGGGGTCTGTCTTTGGCGGCGATGCATAGGCAGACGACGGGGCCGGAACTACCGTCCATGTACCCAGGGTTCTTTACATTTGTGGTGGGAGCACGACCAGTATATTATCTCTTGTCACGTGGCCCAACATGTCCAGCCATGGTCCATGAAGCTTCCTATCGACAACCATTGCCATCTCTCGGTAGAATGCACGGAACAGGCCATTTCCGAGCTTGTTCCGAAGCTCCTAATGCCCGGACCTACCTTTCATCTCATGTCAACCTATAACCGAGATCTCCAGCTTCTAGACCTTCTCCTATCGCAACTCACGTCCCCCTCTATAGTCCCGTATTATGGAGTCCATCCTTGGTACTCGCATCTCTTCACCCTCCATGGCCAGGAAGACCGTTCTGACTCCGAATTCAAGGCGTTTCATTACAATTCTGTGTTGAACCCCCCACCTCTGGAGGAGATGCTCGAGGCTCTTCCAATTCCCATCAACATAGACGAGCATGTCCGGACATTCCAGGGCCTCATAGACAAGCATTCGGGGTTCGAATTTGGAATTGGCGAGATTGGGCTCGATAAGGTGTTTCGTGTACCTTTCTCGGGGTATTTTGGGGCAGTTCTGGAGCTGGTTTCCGATCCCCAAGCACCCCAGCTCTCTCAATGCCGGGTTTCCATGAGTCACCAAGTACAGATGTTTGAGAAGTGTCTTGAGTTTGCCGATTCATTAGGTGCCAAGGTGTCGCTCCATTGTGTCAAGGCTCATGGTATGCTCCTTGAAACTGTGAAAAGGTACAAGAACATCCACGTAGTGCTCCATTCATATAGTGGACTGTTGGATCAAGCCAAAGTATGGATTCGGGAGTTTAAGAAATCGGGCCAAAAGCTCCTGTTCTCTTTTTCTGATTGGATTAATGGTACCGAGGCGAAGGCCGGAACTCTACGGGAATTAGTGGCTAGTATGGAACCGGAACAGATCTTGGGCGAGTCCGACTTGCTGTTGGATGTGTGGCTTCTACAAAAGGAGCAGGAATACTGGCAAGGTCTCCAGGACATTTATAGGAAAATAGGTAAGGAAGTCGAACCAAGCCATTAATAAATACTCCAAAGTGGTTGGGCTGGACAGGAAATACTATATTGCACAATAATGACGAATGACCTCAACGGTATGGAAGCGCAGAAGGAAGGACGGACTCCGGCTGCTAGGCAACGTAACAATATGGAGAATAATTCTACTCAAGAGTGCTAGAGTTACTAAAAAAGGAGAAAATCACCCGACTCGTCTAGAACCTGAGCCGAAAACGCCATAGCAAAAGGCCGGAATAAATTTCGAGTCAATTTTAGGGTGGGAAATGTCTGGAATTACAGAAAAGCAGGAGAGTAGTATGGTAAGACGATAGTAGTAAATGTTTAAATCTGGTTTACAGGCTGACTTGAATCTGAAATTGGGGTCACTGCGAGCCCAAATCCATAATTAGGCATTAAGCCAAATTCCGATAATGTCGAACAAAGCTTTGTATAGTCTCTTGATGCTGTATTTGATCTGACTCTTCTATTTGGGCATAGAAATTTTATTACATCTACGAGACGCTTCCAAGGGTAATACGGAAGTTTAGAAGAAGCATATTTCTATAGTCTCGATTCTGGGAATAAACGTGCAGTGATGAGAGCTAAATTTGGATCTAGCGCAAAGAGACAGAATGAAAGGAAGAATGCCACAAGTCTAAAAATGCACTAACGTGATGATAAAATTACACAGTGGCCGGTATAGTCCATACATGAGAAGAGAAGTGTCAATTTAAGGCAATAGCGAAGCATCTCTTCAACAGAGAAAATAGCTTTAATATCAGCATGGATCAACTATTCCTAGAGAACAATTCACAGACGACAAAGACTCAACTACATGAGATCTACGCTTGAGAAAATCCATACTTTAATACAATTAATCCGCAATAATCTATACTACTGTATTCCATATATTATCAGTCTTCCAGATCCCGTGATACTCCACACATACCTGTGTAGTTCACATTACCTCGTTTGACTGTTTCATTACGTCATATAACCTCCAATACCCCGGGACACAAGGAACCAAAGGCCCTACACTCGGACAGTCCCGGGTACCTGAGCCCGTGGCCCGGACCCCCGGACCCCTTCTGGAACCGTGATTCGCAGCCAGAGTCCTTCTATTTCATTCTACGTAGTATAGCCAATTTCTTGGTGTGTTGCTTCGGGTCCTTTCCAACAATACCGATCTCGCTGTGTGAAATTGAAATCCCGGAATTGCTACTTGGAGCAGGAGCATGTGAAGTCGTTGGTCTATTCAATTGCAAGTGCTTTTACACACCGGATGCACGGCTAAGGATAATTGTACAGTTCTTGCACTGTTTCCATAATTGCACAAGCTACATTCATATACGCGTAGTCTCATTTATTGCCTCGATGCTGGTCACATCCCGGGACATACTTACAATCTAGACTTGATGATGTCGACAAACTCGGGCTTCAAGGAGGCACCGCCGACCAAGAAACCGTCAACGTCCTGCTTGTCCTTGAACTCAACAGCATTCTTACCGTTGACAGATCCTCCGTACAAGATTCTGACCTCGGCAGCTTGCTTCTCGCCAATGGTCTTGGCCAAGTGGGCTCTGATACCCTTGTGGGTCTCTTGGGCGTCCTCAGGGGTGGCAGCCAAACCGGTACCGATGGCCCAGACTGGCTCGTAGGCAACGACGATGTTGGTCCAGTCAGACACAATCTTGGAGACAGCGTCCAATTGTCTGGCACAAACGGTCAAGGTGACGCCGGACTTTCTCTCCTCCAAGGTCTCACCGATACACAAGATGACGGACAAACCTTGGTCAAGGGCGAACTTGGTCTTCTCGGCAACGAACTCGTCAGACTCCTTGATGATGGTTCTTCTCTCGGAGTGACCGGTCAAGGTCCACTTGGCACCCAAGTCAAGCACTTGGTTGGGGGAGATCTCACCGGTGTAGGCACCGGAGGCCTTGTCGAACACGTTTTGGGCAGAGACAGCCACGGTCTTCTGCTTGTTTTCGGCCACAGCAAGCGAAAGGTATGGAGCTGGAGGGGCAATCACAACCTGCACTGCACCGGGCAATTCGGACTTGTTCAAGTTGTCGATGATTTGGGTAACGGACTCCTTGGTACCGTTCATTTTGAAGTTGCCTCCGACGAAGAATTGACGAGCCATGATGTGTTTAGTGGAAAATATGGTGGTGGTTTAGGGTGGGCGACGTCGTCCTTATATAGCGGGTTTTCAGGTTCCGTGGTTTGCGCACGCCCTGAAAAGTTCGGCCTAAGTGGCATGATGGGGACTACAGGGGTTGTAGAGGTATGTAATTGGGGGCAGACTGGTCTATTTCTGGGTCAAAACGATCCAATTGCGGCACTTCATCTGGGTGATGGCGAAATACCGGCAGATTTCCCGTAGTCTCACTTGTCTAGGTCAACTAACAGTTCGCGACTGTTGATCTGGCTTTGGTTCTCCATAGTAAACGGCGACCGGTTGCTAGCGGCCCGACCGTTGGATTTCATACGAGCCTGGACGTAGGCTTCCTTGATTTTGCGGTTCTTGTCGCGATTCTCCTTGATGGCCAGGCGCTGGGCCGCAATTATGCTATTGATGTCGAGGTCTTCTGGTTGCGACAACTTGTTCTTGGAGTTGAAACACACCTCCTGGCCCACCTCCTTGGAGATCTCATCGTCGATCTCATCCTCAGCCACGTCGTCCCACGTCAAGAGTGGCGTTTTCAATGCAAATTTACCTGTCTCGGAGTTCTGCTTCATGATCAAATACTGGCAATGAGGAATGTTCTTCAACGACTCGAACTCTTCGTATGTCCAGCGGAACCACTTCATGAGGAAGACCCGGGCCCAGATGCCGTGGGTCACAAGTATGAGCACTTCGGGAAAGTCGTCTTGCTGGAATTGACGGAAAAGCGACTCGTTGAAACTGGCGACTCTATCGTAGACATCTGCTGCACTTTCTCCATGGGGAATCCGGTAGAAAAAGTGGCCGTAGTGTGCTCTTTCCTCCCAGATCAGCTCCATCTCTTCAGGCGTGCTCTGGAAATTTCCAAAGTCCTGCTCTCGCATCCGAGGCTCTTCATAAATGCTATACTGGACGTCTTCCACGTCTTTTATGCCATCAACGATGTTGTTGCACGTTTGGCGTGCACGTAAATAGGGCGATGTGTAAAACAACACCGATCTCTTCTTTTTGTCGAAACAGGGCAGTTCCAAAAAGCCCTTCAACACGTCACCGGCAGCCCTGGCTTGTTGCTGGCCATTCTGCGTGAGGGCCACCTTGTGATTAGGAGTGACGGAATTGACAGTCTTGTCACAGTTTCCTTCGGACTCGCCGTGTCTGACTAATAATATGTACTGGATGTTAGTATGAATAATTCGAGGAAGACCACGTCAGGGAGCCTGAGCCAGAGCAGCTTGGATCTTGTAGTATAGTCGCCTTTTGTTGAGAGAGTCAGGGGTGTTTTGGAGACGTCCCACTCTTTCATTATAACCGCAGATCGGGCCAGGCCATAGTTATTGGCTCTAGCACCCCTCTCATCTCTTTAGTTACAAGAAAGACGTGATTTTCTTCGGGATCGAAGCTATTCAAGGGAAAGCTATTGAAGGAATATTGCCAGCTTGAGGTCTCTCGGCTTCTTGAAATGGCTCCAGGCCGTGTTTGGTCGCCCTTGTGTTCTCACCATTCGGATTTGTCAGTGTTCCAGATGTCGTGGAGAGAAGCCGGAAAAGATGGCCAGGCGTCGTTGGTCTCGGTTGTAGCGTGTCTCGGGGCCCGTGCCCGTTCCAAGAACTTACCTTCGGTCTTCCCATGCTGCAGAGGAAGAGAGATGCTTGTTGGATGTGAAATGACTGTCACCTGACTGATTACTTATGAAATAGACTCGTATGGCTGTAGCGAATCTTCCGACACGTGATCCTTTGTCTGATAAGAATAAGAATGACAGCCAAAAGGGACGCATACAGGACACCGCACTAGCCGCCTGAAAGGAGAGTGACGGGCCAAGGGAGGCGCAGGTTCGGACCAGAAACTAACAAGGTCACGGTGTTTAGCAAAGTATGGTTTTTCACTATGGGTAGAAAGTGGTGGTCCGGACTTAGGAGCGGGTAGCCGCTGCAGGATGCAACTTTTGCTTGATCTGGCCGGAGATTGCAACATGTAAGCGGCATGGTCTGGACTCGAGTCTAATTGGAGTGCACGTGTAATGCAAGGGGCACATGTGGGAGAAACGATGGTCCAGCATGTAAGGCCAAACTTGTACTTCTCGGATTTGGAAAAGGTCATTAAACTGACAGTGTTAATTTCTCAAAGTGATAAGCTCAAGTGGTTATTTTCAGGCTTTCCAATATGCTGGAGTGATTATTTTCAGAATTTGCAATATGCTGGAGTGCTATTTCTCGGACCGCAAGATGATTGAATTATAATGTCTCGCGGCTCAATACAACATGCCTTGTTGTGTATTTCCTTATGTCTATTCATATCAATTCACTGAATCTCGCCATTTTTTTAGTATGAATTTAACATTACATTTAGTTGATCCATATAAATATTTTCTTTCTAAACGTCTATCACAGCATATCGATAAGTCTCGATGAGTGTTATCAATTATTTTCTCTCTCCATACTTGGATCATATCATGTCCTTATTCTTTTTATTTTATTAGCCCCGGTTGGATGACTTGAGTTTATGTGTGATTTTTCGTATTTAAATCATGAGATCTTCATTAATTGCCTTACTAGAATATTGCAATCTTCTTCCCACGGTCCCCCAATACTTCCTTTCTTTAATTTATTCTCCTCGCATTATTTTGGACTCTTCTCTTATGGTGTTACTTGTTCCAAGTCATTCGGATATGAATTAATGCACCAAATCTTTCAATCCTTCACTTCTGTCTTTGTAATTATTCCGGTCTTTCACTTCGCTAAGAATTCTTCCTTGATAATAGTACCAGGTGCAACACTAATTGTTTACTCTCTATCTCATTCCAAACTGCCCTGGTGATGAGTTCTTACCAAATCCTAACAATTTTATCTACAACAGTCAGTTTTCTGTGTACATATACTATACAAGCTAATTACCACTAGCAGTGAGCTTTCTCTCAATAGCAAAGCTCTTGGTCAATTCCTCATCACACTTCTTGAGAATATCATCGGCCAACACATCGATGGCATGACTGTGCAACATGTTGTTATATCTAGATGGCTCGTTTGGCAATCTGAAGATGGACTTCCACTCTTCGGTGTCCAACTCCTTCTCGCCTCTCTTGGCTCTCTCCAAGTTCTCCAACTTTCTCTGCTGTTTCCATTGAGTGATCTTGGACTGTTCCTTTTGATGCTGTCTTTGGTAGTAGTTGAAGTTGTTTTGGTCGTAGTTGTAAGAGTCCACTTGACTGTATAATGATTCCAATAATTGGGCGGTGACATTTTGGTTAGAAGACAAGTTCAAGGTGTCGAATTCGCTCTCAGAGCGCTTCTCGTTCTCAACATTTGCCAAGTAGAGGTTGACCAAGTTTTGGTTGCGGATGTGGATAGGAATGTCGTCGAAGATATTGAGGTAAGACAACTTGTGGCTCTCAAGATCACGAGACTTCCACTTACCGTCCAAGTAGGTGGTGATGAAGTTTTCAGACAATCTATAAGCACGGAGTTCGACCTCTTTACCGATGGAAGACATGTTGTGCACAATAATGAAGGCGTTCTTGTTGCTCAATTGTTGTTGGACCAAGCCGTCAACCAACTGGGAGGTGACGAAGTTACCAGAAATAGTAGATTGGAACCATCCGAGGAATTCCACACCGTAGCCCAAGTTGGTCAAGCTGTCCAAGATTTCTTGCTGGTACTTTGCTCCGCTTCTAGACTTGAACGATCCACCCTCGTATTGGTCTGGGTATGGGAAAGGGTAGGCGTGGGTGACGTCGATGGTGCCATCGTCACTTTCGAAACCAAGGAGAGAACCCGAGAAGAGAGATGGGTAGTTCTCCGAGGTGTGTCTAACAATAGACATCAACACTGAAGATTGCACCGTGATAGAGGTGGCAGTAGGGGGAGTGTACTTGCTGAATGTTAGTAAAAGAAACAAAGGAATGAAACTGTCCTCACTATCTGTAATTATCTATCAATATTTCACTTCAACTTGCACCTCTAACAAGTTCCGTTGGAATGGAAAGACTTTGAATCGTTCCTCATGAACCATTTGGTGTGATCTGAGGCGATTTTGGAGGAAAATGATCGGGGAGAAGACGGAAATAATCAGAAGAGTCCAGAGATAAAGTTCCTGTTGATATTGGGCGCGTTGTGGCGGTACTTACCTAGCTTTGATACTCATGACTGGTGCTTTCGGTTTAGTAGAGTCTGATGTAAAATTTTGTCGCGAATGGAAGAGTGCTGACTCAGCACTTACATAATTAGAATATATGGACTGGTGCAAGGTGAACAGGGTTCTGGTTGTGGATTGTTGGAGGAAATATATTAGAGTAGATTGGAAAATCCTCGATGCTTAGTTTGATAATTTTATCATATTCGTTACACCTTTTTCTGATTATTTTTATTGCAGATGCTACGGAAGAGCCGAACAAGAATGCTAAAATACAATGAAAAACGGGTCTTTATATCTAAACACCTCAAATTTTACCCTTAATCTCCTTCCCTATCAATCAAAACAACTACTCAGAAGCTCACCCTAAAAATTTCAAAATTCCACTCTAATCTCTGACCCTATTTTCCTTGTCCGAATATATTCTTGATTAGGCTTTTACTTCAGCATTGTCTTTTTTGCGACTGCAATATTTGACTCATACACCCAAGGAAAGAATAGACACAATCCCAATGCCTTCCAACTTTCCAATTGGCCAATAAGAGTCATATTCTGCCAGTTCCAGGTTCCCCTCTCTTTTAGACCCTACAAATACCAGCCCTTGCTCATTACTTTCTCTGGTCACAAACCATCTCTCCACGTGACTCATATCCAAAATTAAAAAATTTCACATCTCGATTTTTCATCTATCAACACCATGTCCGAAGAAATCAAGGAGTTAGCTGAACAGGTCCAAAAGACTTATCTTGACGAAGTCACCGGAGAGCAAGTCTCCAAGACCGAGCTCAAAAAGAGACAAAAGGCCAGAGCTGTCGAGGCCAAGAAGGCTGAGAAGGCCCAGAAGGCTGCTGCCTCTGCTCCCAAGGTTGCCAAGAAGACCGACCAATTGGCCGACTTGAACCCCAACCAGTACTTTGAGATCAGATCCCGCCAAATCCAAGAGTTGAGAAAGGCCAACAACGACGGAGAGAGCGAGTTCAACCCTTACCCCCATAAGTTCCACCGTAACTTGAAGGTCGAGGAATTCCTCAACAAGTACGGAAACTTGACTAGAGGTGAAACTTTGACCGATGTTGAGGTCAGAATCACCGGTAGAATCATGACCAAGAGAGAGGCCGGTTCCAAATTGAAGTTCTACGTGCTCAAGGGTGACGGTTTCCAAGTCCAAGTTATGGCCCAAGCCCAGGACGTTGCCAGTCTCGAGGAGTACGAGAAGATGCACGAATACCTCAGAAGAGGTGACATCATCGGTGTCGTCGGTTACCCCGGTAGAACTGCCCCAGCCAAGGGTGGTGACGGTGAAATCTCCGTCTTCGCTACTTCCGTCCAATTGTTGACTCCATGTTTGCACATGTTGCCAACTGAACACTTCGGTTTCAAGGACCAGGAGGCTCGTTACAGAAAGAGATACTTGGACTTGGCTATGAACGACTCCGTCAGAGACAGATTCAAGGTCAGATCCAAGATCATCTCCTACGTGCGTAAATTCTTGGACGACAGAGACTACATTGAAGTGGAGACTCCTATGATGAACGTCATTGCTGGAGGTGCCACTGCCAAGCCTTTCATCACCCACCACAACGACTTGAACCTCGACATGTTCATGAGAGTTGCTCCTGAATTGTTCCTTAAGGAGTTGGTTGTCGGTGGTATGGACAGAGTCTACGAGATCGGAAGACAATTCAGAAACGAGGGTATTGACATGACTCACAACCCCGAGTTCACCACCTGTGAGTTTTACGAGGCTTACGCTGATGTCTACGACTTGATGGAAATGACCGAGTTGATGTTCTCTGAAATGGTCAAGGAAATCACCGGTGACTACAAGATCAAGTACCACCCTGACGGACCTGAGGGCAAGGAATTGACCTTGGACTTCACCAGACCATGGAAGAGAATCAACATGATTGAGGAGTTGGAGAAGATCTACAAGGTTACCTTCCCATCTGGTGACCAATTGCACACCGAGGAGACTGGCAAGTTCTTGAAGCAGATCTTGATCGACAACAAGATCGACTGTCCTCCTCCTTTGACTAACGCCAGAATGTTGGACAGATTGGTCGGTGAATTGGAAGACGCTTCTATCAACCCTACCTTCATTTTCGGTCACCCACAAATGATGTCTCCATTGGCTAAGAAGCACAGAGAAATCAAGGGTTTGTGTGAGAGATTCGAGGTCTTCGTTGCTACCAAGGAAATCTGTAACGCTTACACCGAGTTGAACGACCCATTCGACCAAAGACAAAGATTCGAAGAGCAAGCCAGACAAAAGGACCAAGGTGATGACGAGGCTCAATTAATTGACGAGACCTTCTGTAACGCTTTGGAGTACGGTTTGCCACCAACTGCTGGTTGGGGTTGTGGTATTGACAGATTGGCCATGTTCTTGACCAACTCTAACACCATCAGAGAGGTCTTGTTGTTCCCAACCTTGAAGCCAGATGCTAAGGAGCCTGAAGAGTCTAAGTAGATTCACCAAACACCCAATTAAGGTGGGATACATGGAGTGAATGTGTTTTATAACTTTCATAGTATCGATATACAGCATAATAATTTGATTGTACAAGATAATGGTATATTTTGCAATTTGTGTGACAGAACTCAGCAAAAGGTAGTTTGGGTACTATCCAAAAACCCCATTTTAGCTGTTAAGTGAGGCTCAATTTCAATAAATTTGAAAGCAGTATTGACCATATAGTCCATTTTAAATTATTATTCGACTCTAGGGTGCAGATTTCCATGGCATTCAACTATAAAGTTCCGCTACTTCTCTATGATACATACTATTATACACTCATCTTCTGACAAGATCGCCTCTTCTCTTCATTTCCAAAGCCTTCT
This sequence comes from Suhomyces coccinellae, assembly GCA_030565345.1. NCBI lineage: Eukaryota > Fungi > Ascomycota > Pichiomycetes > Serinales > Debaryomycetaceae > Suhomyces > Suhomyces coccinellae. The sequence goes on along the minus strand of JAJMBP010000020.1, from coordinate 165,313 downwards.
TGTATGGAGGAGCGGTGGGCATTTGGACAGGGACCAATTCTCTTTCCTTTCCTGGTCTGTAAGTAGCATCAGAATCAACATCGTTCAAGTCTCCACATGCAATGAAGGTACCGATGGTTCTTCCCTCACCTTCAGGGAACTCCAAGAATTCCAAATTTTCGCTCTTTCCGATGCCAGCTCCCTCAAAGAACTCCTCAGTGGACTTATTCAATTCCAAAGCGGGAGTCCAGTTCTTGCTTGGCTTATAGCCCAAACACACGATGAAAGCCTCAAGTGATGTTCCTCTGGAAGATCTAGGCTTAGCACAGATCACCCTTTCGAACAAGTAGCTTAACTGGCTGTACAACAAGTCAATATCTCTTCCTCTGAAAATCTTAGCCACAAAAGTTCCTCCAGGCTTCAAGATGCATGTGGTCAATTGCAATGCAGATAAAATAAGTTGTGCCTGAATGTACTCATCCAAGTCATGCAAACCAGTCACATCGGGGGCTCCGTCACTGCAAACAAAGTCAGCAGGCTCTCCTCCAAAGGTCTCAAGAATCTGCTGAAGGGTCTTTGGATGCGTGATGTCGGCCTGAATCGTAGTGACTCCGTCAATTGGAGTCATAGGTTGTAAGTCAACGGCAACAATCTTAGCGTCCTCCTGTTTCTGGTTTTGGAATAACTCTCTGCTCAAAACCTGGGACCAAGAACCAGGAGCAGCACAGAGATCCACCACTCTTTTGACTCCCTTGAAGATATTAAATTCTTCATTTAGCTGAAGAAGCTTGAAGGCAGATCTGGCTCTCCATCCTTCTTCTTTAGCCCGACGATAGTAGATATCACGCTTGTCTTTACTGGACTTACCCATAGTGATGGATAGGTATATAATTTTTCAATTTGGTGAGTGCACTCGAAAATGGCGATAGATGGATTGATGGACTGGAGATAAGAAAGGGCTAAACTGTTTTAATATCTGTTGAATACGATAAGCAGATATGTTAGATCCTGTTCCCCAAATCAGCTGCTGTAAATTTGGACCTTGCTGGTGTTGTTTCAGGTAATTAAAAAGAATTGATACTCGGGCAATTTCGTGAATAAGCGCCCAAAATCAACGGGAAAATTTTCATACAGGCAAAACAAGTCCTTAGAGCATAATCTACTCTCTTGTAATGCTGTTTTCCTCTTCACTGGCCTCTAAGATCACATCTGTCTGGCCTTTCCTCTACCTCCATATCACGTGACTTTGTCCATAAAAAAATTCTTCACTCAATTACAAGCTCCACAATGCTTCCTTTTATCTATAGAAGGTCACCAGCCTCCGTAAGAAGAGCTTTCTCCTCTTCTTGTGCTAGTCTTCAAAAGGCGACACCAGATTCATCCAATTCCAAAAAATTCCTTTCTCCTGAGGAATTCTCCAAGGTCAAGCAGAATGAAAAGGCCGAGGAAGCCATATACAAAGAGGGTTTATTGAATGGAGAATTCAAATATGAGCCTAAATACATGACTGAGAACAGCGTGGATCCAGTCACTTCTAGACCAGTCCCTATAAATGTGGAGCTTCTCAAGTACAAGCCCATAACTCTTCCAAAGACTCATGGCCATGAAGTTGCCAGACTTAACTTGAAAGGCTACAACGAGGACAACTTGATTCGCTCTGCAGAGTTTGCGGTGAGATCTGCCTACTACTTGGGTATTCCAACCACCCCAGTCATCTCCAAGAAGACCGAGAAGAGATTATATACCGTGATCAAGTCTCCTTTTGCCCAAGCCAAGACCAAACAAAACTTTCACAGAACCACTTACCACAGAGAGGTGGTAGCCTACGACGCCAACCCAGAAGTGGTAGACTTGTGGTTGTCTTTCATCAATAAGCATGCGTTGAGCGACGTGGATTACAAGGGTACCATCACCACTCGTGAAGCTTTGGACTTCAATGAACAGTTGGACAAGTTGACCGAGAAGGAGGTCAAGTTGCCACAAGCATACGAAGATGTCAACGATCCTATCGCAGCTAAGGTCCAAGAGTTGTTGAAGAGCGACACCTTCAAGCAATTCCTCAAGGAGTAAATAAGACGATCTAGAGTTGTATATAGTAAAGGATCGGATTAATGTAATTTAAATTTCTGTTGAAGAAGACGAATGATTTATGTAGATTCTGCAGACACGAGAGAAGTATTGACATGGTAATATAAGTGCTGTTATAATGTGGAACGAAAAAGTCTGCAAGGAAATCAAACAAAAACGCTTTTCTGATCATGATGTATTCAACTATCGAGAAATTATGCTTTCACCTGTGTTGAATAATCCCGGTCGTTAAATGTTATGTTCATACTTAAATGCATACTAGTCTGTAAACTGACATCGTGGGTTCTGATCCAATCAATTCAACGGATTAATAGTCTATAGTGACCGTTTCGCTTCTTCTTCTCTTCTAATCATGCAATCAGAGAATCGGGACCCAAATATTCTATTTCAGTCTGCCGGAAGGAACGATAATACTGTATTTCAAGTAAAACTAGCCGTACACATCCCAGCCATCCTCCTCCTCTTCAGAGTCCTCCTCCTTGGCTTTACGAAGCTCCTCCTCAAGTCTCTCCCGTCTCTTTCTATCGGATTCAAGCACATCGAATCTGCACAACGGACATGTCGAATTGACTTTCAACCATGGCCCAATGCATTCCAAATCGAAGATATGGTCCTTGGTTCTTGCACCGTGTTGGACTCCACACGGAAGCTTGACAAGCAATGGATACTCGTCATCGACAAACTTGTTGGTACAAATGGGGCAGTCAGCCGTATCCTTGTTGGGAAGCTTGTGAATTGGCACTCGTTCTAAGGTGTCTAGAAATTCTGGTGGAACACCTTTAGAGGTGCCACCGCTGGTTTGTGCAGACTCTTCCAAGGTCTGGAGAAGTTCTAGGGCCAAAGATGATCCTTCTTCGCTGTTCAATTGTCTCAAGGCATTGGAATACGACTCTCTGTAGTCACGATCCTGTTCTCCGTTGTGAAATTGGTCCTGGTTGAGAAAAGACTCTAGAGCAGTAGCCAAGGTCTGGTGGGTTCTGGATGTCGCCCGGGTCGCAGATCTGGCGATGTTGTGGTCGTCTGAGGTCAGTCATGTGTTATTTGGTATCAAAAGTCGTTCCATCTGTATAGACTTACCTTCGTAGGTGGACATGGTTTTGCCACTTTGAAGTTCATAAACACGTTTTGGCTCAGTTGGTGCAAGTTGCGAAAAGGGCACACGACTATCGCCACTTGGAAGAAGACGAAAGGCCAGAAAATAGCTGATCCCAGGTATCCGATGAGAAAAGACAATGCAGGAAGAAAGAGCCGATACCCAACAGTCTGCTTTCCTGGAAAGTGTGACTTTTCAAGCTGCTTCCTCGTGTTGTGGTCTTGGTGATGCTACAAATGGGTGCAACATGGTATCACCACCGAGAAGGGCCACTTCTCGATGCAAGGGCCACAGGTTAGGACAAGGAAAACGAGGAAGACTCTATTTTTTAGTTCAGTAACGGCCAAGACCCGTGGGTTTTGAACATTTGGAGTGTCGATTGGCCACCCCCAATAGTGGTTTCCACTTTTAGTGGCATCCCACTTTTTCTCTTTGGGCTGGGCCCCTTAATTGCCAATAAACGTAAAAGTAGAAACATTCTCCTATCTTTAGAATCAGTTCATGCACATTGGGGCCTACACAATATTTGGAATAGTGCAAGCTCGTATAGGCGTCAGTCACAGCAAGTGCAACAGCTAAAAGTCTCGATCTGAACTGTTAGATCACTTAAATCAATTAAAGTCTTACCTATTAAATTGGTGAAACCTTAAATCGACAAATAATTTCAATAGGCCATAGCTGACAAGATTAAATATTGCGTGTATTGGGAAGACTATCTAAAAGTCGCTGCAGATAACCTCATGAATAGTTCATATGCTCTAGCATGTAGCAAGAACTGGGATGTCTAGCACAAGGATAGATCATAAATCAAAGCTTTCCTGATCATAATTTCAATGGCGCTGTTAATTTTCCGTCTTCTCTTTGGCTACATTCATTCTACTCCGATAAAATCCCGATTAATAAATTAGTAATATGAGGTATAAATTAAATAATTACCTGTGGCACCAAGTTCTGTGACGTATGTAGCGATACACGCAAATGCCTTTATGTTTATCCTATTGACATGTCCATGTCTTATTTTTCTTCCATTTCCTCTTCCAGCTCGCTTTCTTCCTGAAGTGTGGCCACCACCACAGCAGGCTCCTTTACCCCTGAATCTCCGTTCCCCATGAAATCCCCGAAATATGAGTCGGAGCTCTCCATGGTCCTTCGATTCAAGAACAACGGAGTCATGGGAGGGTCCTCGAGAGGTGTTTTCACGGGCACCAACGTTGGCGACTTGGTGCTATTAGAGACGGAGTTGGATACTGAGTAAATGACGGAGGTGGTGTAGTTCTGGTCAAGTGGAGTCTGTGTAGGAAGATGCAATGCCCGTTTGGGTGAGACTTCGACCACCAGCACTGGTTGCGTGCTCGCGGACTGCGAGGAAAGTGGCATTGGGGTCATGGAGTGCAGCATCTGGAAAAGGTGCGTTCTGGATTTGGAATAGGAGTTAGCCAAAGAACGGGGCGGTGTTTGCGACGAGAGCCAGAACCGTGAAGGCGAGCCACCCAACGATGTGGGGTCCAAGTTAGGAGAGTCAGGCACCTTCATGCCGCCTCTGTTGATGGGAATGCTCTGAATGGATGTATGGGAAGCGAAAGAGCCAGAGTCGTAGTTGATCTGCGGCGACTGCAGTGCTATGTGGGATCCTGGAGGTGGAGGTGGTGACGTGAACCGCAGGTACGGTTGCAGGCGGAACTGGCTGAGGTGTGTGACGGAGTTTCTGCTAGAGATGGTACTGTAGGAGTTCTTTCTGTCGATCAATGCTTGGGGGTGGGCAATCGGCGCCTGGCCCAACGCGGGCGGTAACTGCAGATGGAGCTTTGCGGCCACCGGCGCCGGGTCTTTGAAGGGCCCAGCCAATGTGGAGTCGAGATCGTTGTGGATGTTGTTGAGCGACAAGAGCGAAATGGTGGATGACGAGGGAATGAGATGGCCGTTGATATCCTTGCCCATGGAGGAGGCAAGGAGCTCGGGCTCTGGATGGTCGTCGGTGAAGGAGGGAAGGGCAGTCATGTTTTCCGAGGACCGGCAGTCCTGGTCCTCGAGAGAGAAGAGCGCTTTCGAGGGGTGGACGGCCGAGGCCGCGGCCAACGACGACGATAACAACGATTTCTTGGGCGCGGCTGCGTGGGCGTTGTACTCGGGGCTATTGGCGCCAAACGGCTCGCTGGGGCCGCTTGGCTGGTCCACTAGTGCCAAGTTGTTCATGGAGTGGTCGAGCTCCGAATGGAACGGCATCATGGCCGGAAACGGGACACGGAGAAGAAGGAGACGTGGGGCACAGGAACGGCTACTCCACGGCACTAGACTTCGAGTTCTGAAATGGCGAGGTGGGCGAGATTCCGTAACAGCAACGGCAATGTGGTTATCTTATATCTTTGGCTCCGATAGCGACACATAAATTTTTCTCGTGCGCAACACGCCCTTATCTGATTAGGGGGCAAGTACGCCTGCTTAGGACGGAGGATGGACGTAGTGCAAAACGGAGGGTGGCTGGGGAGAGAAACGACGGTTACGAGGCAAGTCCGGGGGTTGGGTTGGGGAGAGAAAGAGGAGGGGGCGGGCGGGGCTTGTGAGGAGGAGAATGTCATTATGGCTAGTGGCACGCTCGCGCGGAACGGGCCTACAATAGGGCAGCCGGCGCCACGAGAAAAGGCTGAAAACATGGCCATGGCACGGGACGGAGGTCCGATCAAGGACTGGGGTCCGGTGGGCTCGGAGGCTACGGGGCTGGGGGTGTTGTTCATTTCTTCGGAAACGGCGTGGTTGGCCAGATCGAAGAGTCTGGGACCCGTGGAGTAAGAGTTAGGCGAGGCCTTTTTCACCTTTTTCACCTTTTTTCGCGGTGTTATCGCGATGCGCCCTCGCTAGAAAGTTGCGATTGGCTTTCGGGCCGATGTGCTAGCCAGAGTGGGGACTCTGGGACGAAGGCCTGTATCAGAAGAAGACCTGCGTAGTGTCAGAAGGAGGGGACGGCGGTTTTGCCATCGGAATCGGAATGCGGCGGGACGCGTGGTTTGAAATTCGGGGGAGAATCATGGGCCTGGTGTGAAAATCCACACCTGAATATTTCACTCGCTCCACACCACCACCAAAACCCTACACCTGCTCCACTTCTTCGCCCCATCCCCTCCATTTCTGTGCCGCCTTTCCGCCAATCGCTGACACTCTGCCTTACCGCTGGCTTCTGCTATTGCTTTCGGCATTGCTGGCGGTGATCTTGGGCATATGAGCCCGTCTCAGGTCCTCCGTATCGCGCACTATCATGACTATAGTCTTAGCCAAATTATGAGCTTCCGCGTCCGCAACTCTGCGATAATCACAGCCCTCGAAGTTCCACTCCAAACTATCTCCAAGTGCCACTACCACAATTATCCTTACTGCCTTTGCTGGCGGTTTTTAAGTGCCCCTGCCTCCCATCTTTCTCGGTCTCGGTTTATTTTTTACTAGGATTATAATCAGCACGATCGCCTGGAATGAGTGGACCAATTGCATCGAAGATAAGCATGGCATCGAACCCCGAGGGTGGACCGACGTCAAAAGAAAAGGGGACGGTCAAAGAAGAAAAGACAAAGCAAACCAGATAGCAGATGCAGCATCAATCGTGGAATTAGGCAGCCCTGCCGCAGGTCCTTGAATCCAGACTGCCACTGAAAAGACGGGGTAGTCCCTGGCTTTCCTATTTTGTCCAATGAGAAAGATAAAGAACAAACACAGAGGGGATTTTGGAGCATGAGAAAGAGACAATATTCTTAGGTAATCGCATATAGAGAGCCATGAATGACGTGAAGTAGTGGCACACCCTTGGATCAAGGGGCCCAGTTAGGAAAGCAAGGGCATCTCCACAGCCTGGCTCCATGCACGCCCGACTCAGAACCTGGGGAAATTTCCTCTTATCAAGTTCCGATTTTTCGCTTGTTCAAGCTCTCGCCAGATCATCTCCAGGCAGTAGCAATTGGGAATACGGCTTCAGCTTCCGTACATAGAGCATGGATGGTTTCGACTAACATAAAGCACTTGGATCTAACCGTAGTAGATATACTGCTCACAACCTTGGCTTGGGTGGGGTATAAGTCACCAGTTCATCTGGCCTATTTTGTCCTACGTTTGCACCCATGTGCAAACGGTAAGTCAGCTCTTATATCCGAAATAAGTGGGTCACTCGCCATGGATCAGCCCAGCCGTTTCATAGCATGTGGGTATAACGGAATGTGTGGGTATATCTCACACTTGGTGTTTCTGTCACACTTGATGTTTCTGAATTTATGGGACTTCTATTTGTGTGAAATTTCCATTCGTGAGCAATGATTTGCATCCGTCTATCCGTCAGGCCTTTATTCCTGCCGAATCCTTCATACGATTCTGCTGGTGTTGTAGAACGTGCAATTGACAATTTCAAAGCACTGAAGATAAACATTCTAGATGAATCATACTGCTGCTATAGTGCATGATATTATTACTCTTGGCCAATGGCACCCCTCTCTAATTTTTGATACTTTCTTAAATTTAAGCGAATATCTCACTGGTCTAAAGGTTTGACTGGTTCTTCCAATAATAACGCAGTATTATTTATACGCATAGCACCGGTCTAGATGGAATATATCGACAAATCGAAAACTACTTCTTCACTACAACATCGAATATCAAAAGACTTTTAGGCTACCTTCCTATTTGAGCCTGTAGTTCTCTACCCTGAGTAAGAATCAGCCTTTTAATTTATAGCGTGTTCGTAAAATTCCTATGATCTAGATAAATAATGTCGATTGGGTGTATTTCATGGAAAATGGTTCTTTCTAAGTCCAAAATACCCATCGGGTGCTTGGAGTGTGGCGTTATATCGTGCAGTTTGCTTTCCATCTATACCAGCTTGTGCAACTGTATTGCCCCACCATTTCACTTGGATATCGTGATACTGAACCGCAAAATAAATTATTACTGCACCAAATGTAACACCCGCTGATAATCCACCAGAAAGAAGGTAATTATACTTACCCCACCACGACGCGTACCTGGTTCTAATGTACCACATAAATGCAATAGATAAGTACAATCCTCCCAAATAGTAGGATATATTGTAGGGAGTGTAGATCTGAATTCCACCCAATATTAAGGTAGGCTGGATATATTTGGTGTACTTCCTAGGAAGATATTTCTTGAGTAGCAAACAAGGAATTGGTAGCAATGCTCCAATAAGAAAACACCAGGGCAATATAGGATAGACTTTGAACACTCTTTTTGGTCCAAGAAGCCCCCATTGAATTGTAGCATTAAAGAATCGGTTGACACCTGGACATGTGAATCTTTGCTTATTTTTGGGATCGCAGTAGTCTTTGATATTTTCAATTTGGAAATTAATTACCCCCAACCCCACAAATGAATGTGCAAGAATGGATATCATTTGACATCTGAAACTTGCCCAAGGAGGGATTCTAGCGTAGTGTGCCAACTTCTGATCCGAGACATATTGTTGAGCTTGAGCTTCAATATTGAAACCTAGAGCTTTGGTGAAATTTAAAGCACCACCATTGCCTGGAATTGCAACACCGACAATGACTTCAAGGATGACATTGTGGGTGAAAGTATATCCACTTGTTGAAGCAACAATTATCAAGGGAATCAAGATAACACAATTGATACCAAGAGCAAAGAAAATTGTCCAGACTGGGGAATCAACTGGATAAATCTTGACACATATAATTGCCAAAACAATTGAAATGATGAGAATAAAAATGAAAAGTAAGTCTGGAACCTCCTTGTACTTTCTCATCATTCTACTGTGGTGATCGTTGAATTCCTCGAAATCATCTCTATTGAAATGACGAATCGATTTTCCCACTTCCTTTATAGCTTTCCACATAGTACGATGATTTAACAAAATCTCGTATACTACAACAAATGGATAGATGATGAAAAGAATGTAGTATCGAAGCAAGTAAGCCGCAGTAAAGTATGGAGGTCCAACTTTGAGGTACTTCTGTTCGTCAAGTGTGTTCTTTGAACTCATGATCTGTTTGATAGGATATTGAACTCCCTTGTTGCTGTAAATTCTGACAGGGTTGACTGGCATGAAACTTGCCCAATATGTGTTGGAATAATACATTCCTGTGATGATGCAGAACCCAATAAGTGTTCCAAAAAATTGGTTAGCCTGAGAGTAAAGTGGAATACTTAAGGCAAAATTAAAATTCAAAACATTCCAATCAAAGGAAGGAATTGGATTCAAGCCTAAGCCATTGACAGAACCAGTGATTGTCGCCAAATTGAAGTTTTTGGGTGCAATCCAAGTCATCCAATTGAAGTAGGAGAGGGCCGTGAACAAGTATCCAGGCAACCAAAAATAGATAAATGAGCAGGCAAAGACAATAAAGAAGAACTTATATCTAGAAATGGTCCAGCCATTAATATTCTGCTTCTTTTCAGGTTTAGTCAATGCACTATTGAGGGCTATTGTTGGCAATAAAGTTGGCCACATAGCCTGAACAGGATATACAGCAAACCTTCTTAACAATCCACAAAATCCAAATCCCATAAAATTGGTACATAATAGCAACAAGATTTGGTATCCATAGGTGGCCCATTTGTCTCCAAAGAAAATATCCATTTTTTGAATGTGAATATTGAAGTGTGCATAGTTGGGAGTACTGGAAATAGTGTAGAAGATTGTAGTCAACATTTGTTCTCTGAAACTCCATGGACCTGGATTCAAATCAATTGTTATGTTCCAGATTTTGAACTTCCACTTTGGCAAAGTGTATTCTAAGAACTTTCCACATGGTAGAAGAAACAATTGCACCACTGAAGGGTCCAAGATAATTCTTGGTTGTCTTTGGGAAAAGAACTCATTGATGAAGGTTCCAATGGCTACCCAAATGAGACCCAAAACGTAAACCCGAACAGTTTCACAAGGACTGTCGTCATTCTCTTCTATTGGTGAAGTCACTGCTCTGACTTCCTGGTAAGGAGAGTAAAAGGCGATGAGAGCAGCCTCGACCCTAACTTGTAAGGGCCAGTCGAAAATCTCTAGGTAGTTGTCACAGTCTTCAAAGCTATAATCATCACGTATCTTGGTCTCTTTGCCCTCGTCGACAGAAATCAAGTCAACATACAATTCGTAGACCTGGGTAGGAAGATTCACATCACCAGCATGGTCTTCAACGGCCTTTTTGAGAATTTTCACAGCTTCTTGTTCTGTCAAGGATTCAATATGGTCGATCATGATTTCTGCAGCACGAGGCAATTCATTTGAAGTCTCCAAGCCTTCAAAATTCAAGCGATGAAGGATGAAGTTGATCTGTCCTTCATTCAAAGAGAAATCCACTAGCTTAGGACTAGCCACATTGAATGAATCTGTTTTCGAGTCGGATTTTTCCTCCGAATCCATGGTGAAAAACCGAATGACTCCAGGCTGATCTGATAACTTTTATCTGATCGATCAGCAGCACCAGCTTTTTATAACAGCTTGTCTACAAAACCCATCGTCGTTGCAATGTATCTGTTACGGTAATATTTTTTTGCTTGCGGCAATCGGTCCGAGATTGACAGTTCTTTAAGCGAATATGCGACTCTTCAAAATTCTAGGTATATGATATTCACTCTGTAAAGCAAAACTGTGTTCTTTAATTGAGGTGAAGCCCCTTGGAATTCTGTGCCCTTGTTTGGAGGAATTACTAAGGTATTACACTAATGCCTTACTGGCAAGAGCCTGTAAAAATAAGCAATTTCAACCATATCTAAGCCAAATTTGGCCAGATGAGCCATTTTGTTCCGTCCATAGTGCAATATCCGAAAATAACTACCCCGGAAATGTATAAAGCACGAAAATTGCATATTCGGCGGAAGCAACAAAAATGTGTGATTGGTTCAATCAGTACAATTGGTTGTGCTAGTACGGAAATGTACGTAATTCTTGTAGTGATTGGCTCGATCTTGGTGCTTACAGAAACAGAATTGAGAGTGCTCAAGATCAGACTCCACGAACTTTTACTAATATGCTCATTAGTCGTTAACTAATGGTTACATTTTTACTGCTTTCTCCAGCCTGTTATTGACAGTGTGTTTCCAAGCTTCTGCGGTGGATTTTCAAGATTAATTATTCTGTTTATAGCTTTTTTTGAATTTTGCATCAATCCCCAAAGCGTCCACGAATCTCGCTAAAAACTTCAGGAATCTCTTGGCAGTAGCCGTTCAAAAGTTCTGTGATTTGGGGAAATTTCTGGATTTCCGAGCTTGGACTCTCTAATAAAGAACAACCTGAACCGAGTCAAGGGCCCAGCAACAATCATGTTTCTTATTTTCTACTTTTTTCAATCCGACGTTGTTGCAGGTATTTTCGAGTTACCAAAATTGTCGGGCCGTATTTTGGTTTTTTTTAGATTCTTTTTTCTGTACTCAGTTCAAACATAGCAGTAAATTCTCGGGCCGATATTGAGGTTGCGAAATTCTTCATGTCCCAGGTATTTCCAAATAGAGAATACCCTAGTAAGCCCTGTTAGCCGGGCTTTGAAGGTGAAACTTGATGTAGCTAGTAAAGAAGGGCCTATTTTGCATAATTGGTGAATTTGTATGAGGCTTGAGTTCACGCTGTCCCTCTTTCTTTGGGGTTAGAAGCTGGGAAGAAATTCTATTTGCTCATTCGCTTTCAAACGGCCCATGGCCAGAGCAAATTATTAATGAGAAAGTTCTTATCGAAAACAGAACGCAAATACAATTAATAATCTTAGATATTCTAGGTCGAATCTACATGTTCACAAAAACTACCTGCAAAGTAACTATGGGCATTAATATTAGAATCTGTGGCAAAATTAGAGCCTAAACTATCCATCAAGATTTCGAAGAATTGAATTATGGGAAGTGACCTTTCCGGATACCGAAGTATCCATCTGGAGCACTCTCAGTAGCATTCAAGCGAGCCAATCCAGCGTAGTCAAGTCCCAAATAAGGAACGTTGTTACCCCACCAATTGATGCTCTTGTCGTGATATTGAACTGCGAAGAACATGATAAGACCACTGAAGGCAACACCTGAGGTCATTGCACCAGAAAACACATAGTTGTACTTCTCCCAGAAGGCAGCGAATCTCGTTCTAAGGTACCACATGGATGCGATAGACAAATAGACTCCACCAGTGTAGTAGGACAAGTTGTAAGGGGCGTAGATCAAGAAACCGCCGATAATTAATGTTGGTTGGAAGTGCTTGACATACTTCTTCGGAGCAAATCTTTTGATGAGGACACAGATGATGGCCAAACCAGCACCAATCAAAAAGCAGTATTGCAAAATTGGGTACACTCCGCCGAAAACCTTCTTTGGTCCGATAACACCCCATTGGATAGAAGCGCTATAGAAAACAGTGGTGTTTGGACAGGTAAACTTCTGCTTATTGTGGGGATCACAATAGTCCTTGATGTTATTAATTTGGAAGTTCATAACTGCCAATCCGATAAAAGAATGGATGAGAACGGACAACATTTGACATCTAAACATGGCTCTTGGAGGAATTTTAAGGTAATGACCCATTTTCTGATCACTGATATAGTTCTGTGCTTGGCCATCAATATTGTAACCCAAAGCCTTGATGAAGTTCAAGGCAAGACCGTTACCGGGGATGGCGTAACCAATAATCAACTCAACCAAGACGTTAAGACCAAAACTAAAGCCAGTTGTAGCATAAACAGCGGTCAAAGGAATCAAGAATACGAAGTTGATACCAACAGCAAAGAAAATGGCCCAAACAGGCGTCTCGGCTGGGTAAAGTTTCACAGCCAAAATTGCAAAAACAATTGCAATGATCAAGATACAGAAGAAGAGCCAATCTGGAACTTCCTTGTATCTCTTCATCATCACACTGTGTGGGTCGTGGAAGCCATCGTATGTCGACTTTCTGAAGTTCCTGATCGACGCACCAAGTCCAGTAAGAGCTGTCCAGATAGGCGCAAAGTTGTTGGAAATTTCGTAGATGATTGCGAAAGGATAGATAGCGAAGAAGGCACCATACGTAACCAAGTTGGCTGCACTGTAGTATGGAGGACCGTATTGGTCGTACTTCTTTCTGTCAAATAAAGTCCTTGAGTCGACAACACCTCTGAGGTTGTAAGGTTTTCCCTCATTGTTAAATAAGGTAGCAGTATTGATAGGAAGGTAGGCAGACCAATTGTTGTTAGTGTAGTAGATACCCAAGATCGCAAAGAATCCGATGAATGAGCCGATGTACTGGTTCAACTGGGAATACAACGGAATAACCAAGGCACTGTTGTAGTTCAAAATGTTCCAGTCAAAACTTGGAATAGGGTTCAATCCGAGGCCAGACAAGGAGCCGGTAACGTTGGCAAGGTTGGCGTTGTTAGGAGCAATCCAAGTCATCCAGTTGAAGGTGGAAAGGGCTTGGAAAAGGTAGTTGGGGATCCAAAAGTACAAGAAAGAACTGGCAAAAACCAAGAAGAAGAAGTAGTATCTGGAAATGGTCCAGCCATTGATGTTTTGCTTTCTCTCTGGCTGAGTCAATGCCTTGTTGAGGGCAAGCGTAGGAAGAATTGTGGGCCAGATGGCCTTGACAGGATACACGGCGAACTTTCTCATTACTCCAGCAAATCCAAAACCCATGAAGTTGGTACTCAAGATAAGAAGAGTCTGGTATCCGAAGTCGGTCCACTGGTTGTTGTAGTACTGCTTCATCTTCTGCACGTGGATGTTGTAGGATACGTAACTGTTTCCTCCCGAAACGGCGTAGAAAATCGTGGCAAGCATCTGCTCCTTGTGAGTCCAGGGTCCTGGGTTCAAGTCGACGGTCCACTTCCAAATCTTGAGTTTCCAGCGGGGCAAGATTTTCAGAAGAAGGACACCTGAAGGATAGAGAAGCAACTGGACGACCGAGGCATCCAACGAAATCCGGGGCCTTCTTTCAGCGAAGAACTGGTTGATAAAGGTTCCAATTCCTGTCCAGATTATACCCAAGATGTAGACACGGAGGGTCTCCACTGGAATGGAGGGGTCGTCGTAGGGGTCTGTGATGGCACGTACCTCTTGGTATGGCGAGTGGTACGACACCAACACGGCTTCTAGCCGGACCTGGAGTGACCAGTCCAGGACGGAGTATATGTCTGAAGCCCCATCCTCTAACGACGACGTTGTTTCGACATCCTTGACGTCCTCTTCGACAAGGTCCTTTTCCTTGTCATGAAAGTTGGTAGCGAGCTTGGCCGCCACCAGCAGCAGCGGATGCTGGTGGGCCACGAGTTGTTCCCAGAGGTCTGTTTCCTTTGTGGGGACGTTGACATCGCCGTCGTGGTCCTCGAGGGCCTTCTGGAGGATTTGCACGGCGTCGCTCTCCGTCGTTGCTTCCACCTTCTCAATCATGAAGGTGGCAGTGACAGGCAAGTCCTGGGTGTTGAAGAGACCATCGAGGTTCAAGCGCCGCAAGACAAACTCCTTCTGGGCGATGGAGAGCGACACACCCACCTCGTTCAACGAGATGGGGTTGGAGGTGATGGCATGGAGGTCCACCTCGTGGTTCCTGAGGTCCTGAGTGCTCAACACTGGTGCGATTTTCTCAGCCATGGCGAGACTGGGTGAACACGAAGATGGGGGCAGCAGGGGTAGCAGAGGCAGTAGATGCACTAGATTCTGGTTGTTGAAGGCAGTGGGGGTACAGAGGGAGACACGACCGGATCCAATGATGAGGAACTATAAAACAGCCCTCCACTGTCCTTATATAAGGATGATGGAGTATCTGGCAGAGCAGATTAGCTGCGAAATACATGCCTTCGAATTCGCTGCAGAAAAAGCTGGGCAGAGCCGTGCTCCCAGCGGATATCCACTAGAACAACCCCAGGGCTCCAATGGCCAAGCCCTGGCGTGGGGTTCTCTGGCAGAATAGAACCACAACTGGTTGCGAAAATCAGGGCCTGCGAAAACGCAGCAAAAAGCTGGGCAGAGCCGTGCTGCTAGCAAATTGTAGCGGGACGATTGCCCGACGTGGGGTTCTTCCCTAGGCGGGAAACCACCTCCACACTATAGTGGGGTTTTTTGGGTAGCCAGCTGGTGCCTCACGCGATTGAGGAGGGTGCCAAAAGCCATAATTGCGTTTCTCGCCAAGAAAATGCACGAGACAGGTGTCAAAACCTTGACGTGATCGCATGGAATGTCAGATGTCCGCCAGCGCTGGCGGGAGCTACAGACACGGTACTGGCGTGAAAGTGGGCGCAATGAGTCTGGAATTGCTGGATCTACTATGTAGTCTAATTGGAGGGACTTTTCCCGCAAAAGAGGGTATCCCTGGACGTTATCTGTTCGCTTGTCCTGTCTCGACGCACTAGAGCCCGGTGCGCATTTCGTCCAAATCGCCCAGTTTTGACAAGCCAAAAATACCCTGATAAGAATTTAAGCACAATGCGGCTGCCACACTAGTTCGGCTCGGAATTCAAGCGAGCCAATGACATCGCCGTGATTCCAGGGTGTAAGGAAGCCCCAGGTTGCAATCAGAGCCCTCCCCACGTCTTCTGGCGGAGATATCCCGCCTGTGCATATGACACCAGAAATACGACGCTTCTGAAACAGGCAACTGGTGCCTCGGTGCAGGGTGCAGTGATGGGAGCACCAACTCTAAATGCTATTACAGTGCCATTCCAACTCCACCTCCACCTCCAGCGCCAAAGCCCGTGCCTATGCCGATGCCAACTGTGTAGTTGCCGAATGCCGGTGCGGACGTGAATATTATGGAGCCATGCTTTTGTTCTTCGCCAAAAAGCCAAGACATCTCAGCACGGTACTAAAGCGCCGCGGCAGCCACTGCAGGCTAATTGAACTGCCTTATCGTAGAAAGATTGAGCCATGGCTAAGATAATAGCCAGGAGGTCTCACCATTGATCCCAATTGTCGTCCTCATCGGCGTCCACAGTCAAGTTCAACTTCAATCTGGAGCCTGGCGTTTTGGAGGGCTTCGCGCCTAGTTTCAACCCGCCTGTCTTCTTGGCAGAGTTAGATGTATTGGCTCTAAATGTGGGCTTTTTCATGGGTTGTGGCGTAAGGGACACCTTCTTTGTCTCTTCGACCAACTCCAGGTCGTCAGGAACACCCCACCCGTCGTCGTCGAAGTCGTCCTGCGTGTCCGGGATCCACTTCTTCTGCTGTGTCTCGACGGTGGTTTGGAGTGGTTCTGTAGTGGGGGTGCCCACCCGGGTAATGTCGGGCGTAGACGAGTTGAAGTCTTTGTTCAATGGACCCTCGACCCCCACGGATGAGAGCTTATTCACGATCCCCCAGCCAAAGGAAAATGAGCCTCCTTCAGATTCCTTATCAGCCGATGCAGCCGTAGATGCTTCCTTATCGGATTGTGGAGCACTTTGGCCGTACTTCTTGAAGAAATCGACCTCCTCTTGCTCAGCATTGTCTTCCAAATCGGGCAAAGACATGGCATGTCTCTCGACCGAGTCAAGATACAACTGGAAAACATTCTTGGCATGCTTCCTGACCTTCAAAGATTTTTTATCCATCAAAGAGATGGCCAAATGACCCAAAACCTTACTGCAGATCTCCTCCAAGGAAAACTCATCAATCAAGCTCTCAAACCCCGACAATGCCGCCATTTTGCATGGAGTAAACGTGTCTCTTAACGACTTTGCTAGGGCGGTAATTAGCACACTGTTTTTGGAAGATTTGTAAATCTTTCCGGAAATCTTGATGATAAGAACTAAAGTATTGACTCTAATCGAAGGCTTAGGATCCATCTGTGACTTCGCAAGGATCTTGAGTAAATCTTGATTAACCTGTTTAACCGATACCTTATCAATAACAATAGTTATGGATTTCAATGTGGTCTCTCGGATAGTAAAGTTGGTATCCTGGAAGCCGGAAATCAAATTATAGAAAACCTTCAGTTGAACCTCGGATTCGGTCAAAAAGCATTCGAAAGAAGGCAAATGGTTCAACAAGATCAATCTGATGGACCTGTCGTTCAAAGCGAAAGTTTCTAACACGAGAGGCTTAACCATTCTATCGAATTGCGCTGAAGACAAATTGATTCCAAATTTGAGAATATAATTCAAAATGACAGACATAGTCTCTTGCTTTTGCTGGATATCTAATGGAGACATGGTGTTAAGACTTGCTTGCAGCTTCGACTTGGAAATGTTTTGGAATTGCATGATCAACTCTGGAAGCAATTTGTAATCCAAAAATCCGATAGGGTAAGAAGAGCCCATATCTTCACCATTGGCATCAGTGATATAATTGGCAAGTTCATATTTGAAAAAGTCTAACTTCTCCACGTCATTCTTGAACTTCAATTCCTCTAGTTGCTGGTTGAATCTAATGATTAAATTGCTTCTAGTTAAATTAGCCTCAGTTTCTTGCAAAAACTTTTCAATGGTGATTCTCAGAGAAGGAGTAGAACTCAAAAGCTTTTTCAATGACGATAAGAGAATCGATGAAATCTTCAGCGTGTTGATCTTGTTAGAATCCAAATTAGCAGGGATCGAGGAGAAATCATTGATTGACATAATATTGTTGATCAAGGTACCAAAATTCAATGAATCCAACTTGATAGGAAACTGTCTGATTTGGTCCGCATCAACGGAGGTATCGAAACCGGGCATTGCTCTGGATAACCTGTAAATGGGTTGATCTGGATCCGAGGTCAAGTTGGTCAAAACTTCGAATCCGAACACTTTCCAATCACCCGACTGGTTGACATAAATCGAGTTGTATATGTTGATATTACCATGTAGGCAGTTAGCCTTCATGTTGATAAACTGTAATGTGTGGGCCAAATTGTAAATTCCGTATAATTTGGCATCCTTGGACACGCCATCGAGGTGGTTTTGCAAATACGTCAACAAGGGAAGGACTGGTTCCGTCACAATGTACAAGTGCGTTTCTGATTCGATGTAATCCAAAATGGAAATGATACCTGGGAACTTGATGAGCTTCAGCTTCTTGAAAGCGTTTTTGGCCAACAAATCGTAGCCTCTCTGGATGTTGGCTGGGTTTTTCAATTCGAACTCGAAGATAGTGACTGCGGCATTTTCGTTCTTGGGGTTGACTCCATTGTAGACTGTCCAGATCGATCTGCTATTCACTGGTCCTGACTCCGAAGGATCAATGAGCTTGTCCTTGAATGTGTAAGGGATTGAAGTTCCCGTAAGACTGCTAAGAGCACTGGAAAAGAAGTTCATGGAAGCAAGCAATCAGATGTGGTCTTGAAAGAGTTAGGTGGTAGATTTCCGTAGATATTTCAGGGAAGGATATTATTCTTGTCTTGGCTCTATTTAACAATCTTTAAGAGTGCAAATGGCCCAATCTTTGGTCTGCAGACAATTCTCAACGGCGTGGATACGTGTTTCCAGCTGAGTCCAGGTGAGTTAAGGTGAATAAATTTGATCTGGTTACGTCGCGTGTTTTATGTGCAGAAATTTGATTGACTGATAGAAGGAAAGGAAGCGATATAAACATAGGGGAAATACCAGGCATTGTGTGCGGTTACCGTATGGATGAGCTTCTTGTAGGTAGGTTTTGTCACATGGAAAGTTATGAAGTTCCTCTTGTTTCTTGCCTTGCCATGATTTTTCAAAATATTGAGATTTTTTTGAATATTTCGCAACAATTTTAATTCTCCAATTGTCTTGTGGAACTACAATCATAAAAATGTGACAAGACCAATACAGTCGGACTCCTATAAAATCTCATGGCTTGTCGTATGTTTTGAGATATTGGCTTAACAGCTATTATAAAGTCATCTACCCATAATTCTGTACTCAATCAACTACATCTATTTCTTTTGTATGCATTAGCTAAAACTGATTCTACTTTCCTTAATTTCTCATAATTAGGGCATTGGGTATATTGTTCACACTCATTGGTTTTGGTAGGGTAATCCTCCACCAATTTGACCTCCATCTCTGAACGTATTGGACTCCATATCCAAAGAGGGCTGACGCATTTGATTAAACTGCAGCGAAATCTGCTGGCCCTGCTGTCTTGGTAAATTCTGGAGATTTGGATTTTGAGATGATTGGAAATCAAATTGATTCGAAGTTGGCACATTCGATGGGCTTGACGAAGATACCATTGAACTTGGCGATTCTGCTGGTAAAGCATCTGATCTGGATGCTTGACCGGCTCCATGTGCTTGTGTATTTGAATGGGTTTGTTTTCCTCTTCCCCGAATTCCTTTGTTGGAATTTTTGTACAACTCTTTAAAATACATCAATATCTCTCTCTCTTCCTTGGGCAAGGTAGACAAACTTGAGCCTGTGAGTTCAGCCAATTTGTGAGTCAAAGAATTCAATGTGTTCAAATGAAATCTGTTCTGATGAGACTTCAAGTTTCCAAGTTGCGTAAATGATTTGTCACATCCATCCAAACGACATTCATAAGGCTTCAAATTGTCATGAGTCAACTTATGGGCTGCAAGATTACCCTTCCGACTAAATGAGCGATTGCACACATCACACGTGAACGGCTTCTCCCCTGTATGTAGCCTCAAATGAGTTCTTAAATTACCCCCTTGAGTGAACTTCTTGTGACAATAGTTACATTCAAATGGTTTGTAACCGATATGTGATCTGATATGAACTTCAAGATGAGTGGACTGCGTGAAATACTTGAAACAATACGGACATTGTTGATTCTTTTGTTTCTTTCTTTTACTGCCGGACTCATCGTCATCATCATCATCATTTCTAGAGGATTTAGTGGGTTTGTCCACACCTCCAACTAAACTCACAGGAGCAGGCAAAACACCAGTGTTCAAGTCCTCCTTACCTCTCGCAACCTTTATATCATTGGGTGCCAATATACTACCATCAGGCGCCTGTCTTATGGTATTTGTAATTCCCTTCTCTCTTGCTTGAATAACTAACATCAACTGATCAATTTTTGTAGCACCAAGCAATGGTCTTCCATCTTCAGACTTTACAAACTGTTGGGCTGGAACTAGATTTTTTTCATTAGCATTCGCTTTAGGCATTTGTGGCGAGACGTGGCCTTCATTCCGTTGATTCCGACCTCTTTTAGAACTGCCTTGTTTCTCCTTGCTCAGTTGAATTTGCTTCTGTAGTTTCTGCTGCAGCAGTTGTTGCAGCTGCAGCTGCAGTTGCAGTTGCAGTTGCAGTTGTTGTTGCTGCTGCAGTTGTTGTTGTTGAGGCAGTTGCTGCAGCTGCAGTTGTTTCTGTTGCACCAGATGCCCAGTTTGCTGTTGTAGTGTCTGTTGAATTTGTGATGGATTGGTATAATTTTGCGGCAAATACTGTTGGAAATTTCCTTGAGGATTAATAAAATTCTGTTGTTGTTGTTGTTGCTGCTGCTGGGTCAGATTTCGCATAGTAACATTAGGTGGTACTCCACTATTAAAAGGGTTGGATTGATTTTGCTGATTATTGTAGTTATTATATTGGAATTGGTTTTGCGGTGAGAGTGCTTGATAACCTTGAAACATACGTTGTTGTGCGTATGAGTTTTGAGCAGGAACTTGTGTTCCTTGTTGATTATATCCTTGAAATTGCTGGTTCTGCGCCTGTTGGTTGTAAAGTGGTTGCTGCAGTTGCTGCAGAATTTGGGGATTGAGTCGGGTATGATACATACTTGGTGAAGTCTTGGGGGATTGGGGTTCATCATACTTAACAGACGATCGGGAAGATAGAGACGAAGCAGGTGATTTGTGTGACTTTTCAGTCTGCTGGACCGCTAGATTTTTCTCAACACCAGGGCCTGACTTGGATGTCTCTTCAATTTTTTGGAGGTTAAAGTTTCCAGCTTGAATATTACTGTCTCTTGATTTATCAAAGATATCTTCTCTCAATTTTGTTCTCATGCCAGAACCAGCTGTTGAAATGGAGCCACTATTACTTTCACTTGACCCATCACTGGGTACACGTAACTGTCTTAAGTTTTGCTGATCGTTAATCACTTTTAAGATAGAATCTCTTCGTTGTTCATTGCTCATGTTGCTCAAGTCAATACTTCCATTGGAAATCATGCCTGCTATGAAGTCACTGAGACTTCCATTAAATCCTCCAATGGAACCAGTATATCCTCCAATGCTAGCACCAGGAATATTATTGTCATTCCATATCGAGAGGTCCACTGAACCAAACTTGGACCGAGTACCAGACTGGGGGTTTGTCTTAGGATCCTGCTGTTGACCAGCCAATAAGTTTCCCAAGCTCTCTTTGTTGAGAATGTTCTCGAGATCCTCTAGCGAGAGCTGCTCCTGGCCATTGGGGAACAACGAAAGTTGCCTGGATCTGCTAGTATTGTTGAATCCGCCAGCGGAGTTGACATTACTATTATAGGGCTTTGCGGACTGATCGTTGGAAGGCCTTCCAGTAGGGGGAATCTGAATCAAAGAGCTAAAGATGCTATTGGAACGTGAAAACGAGTTGGGGTTCGCAGGAGGATTGCCCGGGTTACTCCCAGACCCGGTAGGGGTGATGGGGGGAGGGAGAAAGATGCTGTCGCCGCGAGGTCGGGATTGTAGCATCTGTTGGGGATTCTGCTGCACCTGGGGTTGCTGCTGCTGTTGTTGTTGTTGCTGTTGTTGTTGCTGCTGTGGAGGAAACCCCTGTGGTAGCAGGTCTCGCTGGTTCATGTAGAAGCTCGGGTAGCTCGAGTCCATTGGTTGCGATAGCTGACGGGAATCTTTGGCGTTGAGGGTGTATGTGTTGGGAGGCACTCCGCCTTGGTAGGAGTTCAACAAGGTGCTAATGGAGTCCTGTCTGCCGGAATTGAAGAGGAAATTGGACTGAGACAGCGCCTTCCGGCCATCTGAAATTGGGTCACCTGGCGGCTGATTCAACGCAAGAGACGTGGAGGAGGGCCCTGTCCGGGCACTCTGCTGGGCAGAGCTAGGCCTCTGGTGGCCCTGCATCCCCGAATTGGACGACACGGCGGATTTTCCCATGGTCAAAGGAGACTGTTGATCATAAACAGAGGCACCACACGACGAGCAGAAGGACAGTCACGAGGAGACTGGAGAAGCGGATTGAATTGAGAGGGCCCGGTTACGTAAGCGGGACCTGGTGGGACGGTGACTCGGATAGTGTTTGTACTGGGATGGTATCAAAAAAAGAAAAGTTTTGATGGTGAAGATGATCAAGTTGGTGTTGCGCTTCTGGGGTTAACAGTTTGGGAAGTGTCGGTAGAATGTCGCGGTGGGGCCGCGACATTTTATGGAGTCTATGCAAGGGACCAGGAGAAGAGCGAAGAGGGACAATGCGTAGCAGAGAAGACGCTGGTCACTACGAGAGAAGGCCTAATGGTTCCAGGAAGCTGTATATTGGGGTCCGGATCCGGAGCTGGCGGCAACGTGGAGCTGGAAGCGGGTGTCACGTGACCATAGAGTACACACCACACCACACCACTGCCGTCATCATCTCCTTCTTCTTCTACACCGCCCTGCAGGAGTCATGGAAGCGTTCTTAGCCGCCGCCAAGCATCACCCTCTATCGCCCCACCGTGTCCAGCACAATCTTCTCCATTCCAGCAAGGCAGTGCAGAAGGGTAGTGAGCGAGTCAGGGTCCTGCATCCGCAAGTAGTCGGATGGTTTGACCTGGGCAGCTTGGCAATACACTGTGGCGTGGATTCTGTCGATAAACGTCAAGGCCATGCGTAGGAACTTGCCGTATCGGGCCGCCTGCGTGGGCAATGCGTCGAAGTCGCCAATTAGAAGCGAGAGCATGATGTTCTTGATGGTGTTGGCTAATGCGACCTTAGAGAGAGCATCAGCCTTGTGGAGGTGGAGCTTGGCATAATGGCGACGGAAACGAGGGTCAATGGCCGATTCGGTGAGCATCTGTGACTTGTCCCCCACCTCGCTTTGGAGCAGGGCCACGAGGGCCTTGAGTTGGGCGATCTGCGAGATCAAAAGCGCAGTTTCGGACTCTGGTTTCTCCGGCTTCTGGGGATGCACCTGAGTGCCCATATCGCTCTTGCGGTCTTCGCGGTGTTTGTAGTACGCCAATTCGTTATTGGCCTCATCCCTGTCGATCTTGGTCCGCACCAACTCCCGGGCCAAATCATCAAGACGGTCCCTCAATTCCGTAATCTGGGGAGTCTCGGACTCCCCTGTTTCCTCTCTTACCAGAAGTAATTGTTCGATTTTTTGTTCTTTCTCAGCAACATGCAACCGGGCTTCGTTCAAATTCGTACGGAGCTCCAAGTTTTCATGCTTTAACCTTTCAATTTGTCGCCTCATGGACTCTATTTCTGATGGTTCACCACCCAAAACCTGCACCGTGTCCTTGAGCTCAGAATACTCTTGGGAGTGAGGAGGAGTGGTAATGGGAGACTCCACATCCTTTTTCTCCATCTCTTTCGAGGTCCCCTGGTGAGTGTGGATACTTCCGTCATGACTGACTACGAATTTTTTTCTGTCACTGGAAGCACCGGCTCTTCCATCAAGACTGAGATCATCTTCTGACGTACTCTCATTCACCGAATCTGTATGGCTTCGGGTGGGCGTTATGAAAATTCCCCGTGATTCCGATTTTTTGTGATGCCTGGTATTATGGGTAGTCTTCTTAACCTGTAGAAGATTGCCCTCTTTTGGGTCGTCTTTATTGGATACAACCATTTCGTTGATTGAAGCCTTTACCTTGTCATTTATTTGTTCGCTGAGGATGGGCAAAACGTTGTCCATCAACTCTTGCACCATGGATCGTGGCTGTGGAATAAATGTATCATCTTCTCTGTTGTAACTGTTCATACGACTATGTTTGCTCATGGCACGACTGTGTGATGGCCTAAAAAATTCGTTGGCGGTGGTATCATCCCGAGATTCGTTGATATCAGGTAAATAGTTTTCTTTGGAGTATTTGGACCACTTCATGTTGTTCATCCCTTTCTTCATCATCAATGGAGTAGAATGCGATGATATGCCTGGAGGTCCCGGGGAAGTAATCTTCAGGGCCATTCCGAATGCTGGGTGTTTCTTGGGGGTGGGGTCCACAAATTTGGTGTTCGTCTCGTACATATCGTTTCTGGTATCGTTAGAGTCTGAATCGTCAAACTGGTCGCCCTTGGCGTCCTTCTTGACGGGTATCTCGAGGTGAATGGGGTATGAAGGGGTTGAGCTGGCCTCAGTGTTTGTTTCCAAGACATGTTCTTTATCTATTTCCTGGGCGAACTTCATCAAGAGTGAAGTGTCATGTTTCGTGTCGTCACCTGGAGCCACTTCCTCAGGCACTCTGTGGAAATTTTCATCGTCGAACTCTATTGAAGAAGTATTGCTGATGTCCGAGTCATTGTCTTGCGATAAGTGGAAGTAAGACTCGGATATCGGGTGTGATAAATCCTCGACCATGGGGATTATGGAAGACTTGGTTTTGGACAATTTGGCTGGAGAAGTGATACTGGAGCGTAAATGGTGATCCCTAGTTAATATTTGGACGAGGAATCGATGCAGATAATTCAAAGGTGCTTTTGTAAGCCAGAAATGCCGTGCTTACTCCTCTGCTCAAGGTATTTGTAGGTGATTGTGGCAGGTTGGAACACCTGCTTATTTGTAAACAACGCGGGTTCATGCTGGGTCGTGCGCAACCGAATCATCACAGAAGGCTAGAGCTAGGTACAGAGCCTGCTCCAGGGACTGTTGGGTGTGTTGAAGCTGGGAACCATCTTGGACTCCACCCTTGTTTCTTTGGACCGAAAAGAGCAGCCTCTTTTTATTGTCTTTACCGAATTCTTGTATTCTCTGGAGGAAGTTGGGATTATGGATTTAATTCATTGCCTGATCCAGAAAACAGTGAAGAAATGCTAGAAGGGTCCCAAGCTTCGCCTGTATTTTGCACTTACTACAGAATGTCTATCATAATGTCCAATTGCCGTCTCCCATCCCTCTAACCCCCATACTTCACCATCAGCCATCATGGAAAACGGCACGCGCACGACCCTCCATCGATTAAAATTTTCAGAAATAGGTCTAGCTTATTCATCACTCACAACATGGCTGAAGAACCCGTAGACGTCCCAATGGTTGACGAGCACGTCGAACAAGAACAAGAGCAAGAACAAGAATATGACTTGGAAAAGATCAAATTGTTACCAGGAGCCTCCGAGGACGGCACTGCTGCCTCTTTCCAGGTGGTGGATGAGGACCACACCTTGGGCAATGCGTTGCGCTACATCATCATGAAGAACCCAGAGGTGGAATTCTGCGGTTACTCCATCCCCCATCCCTCCGAGAACAAATTGAACATCAGAATCCAGACCTACGGCAACATCACCGCCGTGGAGGCCTTGCACCAGGGCTTGGACAACTTGTCCGAACTCTGCACGGTCATCGAGGAGAAGTTCAGCGAGAAGATCGAGGCTGGCGGCTACCACACTAGCATTTAGGCTGCTAGCAGTCTGGCAGGACGGTTCTGTGGCGATCCGGCCGCCGTGTATACTACAATATATTGCATGAAAATAGAGAGCTGTAGATTAGGAGAAGGCGAATTTCCAGAGCTTCCAGCGGGAGCGATGCCCTGGGGCAAGATAGGGCGAGAAATACAATTGTACTGCTCGCTTCGCAGGTAACGGTACCGGACCCAGAGCACAAAGCTTGGCCAGACAGCCCAATCTAGGCTGAAAAATGGCCAGAAAAAGAGGTCCACCAAGTCTGAATGGTCTCTGCAATCCATTAATCCCGCCATTTCACCTGCACCTGCTCAGCGTGCCCCAGTACCGGTCCCTCTATCGTCTTCACTCCACCTCATCTCTCACCTCCCCATCGCGCAGTGCCTTCCATATCCGGTAATCGACATCGCAAATTTCTTTTCACAAAATTTTCTCTATATAAGGAACAGCAATCGCCTCTTTTTTACAGCATCAAAATGTCTTACAACAACGGAGACTCTTACGGCAGTTACGGCAACAACGACGGCGGTTACAGCAACGGCGGCTATGGCAACAACGGAGGCTCTTACGGCGGAGGCTACGGCGGAGGTCGTGGTTTCGGCGGTGGAGGCCGTGGTGGCTTTGGTGGTCGTGGAGGTGGCCGTGGTGGAAACCGTTACGATGAGAGAGTCGAATTGACCACCCCTGAGTGGGATTTGGACTCGTTGCCCAAGTTCGAGAAGAACTTCTACAAAGAACACCCCGAGGTTACCTCTCGTTCCGACCAAGACGTGTCTGCTTTCAGAAAGGAGAACCAGATGACCGTGTCCGGTAGCGATATCCCCAAGCCTATCACTGACTTCGACGAAGCCGGATTCCCCGACTACGTTTTGAAGGAGGTCAAGGCCCAGGGCTTCCCCAAGCCCACTGCCATTCAATGTCAGGGTTGGCCCATGGCTTTGAGTGGTAGAGATATGATCGGTATCGCCGCCACCGGTTCTGGTAAGACTTTGTCCTACTGTTTGCCTTCTATCGTTCACATCAACGCTCAGCCCTTGTTGAGCCCTGGCGATGGTCCTATTGTGTTGGTTTTGGCTCCTACCAGAGAATTGGCTGTTCAAATTCAACAGGAATGCTCCAAGTTCGGATCTTCCTCCAGAATTAGAAACACCTGTGTCTACGGTGGTGCTCCAAAGGGTCAACAAATTAGAGACTTGGCTAGAGGTGTCGAGATCTGTATCGCCACCCCAGGTAGATTGATTGATATGTTGGAGATGGGTAAGACTAACTTGAAGAGAGTCACTTACTTGGTTTTGGATGAGGCCGACAGAATGTTGGACATGGGTTTCGAGCCTCAAATCAGAAAGATTGTTGACCAGATCAGACCAGACCGTCAAACTTTGATGTGGTCTGCCACCTGGCCAAAGGAGGTCCAAGCCTTGACTAGAGACTACTTGGACGACCCTATTCAAGTCACCATTGGTTCTTTGGAATTGGCTGCCTCTCACACCATTACTCAACTTGTCGAGATTGTCACCGAGTACGAGAAGCGTGACAGATTGGTCAAGCACTTGGAAACTGCCACTACCGACAAGGAGGCTAAGGTGTTGATCTTCGCCTCTACCAAGAGAACTTGTGACGAAGTCACCAGCTACTTGAGAGCTGATGGATGGCCCGCATTGGCCATTCACGGTGACAAGCAACAAAGTGAAAGAGACTGGGTCTTGAGAGAATTCAAGACTGGTAAATCCCCTATCATGGTGGCCACTGATGTCGCCGCTAGAGGTATTGGTATGTATATTGGAACATTTTTTGAGCGGGCTCGAGGGATTTTTACTTACTAGATGGGTTTAGGAGGGAGTTTTAAGATACTAAGTATCGACGGAATGTGAGCTGGACTCACCAGTGAAGGAACACCAGTTGGAAGTTAGGCTTGATATTTCAAGTTTCGATCTGTTGATGACTGAAGATATCCTGAAATGCAAAAAAAAAAGAACACAAACTACAAAAGAGGCGACTACGCCTTGCAAAGGATCATACGCGAAGGAAGAACAGGGATGCCTGGAGCAGCCCTCATCCTTACGCTGGAGGCAACATTCATATGTGGGGAAGCAGTTTTTGGAGGTAAAACCTCTTATTATTCCTGGTCTAGGCTTTTATGAAATGACAAAGCAGCGAGCTTCGATCAGGTCAAGAATAATAGATTCATGCTTTTCTGTATATGACTGAATAGACACATCGCCTCCGTGATCGTAGTACCGTCAGCTCCTTGCTATCAGCTCACTCGGGCTAACAGTAGAACACCATACTAACTTTTAGATGTCAAGGGTATTTCCCACGTCATTAACTACGACATGCCAGGTAACATTGAGGATTACGTCCACAGAATTGGTAGAACTGGTAGAGGTGGTGCCACTGGTACCGCCGTGTCTTTCTTCACCGACGGTAACTCCAAGTTGGGTGGTGACTTGTGCAGAATCATGAGAGAAGCCAAGCAAACCATTCCTCCAGAATTGCAAAGATTCGACAGAAGAAGTTATGGATCTCACATCAGATACGGTAACGGCCGTGGCGGTCGTGGCCGTGGTGGATGGAGAGGTGGCCGTGGTGGCCGTGGCTATGGAGGTGGTAGAACTGGCTCCAACGATGCCCCCCTTGGAAACCGTCGTTTCTAATCATGTATACTAGGTATTTATTGTTCTTATAGATTACGTTTTGAAGAGATGTAGAATAAAAAGGAATTGATTGTCAGGATTAAGTGAGGGACAGCTCGCCAGGGAACTTGGTCCAACGGTATCTTATTACAGTTTGAACAAAAAGTCGAATTGAATGGAATCGATACTAGAATCATCAAACATGTTGTTTATAGTCGATATCTCTATTGTAAAGACGGGTCAATAAAGAAGAACCATATACGCAAGCAGTATATCCAAAGCTCTTCGACAGTAGTGGTCTGAGTTAGATTGCTCCACAAATCTCCTTATCTCTCGAAAGTTTTACCCTCCGAAATGGCGAGAATTGTGTTGGGCTGTACCGATCCCACACCGTCCACTCGCGTGCCTAAAATATTTGCCTCGTTTTGCAGATCCTGTTCGGCAGTTTATCTAGATATGCCTCCAGGTTCATAACTGGAGCTAATTCTAGTTACGGAGGACCCCTGGACCGACCGAGCCCATTATCCCCATATAACCGGGACAGCCTATGTACTGCATGGCCAAAGAAGGCTCCCGATTGTTTGGTGCCCCTTCACGTCGGTTTGAACAACGGCAGGCGTATCTGAAGCCTCCCCGATTTCATTGGCCAAATCTTTCAGCGCATGCGAATTGGCTCAGTGAAAAATTCATTGGCTTGACTTGGTCTCTGTGGCCCGAATTGGCCACGGCCACGCCCACAGTGGCGGGCCCGAAGCTGGTTCTGGGCTGTGCCGGCCCCAGAACCTTCCGGCGGTTGCTATTGGCCGATTCCACCGAGCTGTCGCCGGTTCTGGGGATGCCCCAGGTCTGTATTCGCAATCGGAGTGAAAAATCGAGGTGAAAAATCGAGGGAGACTGGAGCACTAACCAGTGGGCCAAAAACGGCGGAAAAGATGGGAAACGGTTCGGAAAAAAGCGGACATTGTAGTGAGAGAGGTGGGAAGCCGTTTGGTGCCTGTAAATGCGCTCCACGGCCCTCGCCAGCCCAAAATGCCACTCCTGCCCTGGGTCGCTGTGGCCCGTTACCCCAGTAAATCGGCTCCTGCACCCACCGCTCTCGCTTCCACACCGCCAAAATCACATGCGGCCCAACTAACAGCCCCAGGATTTGGGCACTATATAAGATCTCGCTCTACGCCAACCACACCGCTATTGCTGGCCCCAGACTCCCACGCCTCCAATTGTCCGCCTTGCTCTCTCTGTGTGTCTTTTCAGTGTCCACGTCCTCCAGAAATAGTGGCCTAAATTTGCACCCACTCGCTAATCGTGATCCAAGATAACCAGAACGTCCGATCTAGGTCCCAACTAGTGAGCCACCATAGTATACCTTCAGAGAAGTTCAGAGAAGGCACCGATTGCATCTGCTAACAACGTCTAACGACTTCGGACTCCTCCACTGTCAATATCATTGGACCTGTCTCGAGAGCCTCTCCATTCCGGTCCTTCTCACTACCCCAGACTCATTTGTCAGCGGACCTAACGCTCACTAGACACTAAACCGACGGTGTCTTACTAAGACGCATCGCCCCCATAATAGCGCATCTCCGACTATAAAGGCGCTCGGTTGCCCTCGTTTTCAAGCACCGCCCTTCTTTTCTGGTCTTCAACACCCCGTTCCTCTACAGCTCAACCTCTAGATGGTGTCAACGCCCGCCATGCTGAAGACCTCCGTTACGTCCGTCCAGGCCCTGCAGCCCCAAAAACCCAGCTCCTCCACCATCTCCGGCGCCAAAGGCATCACCTTCTCCGGTGAGACCTTCATCGTGCCCGAGACCCACGACATGGTGGAGGCGCTCTTCAGCCCCTCGCTCCGCAAGTCGTACTTCGAGTGTGTGGTCCTCGCCATCCTCGTGTCCTACACCTCGTTGTTCTGGCTCGTGCCGCTGGAGCTCAACCACCTCCGCATCCAGGCCTTCATCGCCCTCTACGTGGTGTGGCGTCTCTCCTACAACTTCGGCATCGGCTTCCTCCTCCGCAGCCAGTCCAACCACAACCGCTTGGTCGAATGGGCCCGCCACTCCCGCGCCTTCGACCCCCAGTCCAAGTCCTGGGTGTCCCGTTTGCTTCGCGCCGAGCTCGCCTCCCAGAGAGGGCCCGATTACAACATTGCCGCCTACCCCCTCGAATTCAACACCTGGCTCGTGTTCCGCAAGCTCGTGGACTTGATCTTGATGCTGGACTTCGTTGCCTTCATCTGTCTCGTGGCCGCCTGCGCCATCCACAACAACAACCAGTTCCTCCACGACCAGGCGCCCTGGTTGGTGTACGGCCGCCTCACACTTGGCGCAGGCCTCATTTTGTTCAACCTCTGGGTCAAGGTCAACGCACACAACACCATCAAGGACTACGCGTGGTACTGGGGCGACTTCTTCTTCCGCCAGATCAACAACGAGGAGTTGATCTTCGACGGTGTCTTCGAAATGGTGCCCCACCCCATGTACTCCGTGGGCTACATCGGCTACTACGGCTTCGCCATCATCGCCAAGTCCTACACCGTGCTTGTGGTGGCCATTTTCGGCCACTTCCTCCAGATGATCTTTTTGCACTATATCGAGAACCCTCACATCGACAAGATCTACGGCCCCTCCAAGAACGAGATCAACTGGGCCAAGTTGTTGAAGTTGAAGGACTTGAAGGCTTTTGACAACGTCAAGCCCTTGGTGGGCTTGGCCAACTTCAACTTGTTGAGATCGTCTGATCTCACCAACTTGATCTTGGTTATCACCTACGCTTTCATTATTCCTGTTTTTGCAGCCCAATCCAACGGTGCGACCTCCTTCAGTGTATTGTCCACCAAATTACCATTTAACATATTATCAGGTCAGCTTCCTCCTCTCAAACTCAACTACATGTTCCTCCTCGCTGTGGCCATCAAAGTCTTCGAGTCGCTCTCCATCAACGTCATGTTGGCTTTGCAGAGCCACAGCAAGGTGTTCACCAAGTGGTACATGTCCATGGACATCCCCGTGGAAAAGTCCTTGAACAACTGGGCCGTGTTCTACAACACGCTTACTAACTTGACCTACGCCTCCTTATTCGGCCTCAATCTCTACAAGTATCTCATTGGCGACAACGACATGATCTTCAACGACTGGTTCTACTTAAGAATCTTCATTGGTATTACAGGCATTGTCACCCAGGTTTGCATCAACTCGTCCATTGTGGATCTGATTGGTTACTTTGGATGGTTCTATGGAGACTTCTTTATTCCAAAGTCCCAAAGATCCATGACCCACTTGACCAAAGCCGGTGTCTACCGTTACCTCAACAACCCAGAACAGATTTTCGGCGTCTGTGGAGTCATGGGTTTGTTTGTCATGAACTCTACCTACGAAAACTTGATCCTCTGTATCATCTGGATGTTCAACAACTTCGTCAGAATCAACTTCATTGAAAAGATCCACATGATCAGCATTTATGGTGAGGCTGTTTTCGAAGATTCTGGTGTCACCAAGACTTTCAAGAAGCACTTGATTCCAGGAATCATCCAGAGAAGAATGACCAATGAATTATCTCCTCCAAAAGACATTGTCAGAGGAAGATCGAGTGTCTCCATTTCTGACTCCTTGGACCGTTTCATCAAGGATTTGAGATCTTCTACCACCAAGTTGTCTAGACAAAACATCATTGAACTTGGCCAGAACTTAACTTTTGAAAATTCAGGATACACTTTGAAGATCGATGGTCTTGAATCGGCAGAATCTTGCTGCGGAACTGTGGTGACCAAGTATGTCAACATTGGTACACCAATCAACATCGAGTGGGCTTCGCCTAAGGAACTGCATCATCCAACTGACTGGATTGGTTTGTACAAGGTCATTCAGACCCACTATTCACGTACCAAGACCCTTATTTCTTCTTCTGGCCGCTGGATTAATACCGAACAAGCCAACGGTACTGCTGTCTTCAAGAACCAAAGATTGTTCTGGGAGGAGGGTATTTACGAATTTAGATACCATTTGAAGGGAAGCCACGATGTTGCCTACATCTCTGAGCCATTTGAGATCAAGATTGAAAGATTGTCGGTTCCCACTTCAGAACATGAGTTGCCCGAATTTGCTGAGGTGGTCAAGTCCAGCATCTTTGACAAGTTCATGCAAATTGACAGTCTGAATGATTCTATCTCGGACGCATTGAAGGATTCTGAGAATATTTTGGAAATCTACGAGTTGATCAGTTCGGTGGTCACCAAGGCCACTGATATCAAGATCAGCACCAAGATTTTCTTGAATGACGATGTAAATGACAAATTAACCATTGGAAAGTTTTGCAAAAAGTTGTGCCACTACAAGAAAGTGTTGGAGGAATTATAATTACGATTATACATAGACTACATATATTCCTGGATATTGACATTTTATTTGATAAGTGTAGTGATGTTATTGGTTTGTGCGCAACATTCACGTCTTTATTGAAGTTGATAAATATACTCATGAAAGACGTTGTTGTGGTGAGTTATTTTAGATATTGCCTTGAAGTCTGTACTTTCATAACAAACTTGGCTAAGGCCTCCCTCGACATAAACCTCTATTTCTGGTAATGGAAATGAATACATTCTAGGTATTAGAATCATTGAAAGGACATTATTCGCTTACGCTTTGCAATAAATACGAATTGATATTGGCCCGCACCTTCTTGGACACTGTGTTGCAGCCATCGATGGCCTTCTGTAGCT
This sequence comes from Suhomyces coccinellae, assembly GCA_030565345.1. Taxonomy (NCBI): domain Eukaryota; kingdom Fungi; phylum Ascomycota; class Pichiomycetes; order Serinales; family Debaryomycetaceae; genus Suhomyces; species Suhomyces coccinellae. The sequence goes on along the minus strand of JAJMBP010000020.1, from coordinate 132,491 downwards.
CCGAGTTCAGCAAATTCTGGTCTCCTTCTATCCACAATCCCACGATTTCGTCATTACGCAAGTTCATGAAGCTGGCCATTGCATTCATACCTTCTTCTTCGTCCTCTTCTGCTGAGTCTTGAGAGTCCAAGACTATGCCATTTTTGCCGAGCCTAACCTGGCCACTACTGACGATATCCTTCAACTCGATGCCTGAATCGACCAATGCCACAGAAGCACAATTAACTACCCACGAAATAAGATTGAGGAGTCCAGAGTTGCCGACACTGGCATGTGGGTTTTGCGAATCAGTAGAAATGATGTTGATGAACAAGTCTATGGTGGATTTAGGGTACTTTTCCAATATCACGGAAGGAAGCAATGCAGTTTCAATGTAGGATGAAATCTTGTGTTCGATATTCGTCAATTGGACTCTGTATTTGTCGTTGTTGCTGCTGTTGGATGAGTTGAATATCTTGTCATTGGGCTGAGTGATGTGTTGGAGAAACTTGCATTCGACGGAGAAAGAAGCTCTTTCAATGAAGGAGCCACGGATGGGACGTGGTCCAAACACAGATGCTTGGATTATGTGACCTCCTGCCTCTAAATAGGCTGACCCATTGGCATTCTCGATGAGGCCTGTTTTCAAGAAAAACTTCCTTATTTCGTCGCTTTTTCTCTCTGGACGAGAGAAGTTTGTCGATGTACGTATGCTAGGTATGAATGTGCTGGATGGACCAGTGAGTCTTCTTCTATCGCTCATAGTAGGGTGTGTAGTGTGTGTATAAATGAAGATTGAAATGGTTAGAGATGGATTCACTGTAATGAGAATTTTCGTTCCTGCACATAGTGTATATACAAGATGACTCCAGAAGCAGAGATGGCTGTTGCGTTAATTCAGTTAAAGAGTGAGGTTTGAACTGGAGAAGGTAAAGAATGTATCTGTGGATTTTGTCTATTGCAGGTGAAGTAATTTTTTAAACAAAAAGATTCCAGAAAATGAAAATGATAAGACCCAAACTATATTTAATTGGATTTGGGCGCAAAAAAAAGGTCATTTTATACTTGGTATTGGAAGCAAATTAGTTGCAATTCTATGGCTGCTATTTTGGGTTCATTTCATTCCATTATTCATTCGTACATACATTAAATAAATATAGCTTATACATATCTTTGTCCCTCCGTGCTTGGAGATTTAATTTTTGGGACAATAGTACTTTTCTGTTCAGATTCATTATCTTCATTAATGTTTTTATTTTAACAAACTAGAGTCCCATTGGATTGAACGGGTCCAAAAAGTCCATGTTGTCAGTGAACGGAATATCCAAATTTGATATGTTGTCCAAGTCGAGCTGTGCTTCCGGTATGTTCGGCTCACGTTTTGTTGTGTCTGCTTGCAATGGTTGTTCTGTCCGCAAGCTTTTTTCAAGCATGTACGGGGGCAAGATTTTTCCAAAGATCTGTGCGTCTAATGTATCGAACACTCCGGGCAAGTACTCCACTTGCTCCGAGCCTTCTGAACCTTCTGATACAGTGGGGATAGATATGCCTTGTTCGGGAACTCGGGTATTTTCCAGCCCAAATCCCGTAACTTCTGCTGGAGTCACAGGCTTTATAAAATTAGCTTCAAGAGGATCTTCATCCAAGGGATTCGAAGTCACAGAACGGTGGCGTTTAGTGCCGTGGACAGGATCCAGTTCATTATCGGAAATCTTTCCCAATCCACCCAAAGGAGATTCAAATGGGTACATTTCCATGCCCTTTGTTCCGTTCTCAGAAATCCCATTATATCCATTGATAGTGTTGAAGTTGTCCAAAGAGGCGTTGATGCTGTCATTTTGATAGCTTTGGGATCTGCCTCCGTTAGACGCTGACTCGTTCTTACTTCTCTGTCTCGAAGAATTTGCTGTTCTTCTGTTTAATTGCTCGAACAAAGTGTTCAAGATGTTGTAGATTCTCAAAGAGGCATTGGAATTATCTTTCAAGCAGTCCAACACCTTCTTTCCTATCTTAATGTCCTTTTTGATCATATCGATGTTGAGGTCGTCGTCGAAGAGAATTCCTGCGTAGTTCATACCGTTGGCGTTTTTCTGCTCCTCGCCGTAGTTGGCAAAATGGTAGTAATACACCAAGCAGGCGATGGAGAAAAAGACGGTGTACATGGAAAACCAGTAGGTGCCGACCAAGAGGTTTTGGTCGATCATCTTGTTGGCCAACTTGACGACAATGCGGGCAACCTTGATGCAGTTTCTGCCCCGGATCAAGCACCGTGGGTCGGAATTCTTGAAGTCCTGCGAATTATTGCTAATGAAATGGATGAACGGCCGGTACAACATGATCTGGCAGTTGAGGAACGAGAGATGGAGGTAGTAGTTGGCCATGACGAACTTCTCGGGTATGTCCTTGTTTCCGGCAGGGTCATTGGGGTCCGAGGGCCGCAACTCACGGGGAAGCTTTTGGAGCCACTCCTTCAACTCGATTTCGAGCTCGGTCACTTTGTGGTGGATGTGGTCGGGCGTCACGTTGATCGGCACCTTGTTGACCTTGATGGGGTACAACTGCTTGACTATATGCGAGAGAATAAACATGAGCTTGGTGTGGTAAGTTGCGCAGCCGGATGATGACAAGGCGCCCTGTTGGCGCAGGTGATGGTAGGCTTCTCTCGTGATGTTCTCATCGTCGAGGTCCTCGGGAAGCTCCTGGTCAAATTCATCCTCCTGAATAGAGCGCGGAAGGCCCAACAAAGAGTTGATGTAGATGTCCATTTTGTAGATGGTGAAAAAGAGCCTTTTACGGGTGTCGACCTCGATGGGGTCGAGGCGGCGCTTGGACGTGTGGAAGATGGACAAGTTACGATGCAAGCCTTCCTTCAATGCCAGGCGCAAGGCAATTCCGATGTAGGAGTAGCAGGTGGACAAGCGGGCCAGGCACTGGAGGTACATGATCATCATGACCACGGTCTGGATGGAGTGGATATCGCTGACGTTGGAAATGTCGATTAAGCGGCGGGCCTCCAAGAAGTACTTGAAGCCCTCGTCCTCTAGGTGGTCGTTGTCGCTGGAGGGTTGGGACGGCTGTTTGGAGAAGAGAGACCCACAGGCTAGAAGCGAGTAGAGAAATGGGAGGAACTTCTGCTGGCGGTCGCCGTAGTTGGCAGGGTCTAGCGAGTAGAGGAGGTTGACTTCCTCGATGAGCGAAGGCCGGTGGTAGATCCGGAAGAGCACACACGCCTTATTCCAGGTGACGTGGATGAGCTTCAACGCCTCTTGCTTGGAGGGAATGAGGAGGCCGAACTCACTGGCGTCGGGGCCAATAGTTGCCGTACTTGGCAGACGTTGAATAGGCGGACTCACGGGACTGGCACCGGAGTAGATCTCGCACACTTCAGCCAAGCTGGCCCCCAGGGGCTGCTTGGACTCCACGTAGGCCACGGCCTTGTGGAGGCGGTCGAAGTCCACGTTCAATGGCTGCGTCTCGTCCAAGCAGTTGAGCTGGAGCTTGGGGACCAAGATGTTCAACAAGTTCTGGCATTGGATGAGGTTTTTGGCGATGTTGGGCGACGGCACCGCGCCGCCGTTTGCCATCAGTTCCGACACCTTGGCGGCGGCGGCTGCCGCCACTTGGACCATGGGCGACGACTGGACCGGCACTGGCACGCCGCTGATCTTCTTGTTGCGGATATTGGGCTGGTCATACGAGCACTTGTACGAGTAGACCGTGCAATGGATACAGGGCTGTTTGCCGTCACACTTGACCTTCTTCTGGCGACAGTTGTCACACGCACGAGCCACCCGCTTGCGCTTTTCACCCGGGCCATTGGCGACCAAGGACTGGACGTATGACACTGACGAAAGCGCCTCGGCGTCGTCTTCGGGAGCAGGTCGTTTGGACATTGGAGAGGAAGTGGGTAATTTTGAGTTTTTAGTGCGGAGTCCGGAGTGCATGAGGAGAGAGGGAGAAGGAGATGGAGGACGGGGATAGGGAGAGAAAGAGAGAGAAAAGGTAGGTGGAGAGTAGGGCGATCTATAGGGAGGGACGGTCGGGTATTGGGGAGGAACAAGAGAGTGCTCTATCCATTGCATCGTGGGAAGAGGCAATGGCAGAAGGGTACGACATGGCAAGTCTGGAGAAGTAGAATTTTCTGGGGAGACTGTGAAAAATAGCGAGGGTCTGGGCTAATGAGCGTGGAGCCAAAGTCAGGATAATGGAGACAATGGAAGGGAAAGGTTGGAGGAGCTGGAAGGCAATGGGGTGGAGCTGTGGAGGGAATGGAGTTTTTGAGCTGTGGAAGGACTATAACTGTGAAAGGAGTGGTGAATCAATGGTGGTCTCGATTCGGGATTGGCTAAGGCCCTGGCTAACTATGGCAATTTACGAGGATGAGATGCGTAAAGTAAGGCATATGCGACTCCATACATTTTTGGGAGGTATGTGCTTAAGACCGACCGTCAGGTACTAGCCATGTCTTAGCTTCATACCACATACTGCACGTTTGCCTTGATTCCTTGATATTTGTACTTCATTCCATTTTGAATATGGAGGTTATTTCACTTGCACGGATCGGAGATTCACCTCATTCGTCCTGTGGATTTTGATCCTGAATCGCACTTTATTCTGATTTCGCCCTCATGGATTGCATATTTTCTGATTTGGTTTATTCTGATTTATTTTATTCTGAATTGGCTTATTCTGATTTAGATTATTCTGCATTAACTTATTCTGAATCTGCACTCAGATTCTGGCTTTATACTTAAGCTGATTTGGCCCTCATTGATTTAGCCCTCGTTCTGAATATGCACTCTGATTTTGTACTTACTCTGATTTAGCCTTCATTGGTTTAGCCCGTTTTCTGAATTTGCACTTCTTCTGATTTTGCACTTGAGTTCTGATTTTTGCACTTGAGTTCTGATTTTTGCACTTGAGTTCTGATTTTGTAATTGGGTTCTGATTTTGTAATTTGAATGAAATGGTCAAGACACCGTGGATGGTCGCTAGAAGCAGGTCCCATTAGAAGCAGGCTCGGACAACGCCGGCAATTGAAACTCAACTCTCCATATTTCTTTCCACTCGTTGTGGCTCTATGTGGTGCGGCTACTTCATGTTCCAGACCTATCCACCAGGGTAGTAGAAGAAGCTTTTGAATAGAAGAATTGGCGACGGTATATGCCAAGTCATTTTGCAAAGGGTCGTCTGATCCTTGCCAAGTTTTTATTGCCTCTGTTTCGATTAATCCACGTTATCACTGTCACTGGCTCCGGTATTGCCATTTGGCGACGATAAATGCCAATTTAACGTGAAAGATGAACTTGTATTTCCATTTGTCGACGACAAAGCCAAGTCATCAAATCAACCTGCGATGATATGCTGGCCGTTAACTTCAAACAATCATTTTGGCTGGTCCAGCCGTACCGCTTCAACCGAGTAGCTTGCGCCCTGCGTCCCAGGCATGTGGCTCCCCATTGCGTCCTATTGCAATTGTGGAGGAGGCGGAATTGAATGGGGTGGTGCTGGTTGCGGAGTAGCTGAGCCTATTGCTGATATAAATAGATATATGAGTATGGTGAGGATTAAGACCTTTGATCTCAAATTTCATCCTCAACATGCAATATATATCTTGCATTTGATCTTGTAATGGATCTTGCACTTAGATCCTCGATGTCCCAATGTCTTCTCCTTTTCTTTTCTTCTACTTCACTTTCTCTCCATCTATTCTTTTCCAGCAGGTTCCATGCTTCTTGCTCTCCGCTACGCCGCTCTTTTCGCCTATTCATGTTACCATTGGACGTATTTCCCCTTAAGGTCCCCAAATACGTCAATTCGGAGAATCCAATACTCGCTATGAGATACTTTGGGCAACGGCCACACTAGAATGCCTTGCATTGCCGAACTGCTGTCCTGTCCGCAATAATTCTACTCAAAAGTGAATGTGCCTGTAAAATTCCAAGACATCTTGGACGTCTGGACTCCCATACGGAACTACCACGGCCGTTCCAAAGTTGTGGCAATAATTTCCTGGCTCAGTTGAAATTTCTGACACCACCACAATTGCAATGTTCGGCTCTTCATCTCTATGGAAGCCAGGACATAATTGTAGTGAATCGATGTAGCCGATCTTTATGTCGTCATACTGCGCATTATAGAGAAAAGGCGTATTCCATGCATGCTAAGGGTTCTATTAGATAGTAAGAGAAGACTTGGCATAATTTAAAAGAATTGAACTAGTAACGGAGTGGAATGGTCTCATATTACCTCATCTCACTGACCATAGTGACTTCTCCCACTTTGATCCTTTCTTTATTGTCCTCGCTTTCATCCCAACAACTCTAATTTTCTCTCATTATTTCCATCTACGCCTTACTTCATAGCCCAACAAGAAAGTCCCTTTCCCACTCCATCTCTATTTTCCATTTCCCACTTCCATTCTCTATCGCTCATTTCTCACTTCCATCCTCTACTGTCCATTCTCCATATTCTACATTCGTTTCAGTATTTTCTTTCACTATTTTCATCTACCCTATATATCCCAGTAATGCTAATTGATCTTAATTGGTTTTTCCAACAAATGGCCCATCCGCTCGATCTTGGTCGACAAGTAGCCCTCGATTTCGCTGGACTTGATGCCCTTGTCGGTGGCCCACGCCAAAGGCACCATGGGAACTCTCTCGAGCACGGTGACCTCGCGGTTCTTGCCCTCCACCGCCACGATCTTGTCGGGGTTGTTGGTAAGAAGCTTGATGTCAGTCAAGCCCAAGTCCACCAAAATGGCGGTGGCCAAGGAAAAGTTTCTGCCGTCAGCTGGATGGCGCAACATGAGGTTGGCCTGGACGGTGTCGGCGCCCAAGTCCTGGAGGTTGTAGGCCTTGAGCTTCTCGCCCAAGCCGATTCCCCGGCCCTCTTGGCGCAAGTAAACGATGCAACCATGCCCGTCCTTGCCCATGATACGGCCGGCCTCGTCGAACTGCTCGCCGCAGTCGCATCTGGCGGACCAGGCGGTCTCTCCGGTGTAGCATTCTGAGTGTATTCTGACCAACGTTGGGTCGAGATGTGTGGTGGCAGCCTCGATGATGAGGTCGCCGTGTGCGTCAAAGCGGAGCTCCTTGCCGAGCTGGGCGTCCCTGTCGGCCTCAGTACGGCCAGGGAAGAGCTTGCCCACATAGGCTCCACGGGTCATCCGATCTTGCTGGGTTTCGCCGGCCCTCTTGCGGAACAACGTGCGGGAACGCACGTTCTCGCCGAACACGATGGCCAAGTGCTCCTTGTTGTCGATGTTGTTCTCGTACAAGTGGAGAAAGATCTCGGGACCTTGGGTGGTGGGGATTCTGGCACGGGCCAAGCAGTTCACCACGGGCAACACGTCAGGAAGCGCAAGCAGCTTCCTCACGGTGTCCGACACCTCTGGAGGGGGGCACGGAGTGGCCGGCACGGCTGTGGGCGTCAACACGGGCGATATCAAGGGAATATTGATGTCTATAGGTTCTGGGTGGTCAAGACGGCTCATTGCGAAGAAGACGGAAATACGGGGTTGTGAAAGTGCAAAGCTGGACTGTGAGTGTGGGGATGGACGGAGCCAGGTGTATTCTCCTCAGCTTATATAGGATACAAGTCCGGATATCGGTTTTGTAGATCACCTCAGTGGAATAGTCAGATTAGTACTGTGAGCACAGCTCTTACTTATTTTAGTCATCATTTATAAAGCACAAATGGGACTGGGGAAGGACCAGGAGAACGGTCAAAAAGAAGAGAACGAGGGGAAACCCGGCAATTTGACATGCCTGGGGGAAACTGTGGAGGTCCAGGGTCTGGACGGTGCTTTTCGGCGGTTCTTTTGGCGTACCTAGACCCTGGGAGGGCCCTTTGCTACTTTTTAGGCTCGGTAGACCATAATGCGACCCGAGGCTACTATGAAAAGTATAGAGAGGCTGCGTGTAACGTGACAAATGGACAGAGGGTGCTTGTGCACATTAGTCAGAGCAGATCCTGCTGACAGATAATGATAAATGGGATCTCTGGACTCTGCATGCAGAGTCCATGGCCGTCCATGGCATCTACATTCTTGTAACACACCTCTACTGGTGGTCCTCGCAGTTATGCTGAAATCAGCCTCTGGAACTCCTCATGCCATCCGCTCTTAAGCATGGCTACATGGGCATGTGAATCTAGAGACTCCAGGGAAATAGTTGGCCCCAGCGGTTTGGGGCTTGAAACGTATGGCCATGCCTGACCATACGCTACTGGAATAGCGCAAAAGGTATTCCGTTCTGCGAAGCGTCCTGTTGCGGCGAGTTAAGCCATACTGCTATTGTCTCGGTTATTCTTGATGGCCCCATGTCACTCTGCACTGTTGGACAGTCGCTAATTTCAAGAGTTCCACAATTTTCTACCTGGAACCTAATTAATTAGCAATATGCTCAATAATATGGACTGGCTCTCACTAGCTCCTATTCATATCCAGAATCACCTCATGCGTAGCTCCTGAATCGCCAACTCCTGAATCTCCAACTCCTGAATCACATCTCCTGAATCGTCATCTCCTTCTTCGCAAAGTCTCTATCTTTTCTGCGTTTTGCATCTACTATTTCAGTTCCTACGAGCTTCTCGATTTTTCTATATTCTGATTTCTGCGTGTTTCCTTCAACCTAGGTGGTTCTGATTTCTTCGGTTTCCTTCAATCTATATGGTCATTAGTTTATGCTCACAGTTTCACTCTCAGCACTTCATTCATCATTTCACTCTCAGCACTTCATTCATCATTTCGCTTTCAATTCTTCATTCACCACCGTTTATCTTATACTACTGTTATACCTCTCCATTTGCTCATTTATGACAGTTCTGCTTCCTGTTTTGCAGACTGCTCTTTTTACTTCCTATACATGGCAAGGCTACTTGGAGCCCCGTCCTGATTTCATGCTCTCTCCTTACGTACCTTACCGTCCGCTCCTGATAGCCTTGTCTACACATTCCGCAACCATTCGATAACGTCCTCCTCACTAAAACGGTCCACATCCACCGCCATGCGGTCCACTGGAATCTGTTTCCTCAACAACACCACACTAGGGATTTTGCCCACGCCGTACTCCGTCATCAAGTCGCGTCCGCCCTGTGTGTCGGCCATGATATTGACCATGTTCACTGCGTTCTTGCCAGGATACTTGTCCTTGTTACTCAACACATCAAAGAGAGTCTGGGTCACCTTGTTGCACTGGGGCGATGCATAGGTGAAATTCATGAGAAGCGGCTCCTTGAAAAGCACGTAGTCGTAGAGTTCGCTGGAATTGGTGATGTAGGACTCAAAGATGCGGTTCTGCGTGGTGAACTCGCTGGGCTTGGGTGGATACACCAAGGTTTGGGTTTGCCATGCCTTGAACCAGCCACTGAAGAGGTTTCTCGAAAAGGCCAAACGTGGGGTCATTTTGAAGGATCTGCGGGCAATGGTTGGGTAGAGCATCTTGGACTGTTGGCAGGTGTGTTTTTCCGATGCTTTGTGGTTCTTTAAAGTGAAGTGGAGATATACAAGTGGAATTTAGCAATCAAGGTTGGGCACGTGACCAGGTCAGTTCCAAAGACAGGCACTGATGGCTCTTTTTGTGGGGCAATGGCTGCACAACAATCAACTCAAACCACGTCCAATTGCAATTCCAGCCCTTCTTTCCGCTTCTGCATCCCGGCTTTTTTGAAACGCCCAAAATCAGTACTAAATCTACAGATCAATGAGATAATAGGATTTGAGAAGTTCCACCTCAGCAATTGCAACCAAAATTGCAATTAATTGAAATGAATGTCACTTCTGAGGAGAACTGTGTCCGTGTATACATGTGCACCCATTTCCAAGGAAACTGGAGCAACAAGGCCCAAATACTTCTACTTTACCATGTATGTCACGTGACTATAAGAATATACTACTCAATGGGAGAAACTAACTCGACTCTTAGTAGAGAATCTTACATCTTGTGAAATCACACTACCCTACACGGAGGGGGATGTTAGTACATTGCCTGTCTAAGAACATATACCCAAACCTGGGCCCTTCAGAACCATCCTAACACGTGACTCGAAGTAGCCAAATGCAGGACCTTCCTACAGCTTTACATCATCACATGGTCTATTCGGCGTAATCTATGTACATTTCCATCAGTCTAAAGGGCTATTTACAGTGATTCTTCCCAGCCATCCTTCCATCTCTGTTTCCATAAGTTGCAGTCAAATTTGGGCTTGCCCAACTTGACATTCACCTCATTGTGTGCATCACAGAGCCACTTTCCAAACTTCTCCTGAGTGTCCACCTTGGGCTCCTTCTTGGTAAGGTATTCCTTGAAATCGTCTCCGCAGTACCAGCAGGGATAGAAATTACCAAAAAGCTTCAAGAATTGCTTCATGTCCAGCTGCTCTTTGGAGGTGGGCTGTTCTGGGTATGTTGCAGCAATTGAATGCAATAATGTCCAGGAGGACTTTCCGAGAGCTTCCACATCAGGAGGATCATCTCTGAAGCCAGTAACTGCGGCTTTCTTGGTATATTTGGCCGTCTTGGGTGGTTTGGCTCCTGTAGTTGCAAATTGGAAGTCTAACAAGGTGTTACAAGTTCGGCATCTAAAAGGTTAGTTTGGTCCCCGGAAAAGTGAAATTTGCAAACTTACGGTTTTCCATCCTTGTCATACACGATCTTACGACCGGAAACACCGACCTCTGGGGTGCTGGGTTTATCAGTAGTGGACATTGAAGAAGGCAAATCAGTTAGTAAGCTGGTTATATGCGAAGAGTCACGTGAGAATATGGATAATGTATGGAAAGGCAGTTGAGAAGATACAGTAAAACCGTTGTGGTTGATTGTTCTGGAAGGTTCTGTGGCAATGGCTACAGTATTCGGTTCATTTGGAGCTATCCTACTTTTTTAATGTAAATTAAATTGAGTGAGTTTGATAAAAATTAGTCAACGGATTTTTTAAGCACCTATCAATTATCTTTACTTAATTACAGGCAATGATGCCATTGGTAGATTTATGTCACTTGAAACAGTAATATTACAAAGGTTTCTATTTATTCTAGAATAAAATACGCCCAATTTATGTTCTTGTAAATATAACCAGTTAGACCAGTACTAAATTGTCTCGAATTCTTTATTGAAAGGTTTAGTTTCTTAAGATTTTTCCAATTTTCTAAATTTATTCCATGTTTTTTGAAATATTACAAATTAGTTTCAATGAATAGATTATATTAGAACTAAATTCTCATGCTAATCGAGGGTATCCAAATGCTAATGGGTAGGTCAAAATCGCAGTCTGATATATTACGAAGACCTGACCCTAACGTTTCCGCTGAACTCGAACTCTACTGAAGTTCCTTGACAAATTCAGTTCTTTGTCTGATGATCTCATCGCACAACTCGCCGATTTCCTTGGAAACAATGGCGGATCTGCTGTCGTAGAACTCCGACAAGTCGTACTTCATGGCGAACTGTTGCTCGTACTCCCACGCCTGTTGGATCATCTCGAACTTATCCACATCCTTGACGTATCTGGCCTCCACGGTTCTGATTTCTTCGTAGTCCAACCACAATTCCTTGATTTCACGGGCGAACTTGCTGTTGTAGGGCTCGATGAGCGATGCGAGGTAGTCGATGGACTCGAGCTCACGACGGTGCTTCTCCTGTTTCGACACGCCTCCAAAGGGAGTGATGTCGCCCACCAACGATTCGGCAATGTCATGGACCAAGGCGATCTTGGCACACTTGTCAATGTCAATGTTATTGTTTGGAATGGTCATGGAGATGATGGACATTCTGTACATGTGGTCGGCGATCGACTCGGTTTTATCCACAGGAATGCCCCGGTCCACCCAGCCAGTTCTTCTCTGCACCTTGAGAAGTCTCACGATCTGGTAGAAGGCCAAGATGTAGTTGATATGGTGGTTGGGTCCACTTGGAACGAGCAACTTCTTGAGGTGATCTGGCACGGCATTTTGTGGTTTCCAGGTGTTTTCGCTGGTATCGGGCGCAAGGCTGTACTTGGGAATGGTCATCGAACGTAGAAAGGGTCTAGAACGCACAATAGAGGTGTAGTTATGGAGGGTTGTTCTTGTAAACATATAGCGATGAGAAAGTATACAAACAATGCACGACATGCGACATACGCACGACATTGTGTCGATGCATGGTGTGACAGCGAAGAGGGTGTGGAACAAGAGCGGGCGTGGGCTTCAAACGAGACTCTGCTAGGTGGAAACAGACCCAACTGGGACGCAGAGGCTTCTGACGGAGTTTGAAGCCGTTTGGACCCAATTTGGCCAAGTCATGTCCTATTTCCCACTCCGGGTGAAGAAAAGTTGACTTGAAAAAGTACGATGAAAACTCGATGGGCATCCCACAATGGCCTTACATGGCATGAGAAGGTTCCCTCTCTACCTACACTTCAATACAGTTATTTATATGTATTAATCATGACTAATATCACGCTTAAGCAATCAATTCGACAACACCACCAGCAGCTCTGATCTTCTCCTCGGCCAACTTGGAAACGAATCTGGCCTTGACGATAACTGGAACTTGTGGCAATCTACCCTTACCCAAAACCTTACCGAAACCGTGGGCCAAGGTGTCAATGACTGGGGCAGCAGACTTGGAAGCAGACTTCAAGTACTCGTCCTTCTTGTCGGAGTCAACCAAAGTCCACAATTTGTCCAAGTTGATTTCTGGTCTCCAGGTGTGGTTGTTTTGGACGTGGAAGTGTCTCATACCAACCTTACCGAAGTAACCAGGGTGGTACTTGTCCAAGTTGGTTCTGTGATGATGTTGACCACCAGCCATACCACGACCACCGGGATGCTTTCTGTGCTTACCGATTCTACCCTTACCGGCTGTAATGTTAGTAATTGTCTAGGAGTCCCCGAATGGAAAGGACTTGCTGAGCTGTAAATGAAAGATTCTCTCTAAGCTGTGAATGGAAAACTCTTCCTCAGCTATGGATGGAAAATTCTTTCTGAGCTCATCTCTGGCCATGGATGGAAGGCCCTTCCTATTCGTAGGGAGTGTGTGACGATGGATGGTTCATTGATACATACCAGAAACGTGTCCTCTGTGCTTTCTGGTCTTAGTTAATCTAGTTGGCATTGCTAATGTGAAGATTAAGAAGTAACAAGCTGAAAAGAAGGTAGACTTTTGAGGTGAAGATTTTTCAGAGTGAGGATTGGGAGTGCGACTTGCGGAGCTGGGTGCAGGACAGGGCTGGAGCCCTAGAGGTGGAGACCAAACACGTGATAGTCGATTAATTAAAACGCGCGAAGATTGTACACGTGATTCTAGTCACATGACAATGGCTGCAACTGCAAAACGGTCTAGGCTGACTATGTGTATTGGCTATGTCCTATACTATTATGTATTGGCAATGTCCTCTTGGGCTCTGCTATGATCTATTTGACGCTCACAGAACTCCTTCCGCAGAAACACTCGGATCTGGGAACGATTCCTTTTCTGGAAGTAAAGTCCATATTCGAAATCTGTCAATCTTAAGAAACCAGAGCTTTCCATCTGCAGCTTACTCGGTTCTGGGAATCTGCCACACTTCTTCGTAGGTGTCGCAGCCCTTGGTTTCGGGAATGTACTTGTCAATGAACCAGAAACTCAAGGCACACATGGCCGTGAAGATGAAGTACACACCTCCACCGAGACTGGAGTTTTTCAAGATCGGGAACAAGTAGCCCACCATGAAAGTGGCGAGCCAGTTCATCGTGGTACCCCAACTTTGGGCCAGGGCCTTGGCCTTGGGCTGGGTGACCTCGCCCACCAACAAGAAGGGAATGGGGCCGAGGCCAATGGCAAAGAAGGTGATGTAGGTGAAGGTACCCAAAATGGAGAAGAAGGGACTGTAGTTGATAATTCCCACACCCATCATAGCAGTCAGGATACCGAGGAACGTGACCGAGGTCAAAAGCAAGGGCTTGCGGCCCCACTTGTCGACCACCGAGGCAGAGAAACACGTCACCACCAAGTTCACGAGCGAGATCAAACAGTTGATAGTGATGGCGGAGTTGGGGAAGATCGATACCAAGACGGACACTCCGTAGAAGATGATGGAGTTGATACCGTCGAACTGCTGGAGCACCAAGATACCGGTAGACACCAACTTGGACTTGTTGTACTCAGGCGAGCGGATGTAGGTCTCCAAATCGACAATTGGAGGCTTCTGGGCGACGGCACCTTCGCCGTCCTCGGAGGAGTTCAACAAGGCACCCTGTTCAGTAGTGGTGGAAGCAGTGCCAGAAGGCAGCTTGTTCCAGCTCAAGGCCTCGTTTTTGGCGGCACTGAAGTCGCCGCCACGGAGCTGGAACAACACCTCGACGGCCTGGTTGCGGTGGCCGTTGTTCATCAACCACACGGGGGACTCGTCCATGTAGAACAAAATGAGGAAGAAGTTGAGCAAGCCGAGGACGGCGGCGGTCAACAACAAGAGACGCCATTGGTTGTCGTTGGTCCAGAACAACGACAACACCTGGGTCAACAAGATGCCGACGTTGATGGAGACCTGGTTCATCGAGCCCAACAAGCCCTTCAAAGCCACCGGCAGGATCTCGCTGATCATCAAGGAGGTGAGGACAATGGCCAGGCCGGCGCCAAAGCCGGAGATGAAGCGGCCAAACAAGAAGATGCGGTAGCTGTTGTTGAGACCGGCGGTCATCGAGCCCACGAAGAACAAGGCACAGTGCAACAAGCTGGTCTTCTTGCGGCCAATGCGGTCGGCGATGAAGCCCACGTAGAACGAGCCAAACAAGCCGCCGATGCTGAAGATGGACGTGACAAGGCCCACCTCTTCGGGGCTCAAAGGCACACATTTGGCGAGTCCGTGGTGGGCAAACCACGTGTAGTCGTAGGGCACAGCGCCGGGCTTGGACTCACGGCATGTGAACACCGACTCGGGGGCATTCAACTCTGCCATGTGGTACCCGAACTGGAGCGATCCCAAGCAGATGATGACCACGGCCACGATCAAGTTGGGGGTGAGTTCTTTGCGAGGCGTGATACCTAGAACTCGGGAAAGCATTGCAATTGGGGAGGACAAGGGGGGACAATGGTGACTGACGGTGGAGAGGAGCAGGTAAATGGAGTGGGAAAAGGTACCGGTCAACGGAGTGGGAAAAGATACACGTAAACGGAGGGGGAATTAGTTCCACGTCGCTGGGGGTGGGACGGAGTAAAGTATGGGTTTACCCCGGAAGTTATGTAATCAGTGCGAGGTGTAGATAGGCCCATATGAGTGCCACCTGTTCAAATGGGAGAAGTGGAGGAGACAGTGGAGGTGGTGGAGGGTAATGGAAGGCGGAGGCGGGTATAGCCGGGTGCGTTGCATTAGCTGCGTGAATGGTGCAAGTGAATGGTGTAAGCGCACGGGTGCACAGTGGGTGGTGCAGTCGGGGTTATGACAAGATGGTCCCATTTGGCTGCGAATGGGTTGATGGTGGTGGAAAGAACAAAGAGAAGAAGCAAGGGAAGACGTAGCAGACTTAGCAGCAGGTGCATTGGAGGAGTTTGGCTTTGGTTTTCGTGTACTATTCTGTGTCTCTTTTCTATGATGTTTCTACCACTGCCATCTTCCAGGTTCTTTGGTATGATTTCTATGCGTTTTCGACAACTAGGCTCCTATGATATTCTTGTATCGTTTCTCTGCGTTTTCGACAACTAGGCTCGTATTATTCCTCGTGTTGTCGCTCTTCACCCTCGACAACTAGGCTCGTATTATCTCTTCTTTTGCTTTTCTTCATTTTAGATAACTTGGCTCGGATTATCTCCTCGCGTTGTTTCTCTTTATCTTCGACAACTAGGCTCGTATTATTCCTCGTATTGTTTCTCTTTATCTTCGACAACTAGGCTCGTATTATTCCTCGTATTGTTTCTCTTTATCTTCGACAACTAGGCTCGTATTATTCCTCGTATTGTTTCTCTTTATCTTCGACAACTAGGCTCGTATTATTCCTCGTATTGTTTCTCTTTATCTTCGTCTACTCCAATTGTCTTCACTACTCCAATATCTCTTGTATTATTTCTCTTGTATTACGTCTTTTCTATTCATTCTCGTCTACTCCGACTCCTATATTATTGTACTTTACACCTCTTAATTATCCCACTTCGTAAAGTGTGTGGTTTCTCCTTATTATGCATACTTCTTCTGTTCAACTCTCTGTTATATTCTCCCTTCCTCTTCCTTCTCCCTTTTTCATCTTTTTTATTCTTCGCTCTTCCTTACACTTACACTATAGGAAGGAAATTGCCGATGATCATCATGGGAATGCCAAACACATCTCGCTTCAACGTCCACATGCACCCCGTCCGAATCTTAACGTCCGGCTTGGGCGTCAACAACGTGCACTCTGTCATGGTGGCACCGAGAAAGTCGCCAAACGCTATGCGCAGAAAGAGCTGGAAATATTCTACCACTGATTTGTCGTCCAACAACTCCACAATGAACTTTTTCTGGCCCACGAGCTCGGCCTTGGACCACCCCGTGAGAATGCAGAACTCGTTGCCTACGTAGGCAATCTCACCTGTGCGCCGCCACACGATGGTGGGCGTGCCGCTCACCTTGACAAAGTTGTCGTATGTCAACAACGTGCGCTGGAAGCACTGTTCCATGAAGATCAAGTCGCCCTCCTTCAATGAGTTGGTACAGGCAATAAACGATGGCCGGTATGCGGCCATCGACTCGGCCATCTGCACCAACATGGACTTGGGGAACCGCTTCTTGAGGTATGCGATCAACGAGTGGTAGCCAGGCGTGTAGGAGAACGGCGTAGTGACCTTGGCGTAGATCTCTTCGGGTTCCTTGTAGAATGGGTCGGAGTCCTGGGTATCACCACTGCCAAGTCGCGTGTAGGGACTGTCATCCGGTACAATGCCGATGGTGAACGACAACTTCAGCTTGGAGTTGCGCTCGGAGTAGACAGCCGGATCGTGGAGACGGATGGACTCAATGGCCGTGACCACGTCGGGGAACATCAGCACATGGTCGGCGTCGGTGGGCCCGAGAAAGTACTGGTTGATGGATTCGTCACACTTGGGGTAGCGGGGGTTGTCATAAAGGGAGGTGGACGTAGTACGTCCACTGGTAGCTGTGGTGATAGATGTGGATTTTGCAGCTGAGTTGGAGGTGGTAGCTGAGGTGGTGGTTGTGCCTGTGTGGGGGTCTCTTGGGGATGACGTCTGGGACGACCCCGAGAAGTACGGCGACCGCTGGCTCTGGGCCTTGCTATGGAACGGGCCCTCGCTCACGAGGGTGTTTCGCGACACATTGGACGCCGTGTTGGTCATGGTGCTGGGCGACAATGCCGGCAGGATGTTGAAGGACGAGGGCGTGCCTTCGTTGGAGGTGGTGTGGCCTGCGGCCGGCACGCCGTCCTGGAGGATGCTGGAGAGCGTGGAGTACTCCAAGTCGGCGGCGGACGAGAGAAAGTTAGTTCTGCGAGCAGGACGGTTGTAGTACTGGGGAAGTTGGAGGCCATTGGGATGCTGTTGTTGCTGCTGTTGTTGCTGTTGTGGCGGCGGCGGCAATGGGAGGCCCTGTGGCTGGGGAAGTCGTGCCATCTGGTGTGCGTTCTCTGGCGGCACGCCGTAGGCTAGCGACCCGCGGTTCTGGGAGTTGTGTTGATGTTGATGCTGATGCTGATGTTGATGTTGCTGGGAGTACCCTTCAGGCTGTGGATACTGTTCCCTGGCCAGGCCATACACAGGGTCGGCGGGATCTGCTGCGCTTTGAATCTGGGGCGACTCGGGCGTCCCCGTTGCCCCCAACACCGCGGTGGGCACATCGGCAAGGTACTTCTTGCGCTTTCTGGGGGCATCTTCACAGGACGAGTCCAAGCCCCGCTGGATGCACCGCTTGCAGGGCCGGTTGGTGTCACACGTCATGTGGGCCTTGTGGCAGTGGTTGCATGCTCTGTTTGTTTTCTTGCGTTTCTGGCGGTTAGTACTGGAGGGCATGTGCAAACGATGGAGGTGTTGATGGGGGCCGACGGCGGCCTGCACGCCTGTGCTATCGGGACATACGGGTTTCGACAGGGGTCCGGAGAACCGTTCGGGGTCTGCGGTGCTCATGCTGGGGCATTCACGGGGTCTGGCGACAGGTATCTGGGGAGGAGGACAAGTCCGAAGATTTTGAGGTGCGAGAATGGAGATCGACTGGGGTGCGAAAGTGGAGCCGAGAAGAATGGAGACAATATTAGGAGAGGGCTGGAAAGTGAAGGAAGAGAAGAAGAGAAGGGAGAGAAGGAAGAGAAGGAAGAAGGAAGGAAGGGTGGGGATTGAGATGCAGCTGGTTAATGTAGACTGGTGGGTGATTTTTGGGGAAGACTGGGAATTGACGGGGAATAGTGTGGGAGAATTATTGGGGAGAAGCATCTGGATCAATAGGCCGAGTGAGACCTACTAAATTGCAGGAATGATGCAATTTGGAGGTGAAGTATGAAATTGGGCCTTGAGGAGGAATGGAGATACGAAACAATGGGCTGGAACAGGAACAGGCAAATCGTTACTGTTCGTAGAAGCACTAGGAGAAAGCACCCGAGAATCAAGTACAGATTCAACTGTGTTGGAGAGTGGTTTCTATCTAAAGCCGAAAATGCTGGATTCGAGACAGGGTAAAGTGTATAATTAATTGTCAAGGAGAAATAGAGACTAGGGTCCCATTTCAGGTGCAGTGAAGATGGGCCCAAAGCGATATCTGGGAGAGTCTTGGAGGATGGGTAGAAGAATCAACTGGTCTTGATCAACTGAGTGATGTACATTTCAGTTTTAATAAATGTCATCAATACTTTCATAAGCACCATTTTCGTCAGTAGCTCGTATATCCTATATTGGAGTTACATTGCAAGACACTTCCACTCACATTTCAAAGTGTTGGAGTCTTTCCCTCAATTCTACAATTGTAATTGCATTTCATTAATCTATGATTTCTTCAAAATTGGGCAAAAATTCCACAAATCACCAAATTGCAACGAAACAGCCCCATAAATTCAAAACACATATTAGACGCTATTGACAACCAATAAACCCCACCTTCACCTCTTCTATCACCTTCCCTTTGTTTCCTTTCCCTCTTTACCAGCTGCAAAAAGGTGTGCACATATACACCAGAAAAAATTCTCATACTTAACTTTTCACTATTACGGTTCTACTTTCACCAGAATGGCCGATTTTATTGCTACATTCACCAAGTTGAAGTTGGGCGAGGCATCCAAGGCCGATGGCGCCAGCTTCCCCGAATTGAACAACGAGCAAAAAGCTTTGGCTGCCCAATTCGAGACGTTGTCTTCCAGACTCGACGAGGACTCTTCTCTTGTTGCATTGAATGATGACTTGAGATCCAAGACCTTCATCACTGGTAACATTCCCTCCAAGGCCGACTTGGTCGTGTTCGAAAAGGTGTTCCCATTGGTGTCTAAGTGGACTTCTACCGAGGACTTGGCTGCTCGCAGACACATCTTGAGATGGGTGGACTTGGTCCAGAACACCCTCTTCGACATTGCCCAGGAGCACAAGTTGGTGTTGAACTACGACGTCGAACTTCCCAGAGAGGTCAAGGAGAAGAAGAAGCCTGCCGCTAAGGATGGCAAGGACGGCAAGGAAGCCAAGCAGGCTCCAGCCAAGTCTGAGGCTCCAGCCAAACAGGGAGGCGCCCCAGGAGAGAAGAAGGAATTAAGCGAAGAGGAAAAGAAGGCCAGAGCCGAGGCTGCCAAGGCCAAGAAGGCCGCTAAGGCTAAGGCCAAGGCTGAACAAGATGCTAAGAAGCAGGCCGAGGCTGTTCCTCCTTCTCCAGCATTGATCGACTTCAGAGTGGGTTTCATCCAAAAGGCCGTCAAGCACCCCAACGCCGACTCCTTGTACATGTCCACCATCGACATGGGTGACGAGGAGGGCCCCAGAACCGTGTGTTCTGGTTTGGTCAAGTACATTCCAATCGAGGACATGCAAGAGAGATACGTGGTCTGTATCGCCAACTTGAAGCCTGTCACCATGAGAGGCGTCAAGTCGTGTGCCATGGTGTTGTGCGCTTCTAACGAGAACACTGTTGAGTTCGTCAACCCTCCTGCTGGCTCCAAGGCCGGAGACAAGCTCTTCTTCGAGGACTTCAACGGAACTCCAGAGAAGCAATTGAACCCCAAGAAGAAGGTCTGGGAGACTTGTCAGGCTCTCTTCTCCACCACCGAGAACTTTGAGGTCACCTACACCGAGGAGGGCAAGGAGCCAAAGAAGTTGGTGAATGCCAAGGGTGAGCTTTGCAAGAACAGCACCATTGTGAAGGCCGACGTCAAGTAGTTAATGTACAGATGTAATAAGATATGAACTTGTAGAGTATGGCAAGTGTAATGAGTCTAAGACAATTATCGGGAGTAAATTACTATGTTCTACATTGGTTGAGTCAATCTTGGTGATAGTAATTTGGAGAAATGAACTGGATGAACAGTATTAATTCAAAACAGTTTCAAGATGCCATAATTGATTATAGAAAGAAGAATGTGGGCCATATTTACTCACTCTACTTCTTATTAAATCTTACATGGATGTTAGACGTGTCTTGGATACGCTTACTTGAGCAGGTCTCTCATTGGCTAACTCTAGTTGCAAATAATTTAGAACAATTGATTCTAAAATTACTATAACTGCATCGAAACTACCGTTATGACCCTCTTTACCATTGAAGACTCCAGCATGACAATGCAGCATCCAGGAATTTCCTTCATTTGTGACTAATTCTGAATTATATGCTATGACTGAAAAAAGCACCAATGGCACGGGGGACATTAATTGAGTAATCAGGCATCGAAAATTATGAGCTGAGAGACAGGATTACTTCTCTTCCATAGTTATATCCCGATTAAGTATAGTAAGTGATGGTTCAAGCAACTCTGCAACTGTAGTCAGGAAAGAGATATCCTTGCACACAAACATTGTTCCCATTTCAGGGCATACCAGAAGTAGCCCAGAACAGTTACAGTCCACCTTCCATTCCACAAAGCTACTTCTTCGATATTACCCAGTTTTCTCTGTATTTCTTGTCTTTTCTATCTCTCCTCTGTATGACTAAATCCAAATTCAAAATCTAAAATATATAACCTCGCACCCAAAGACTTATTCATATCCTTCTTTTTAGACCACCGCCATGATAGTCAAGTCAAAAGTCAAGCTCAAGGACAAGAACGTGGCCCTTACACTTGTGCCCCAGGACTCCGAGGACTTGTGGTACATCTACAACCTCATTAGCGTCGGAGACTTGGTGCAAATGGTGACCCACAGAAACGTCAAGAAAGGCAACCAGGCCGCCGTTCAGAAAGGAAAAAGCAAGATGGAGAAGGTGTTGGTCAAGTTGAAATTGTCGGTGGAAGACATTGACTACGTAGCCTCCGATGAAGGCATGCGGTTGAGTGGCAAGTCAGTTGAGCCCAATGAGCACGTTCCTTTGAACAGTTACCACACGGCAGAGGTCGAACTCGGCAAGGACCTTACCATTTTGAAGGAAAGCTGGGATGAGTACGACATGAAGGTGCTTGATGACTTGACATCCTTCGAGAAAAAGGCAGATATCGGTGCCATTGTGTTGCAAGAAGGCATTGCTCACTTCTGCTACGTGACCGACTCCATGACCAAGTTGGTCACCAAGGTGGAGAAGTCCATCCCCAGAAAACACAAGGACTACGGGTCTAGCGAGGTGGAGAAGGCCATGGACAAGTTCTACGCCATGGTGATCGACACCATGACGAGAAACTTTGACTTCAACAAGTTGAAGGTGGTGATCATTGCTTCTCCAGGCTTTGTGGGCAGAACCTTGTACGACAAGATAATACAGGAGGCGTCCAATTCCAACCACGAGTCTTCCAAGGTGTACAACGATATTTTGAAGAACAAACAGAAGTTCTTGGTTGCACACTCGTCCACAGGCTATCTCCAAGGCTTGCAGGAAGTGTTGGAGGACAGTGCCACCAAGAAGCGTCTTAGTGACACCCGTTTTCTCCGTGAGTCCGAGGTCCTCGAGCAATTCCACCAGGCATTGAACTTGGATGACGATAGGGCCTGGTATGGTTTGGATGAGGTGACCAAGGCCATCGATCTTGATGCCGTGCGGTACTTGATGGTGACCGACACATTGTTTAAGAGTGACGATATCCAGCAGAGAAAGCACTACATTGATTTGGTGGAACGGGCCAAGTATAATGGAGCCGAGGTGTTTTTATTTTCGAGTTTGCATGAGTCGGGCGTCCAGTTGAACCAGATGACCGGTATTGCGGTATTGTTGAAGTACCCTGTGCCCGACTTGGATGACTCTGATGAAGAGTAGTATGTACAGTAATAATTATAGAACAGGATTGCGTAAAATGTGAAGGTTGAGGTTGGCTTGTGGTGGTAGGTGATTTTAGAACGCTATCAAATTGAACGGGGAAGTAGATGTCAATAAGGACTCAACGGTGGCGTCAGTATAATAGAATTATAATCTGAGAATGCTATGGAGTGTCAGCAAAGGATCATGAGATGTAAAGAATATTTCCACTTTAATACGAACTCAAGGATATGAATAAATCCCTTTATTAATTCAAATGAGTTATTGAATCCCATAGATATCCAAATTTTTTCACATCCAAAGACTCAATATCATCCAATCCAGAGCTCCAAATAAAGCATTAGTAAAAATATTCACCGATTCCATCCCAAATTCCAAATGGATTGTAAGACTTATCTCCGTTAATTAGTTCAAATTCAAAATAGAATCACACTTAGGGAAAGATCATGTAGTACCGAAATCTTCCTTAACTTCAATGCGTGGTACTCAGAAAATCATGAAAGTTGCCTCTAACGTATATCTATAGCTGTGGTATTATTACCGAAAAGTGCAAGCTGACTTCCTGGGAAGAATTCCACTTCTGGATACTTCGTCGGGTAATTGGCTCATCTCTCACCTGGAAATTTCTTGAGCTTGATGAATCTCTCCGTCTCATTACTTCGTTAAATTCTATGAATATCTTCCACCACCTAAATCCTGTTAATCCCTTCAATCTCTTTCATTGACTCTACGGCCTCTCTTCTTCGTCGACGCCCCTGAGCCTATCAATATACCACACAGATCCCCCTCTTCTGTAGATGAGCATGTCTTGGGCCAATCCCAATGCCAACCCCAAAAGCGATCCGTTTCTGACATAATTCCTGACCTGGATCCGACTCAAATGGTAGAACTTACCGTATGCAGCCGAGAATATCGTGGCAGCCATCGTGGTATTGACAAAGTCCTTGGTGCCTCCTCGCACATATTGGTCTATCAAGTATTCCAAGCCAAAGAAGCCACCAACCGACACCGAGTACTTCAACCCTTGCCTCACAGCATTCTTGCCTCCACTGACAATCATCACGTAGTTCTTCTTCTTGTGATAGAAGTACCAGCCTCCCACGGTCCGGGGAAGACGGTGGCCGTTTTCTGTCAAGTAACGCAAGGAAGAGGCCTTGAGGCCGTCATAAAAGCCGGCCAAGCCACCCACCACGCCACTGGTCATGCCAAGGGCTTGGAGACGTTCATAAGGCATGAGATGGAACCGTTCGTTGATCCGTTCGTCCAGTGTATTATTCACAGTGTCCATGGTAAAGAGAGAGTGAAGTGAGTAGAAATTGAATAAAGTGAGAATTGATACACTCAAAAGTGTAGATGAATGAGCAGTAGTGTTGGAGTAAATATATGAGGTGAACAGGTTTTGTGGAAAGGAGTCAATGGATATTGGTAAATGCAGTAAATGCAACAGCTATAGAGATGTAGTTCCTCGTTAAATGTAGAGTTCTACTTGACTTTCACTGAAAGTACGCGATGGTTACACAAAATCACATCATATTACCTATACATTAGTTTCTGGCTCTAGGCGACACGGGGTATTGGGTATGGATGGATGGGTGGGTGGGTTGTAACAGTCTCCGGCACCAGTAGCGCCACAGAAGAGGTTCCACGGTCCATTTGTCATAGCTCCATTGTAATAGCTCCAGTGGGATCCACTGGATCAACTGTCATTGCTCCATAGGGCCCATTGGGTCAGGTGATAGCCCTTTGCCATAGCTCACCGTCTATTGGTCCAAGATGGACTTGACAAACTCCACGTAGTCCACATTGCCGTCGGCAGTCACGTTGACTCCCTTCAACAACTCGTCCACCTCGGAGTCGGTCAACTTCTCGCCAATGGACGTCAAGATGTATCTCAACTCACCCACGCCGATGTAGCCGGTCTGTTCCTTGTCGAACACTTGGAAGCCCTTGATGTAGTCCTCAGGCAAGCCCAATGGCTTGAATCCGTCGGGTCTGCCAATGATCTTCTGGTATGTGTCGAAGTCGAACTCGTTGGACTTGATGGAGCTCTGCAACTCGGAAATCTCAGCCAAAGTGGGGTTCTGGCCCACGGCTCTCAACAAGTCGCCCAAATGCTCGACGGGGATCTTGCCGGTGCCCTTCTTGTCGAAAAGGGCAAAGGCGTCCTTGTAGGTCTTGGTGTTCTGAGACTGGGGTTAGTACTTGGATGCAGGAAAGGAGACGGCAGATTTGGGCGCCTCTGATTGGACGGATTCGGTTCTGGACTCGAACGGGACGTACCATGTTGTGAATAGGGAAGAGTCGGGAGGGTGTTGGTGGAGTTTTTTAAACGTAAACAATAGTGTAACAGATATGTTCGATTACGTAAGTGATCTGAAGTTGGTACGCGCACGACCAAAACATGGGAGTGGGTACTGAAAGACGGGAGAAGAAGAGCATATAAGGAGGTCTAGGAGCGGAGAAGGAAAGAGCAGGTCGTGGAGAGTATGATTGTGGTCTTGGAATTGCCAGAAGACTGTTTTTGGCAGACTTATGTGGATTCTGTGAACAGAATGTGAACAGAAAAGTACAACGCAGTGCGAGTACCGAGAAGAATAAAGCAATGTGAATATAAGAGGTGAAGAAATGAAGAATAGGTGAAATGGAGGTGTAGAGGAGAAGACGCGTAGTCAGAAACGAAAGCGTGGGTCGGAGTGCATTTTGAGAGGTGTATTTAATGTGAGTGCTGGTTTTAACCGAATATTGCCGATTGAATCAATTTCAACAGGCCCTGAATTACGCGATTCCAGAAATACCAATAGTATATATAATACATACTTCTGCTATTATTGAATTATTATACTATAGATCCATAGAGTATATGCTATAAATTCAGCTATACGTTAGAAACTATTCACGCATATAGATTCCATATGATTATTCACTGTATTCTTTTATTTCCGCACTACTCTCCGAACCATACTACATGTCCATATAATTATTCTATTCACGATAAATTCTAATTCTGCACCCTCGTTTACACGATTCAAATATCTGAATCCAGTCACATTAAGGTTCCTAATAATAGTTGCATTCGTGCCATTTCTGGACTGCTTTCCAATTCTACTTTCCAATTCTTCATCACCTCTTCTAGGCGGACGCGTCTTTCCAATCACTTCATCCGTGTTTTCACAATTATTCCAGTCCCTGACGCTTACCAAACTTACACCCTACATTGTCTACTAATATCAGAACGATATACCTCAACTGTCTTTAGAATTCCTTCTCTGAATCGCCTGCTACCTGCTGCTGTTTCTTCTCATCTTCTGGTGAGTGTGAATTTTTCGCACTCTAAATTCATCTACTTCTCTATCTTGATCTAGGTCCTTATCTCCTGTTTACTATCCACCAGAAAAAGTGTAGGCAGGCCAAACTGGGATAATGCCTGCCATTTTGAACGTGTCCGACCTCGGGAACCTCTCCCAATACACCAATGGCCTGGGAAAGCGGCGAAAAATTGACTTTCAGGATAAGTTCCGGCCAGGCTACATCATGAAGGTCACCATCAGGAACTTCACCACCTACAGCTATGCCGAGTTTAACTTGTCCCCTTCGTTGAATATGATCATTGGGCCAAACGGAACGGGCAAGAGTACCTTGGTGGCGGCCATCTGCCTCGGCTTGGGCGGAAAGCTCGACCTCATCAAGCGCAAAACAATGAAGTCCATGATAAAGAGCGGAGAGACCAAGAGCTCCATCGATATCGTGATAAAGGACGTGGAGGGAAACCCTCCATTGCGGGTCCAGCGGAGTTTCACCGAAAAGGAGTCTACGTGGACGATGAACAATAGAAGCACCAACGAGAAGAACGTCAAGCTCAAGTGCAAGTCGTTGAACATTCAGCTCGACAACTTGTGCCATTTTCTTCCACAAGAGAGAGTAGCCGAGTTTGCCGGGTTATCACCCGAGAAATTGCTTCTAGAAACAGAAAGAACCCTTGGTGATGGCCATTTGCTAGAACAGCACGAAAACTTGATCTCCATTGATGGAGAGAGACACCAGCTCGAAACCCGGATCCAAAGCTTGGAAGAAGTGCTCTCCAAGTTGCAGGAGGAGAAGAACGGCTTGGAGGAAGAGGCCAAAAAGTATGAGGAATACCAAAGAGTGACCGAGAACTTGAGCAACCACGTTCAATTGTTACCTTTCGCCCAGCTTTCCGATTTGAAGAAGCAGCAGGGCCATCTCAAGCAGCAAAAAGACGAAGCAAAGGCCAAATTGAACAAGTTCAAGGGGCTGATCTCGCACATTTTGGATGCCATTGAAGAAACCAAAAACTTGGTTACAGAGAAAGAGGAGGAGCTCCAACAACAAAAAACTCTAACTGACGAATTAAAGAAGACATTTACAGAACACAGAAAATCATATGACTCGCTCAATGCAGAGATCGACCAATTGGTGTCCACTTTGGATGCTTTGAATAATCGGTCTGCCGACAAGAAGCGCCAGTTAGAAAAGTTGAAAGAAGATAGAGAACAATTATTGAAGAGTCGAAGCAAGATCCAATGCGTGGACGACACAGTATACATTGAGTCGATGGACTCCTTTAATTCGAAGAAGGATATAATCGACTCGAGAAATTCACAACTTGAGATCTTGAACGACAGTTTGACTCGTCCCCACAATACGATTAAGCATATGATGAATGAGATCAAGAGACTCGAAGAAAAGTTGAATAGTAAAGACAAACTCGACACCTTGGAGCCATCCTCCCGTTATCACAATCCAGTCAGGGATGGATCCTACAAGGCTCACGTCGAATTGAGAGGACAACCACAGTTCCGAGGGCTTTACAGCGAAGCTCCTGTGGTATGTTGTGATGCCACAGATAAAAATTATGCACATTACCTCGAAAAAGTTATAGATAAAAACACCTTGTTTTCTATCACGGTTTCGTCACAAGAAAATTATCGAAAGATCACAGATTTTGCATTCAACACCAAGAAGTTGAACTTCCCAATTAGATTCATTAATATGAAAGAGAAACCAAGACCTCCAATGCCTTTGGATAGGCTTAAGTCACTTGGTTTCCTGGGTTACTTATCTGATTACATTACTGGTCCAGATGAAGTATTAAACATGTTGTATGACACTTCTAAAATCCACCTTATTCCAGTTTCGAAGAGGAGCTTGAGCGACGAAGAAATTCAAAGATTGACTTCTTCGGATAAACAAGTTCCCTTTAGAAAGTTCATTGCAGGTGACCTCTTGTTTACGGTCCTGAGATCAAACTATGGATCCAGACAGCTCTTCTATTCCACAGAAAAGATTAATCCCCGTTCTCACTACTTTGGATCCACGGGACTCACTACTGAAGCCAAACAAGAACTTCAATCCAAAATCAAGGAATTCAAGGTAAGAGAGAACGAGGCCAAAGCAGAAGTCAGCTCAATTCAAGGCGAAATCAAGATCGTGGATAATGAAAAACAAATTCTTCTTCAAGAATTGGAAGTGCTTCAAAGAAACCTAGGTGAACTTCGTCATTTAAAGAGTGCACAGGCTAGTCTTGATGGTAGGATTAAATCCAAAGAAGAAGCAATTAAATCATTGGAAAGGGAATCTCAAAAGGACTACACAGAGAAAATCGGTCAAGTTCAAGTTACCATCCAAGAAAAATACGTCAATAGAGGCGAAAGAATGTCCCAAATTTCAGAATGCTCCCAACAGTTAGCCAGGAGCGAAATCGACCTCAATTTGCAAGAATTGAAAGTATTACAAGCTCACAATAAACAAGCCAATGTGCGAATACTTGTGAATGAAGTTAAAGTTAAACTTGAGGAATTGACTACCAAAGTACAAGAGACCAAAAAGAAGTACAATGAGATCAAAAACAGTCAGGCAGCCAACGATATCAAGAAACAAAGTGAAATGTACACCCCAGAACAGAAGGAAATTTTGAGTAACCTTGCCCAGGAATACATGGAGAGAGATACATTTACGGAGAGCTTCATTCGAGAAAAGATCCAACAGTTGGAAAACGAAAAGTCTATCAAGGCGACAGCCGACCAAAGTTCCGTTGAAAGCTTGAAGAAGAAGGAAGATGAAATAAATAGAGCACAGCACGATTTGCCCAAAATCAAAGAAAGAAGAGATAACCTCAAGGCCAAGATTGATCTGATTCGCCAAGTATGGGAGCCAGAGCTCACTCGACTAGTTATGCAGACTTCTCTCGCATTCAACAAGAGATTTTCCAATGTTGCTAGTGACGGCAGAGTCGAGTTGGCTAAAGCTGAACGATTTCAGGATTGGAAGTTGCAAATTTTGGTGAAATTCAGACAAGAATCAGAATTGAAGATTTTGGACCATCAGTCACAATCTGGTGGTGAAAGAGCAGTGTCAACCATTTTCTTCATCATGGCATTACAAGGTCTAACTGACGCTCCATTTAGAGTTGTTGACGAGATCAACCAGGGTATGGACCCTAAGAACGAAAAGATGGCACATAGATACTTGGTGCATACAGCTTGCCAGAATAACAAGTCCCAGTACTTTTTGGTGACACCTAAATTATTGACAGGATTATATTACCACCCGGACATGGTGGTTCATTGCATATATACAGGGCCCTTTATTGGGCCAGTGGAGAAGGATTCACTGAATCCCGACTATATGGATTTTGTTAGATTAGGAATGAAGACCTCGGGATGATGTGCTTCTTGAGGCCATTTTTTCAATTGAATAAATATCCTTTCATGAGATTATCTTTTGAAACAATAATTACTTAACACAAATTAAGAGCCAAAGCTTTTGCCCCAAAATAATTATTGGGATAAACCAGTAATTATATTGTAACGATAGTCATCGTAGAATGGTCTTCTTTATAAGGCAACCACCCTTATTTAATTATTTTAATCGAGTAAAAATTGCCCTGAAATATTTATACCCTTGGATAGCTATCTTGATATAGGTCCCAATTCAATTATAACCCTCGGAAATAATTATCTTCTCGAATAATTTCCGTTAAAGCAATTGTTTTAAATTTACTCTTTCCTACCTTAACTTCTTGATAATTACTTCTTCAAATATTCAATTGCCTGGGCCAATCTGAACTTGTACTCGCTATCTCCTAAGAGGTCGATCAAAAGAGGAATAGTTAATCCAGAGGTTCCTCCAGATAACGCAAACCGAACGGTCTGGAAGATATCTTTTTTCGACAATTCTGGATTGTTAGTCAAAATGGCCTTGACATTTTCATCAAAAGATTCACTGGGAAGCTGTGCAAGTTCGATAAGAATGGAAGTCATTTCAGACAGAGGAACCTTGTTTATCTTTGAATAGTCCACAGCAGAGAAGATGTAGCTATGGAGAGTCGCGATGTCGTCCAAATTAGATAAACTGGGACCAAGGTATTTGAGGACCTTTGTATAGAATTTCTTGTCGAATTTGTGGCCCGTGGCATGGTCGAACTTGGAAAAATTATCTTCAACCAACTGCTCGAGTCTCTGAGGGTCTTGGATGGCCGCACCAATATGGTGCTTATTGAAGAAGAATAACTTAGAGTCGTTGATTTTGGCGTTTCCTTTTGTCAAATGGTCGAGCGAAAAGTGCTTGATGATCTGATCCATGGTCATAGACTCGCTGGTGCTCACACCAGGGATTTCTCTTGGTGGAGACCAGCCAAATAATGCCACGAAGTTGACGAGAGCTTCAGGCAAAATGCCCTTGTCTTTCAACGTCAAAATTCCAATATCCCCCTGTCTTTTGGAGAGTTTCTTGTCGCTTTGGGATGTCAAGAGCGGGATATGCACGTATGATGGCGGTTTCCACCCAAATGCTCGGTATAGGGCTATGTGCTTGGGCGTAGATGGAAGCCATTCTTCTCCACGAATCACATGGGTTATTTGCATCAAATGGTCGTCCACAACATTGGCAAAGTGGTAGGTGGGAAGCCCGTCTGATTTCATGAGCACGAAGTCGTCATATCTCCTGTCAGAGTAGTTGTACTGGGGTTGAAGGTCCAACTGGCCATGGAGAATATCGTGGAATGGTTCGTATTTATCTGGTGATTTGAAGCGAATAACGCCACCTTCGGTTACAGGGTTCACTTCATGGGCACATTTGCGGTCGTAGGTGACGGTGGTGGGCGGTTTGAGCTCCATTGCTGATGTTCTCAATGAATTTAACCGTTCCTTAGAACAAGTGCATCGATAGGCCAAACCCTTGTCTAGGAGGATGTCGATATACTTGCGGTAGATTTCACGACGCTCAGATTGCCTGTATGGACCATAGGGTCCCCCGTTCTGTGGCCCTTCGTCCACAATCATGTTACACCAGCGGAGGCTGTCATAGATGTTCTGTTCAGCATCTGGCACCAATCTGGTTCTGTCGGTGTCCTCTAGACGGAGAAGAAACTGCCCACCGGTGCTTTTGGCCAAGAGGTAGTTGTAGAGGGCAGTTCTGAGCAGCCCCAAATGGAGATAGCCTGTAGGAGATGGGGCAAAGCGAGTCCTCACTGGTGAAGTCGGTTGGACAGAAGATGTTGATTTGGGGCCATTTTTCTTCAACAAAGCGCTACCCCGAAGCGATTTGGCATAACCCCGACATGGAACGGGCACTTGGAGTCCATTCACATGTGCTAGTTGCAGCCGAAGCCGTCGAATTGTGTACATTCTTTGGTGGTTCCAGTTCCCCGGATGTTGGATTCTTCGCACCAAAATTTTCACTTTCTATACTTCCTCTTCTTCTGCTACTGCCCCAGTTTTCCGCCCGAAAGCCTCTAGAGTACCTGATATATACGATGGACTCATATCCAGGTCGAGCTGTCTCCAACAGTGCCGCCACCTCCTCGATTTTCGGCGCTTCTGCCGTGAATTCGGCCCGTCCGCTCGACTCCCAGCGCTACCAGTTATACAAGGGAATGCTGGCCAAATTCTACTCCCATAAGTCTTTCGACCTCCTGTCTGACATGGAGTTCTTGCCTGCCATCCAATCAGACCATAGCATCAGCGCTCAGGCTGCGTTGAGCCCTCCAGACCGCAAAACCCCCATCGCATCACCTTCGTTCCAATACAATCGTCTAAGTGAATACCACGGCTCTAAGGCTGCCCACAGGGGCAGCTTCTCCGCAAATTCTGATGGTGGATCTACTCCTAAGGCACGCATGGCTTATTTGGCCCACTCGCCTAAGAGAACTCCACCAAACCCCCATGCTGTGCCAGTTAGACGACGAGTGGTCAGTGCCAACCAGGCAGCCCAATACCACGACTATAACGGAATAGAGCAGAGCCAGTGGGCCCAGAACAGGGCCGTGCAATACGGCAACAGAAACTGGTGAAACCTGCTGGTGAAATCCAGAATAGATACGATTACGGGTGATTTCTGCTGGTACTAAAGATAATCAGTAATTAATGAATCAGTTGGTGAAACTGACAAGAATAGAGACTCAGTTCAACAGAATAGGAATGGCATCCGTTATTTGCATTTTTTTAGCCAGTCTTTTAAATCCCATTTACTGATGATGCTATCGTCATAGTTGCAACTGTCTTTTTCCTCCATATTTTTGAAAGCATTGTCATAATTACAACTACCAGTCATATGCACCCGTCCATATCTAACTACATCGTCATGGTTGCGGCCACCAACCTTCTACTCCGTTGTTCCTGCATTTTCGTTCCTACATGCCCTGACATTTCTAATTTTCTTCACCTTGATAGACCCCAAAATCCAGCTTTTTGGGACACTGACGAATTCTCCGATTATTTCCACCTGATATCCATTTGCTCTCTTCCAAGAATCATTAATCTCACTACTCTGCATCAAGCTTTTCTTCATTTCGTTAGTTAATATGTTTTTAGTGGTCTAGTACCGTAATTTACGTCAGATGGCAAGAATGTAGGCAAAGAATACTTCCAGTAAAATTGTCGAGGAGGTGAAGGTTTACCTTGAGGTTTTCCATAGTGAATGAAGACTTCACGTACGTACAAAATACGAGGATGGTATTAAACTACGGTAGAATTAGCGGGATAAATAATTTAAAGCAGAAGAAACAGTATCAATTTGAGCGAATCTAAGTAGAATCAAAGTGATGTTATTAACGTAGTCTAGAAAGAATAATGCAATAAAGTAAATATAAAGTTCTACTATAGCACCAGTATACAGATTAAATGATTGAAATTATTCATAGAATAGGACGAATTGTTGACCATATATAGATAGAATTGCAGAAGTCAAGATAGCCTAAAGCAACAGAGATTGAGACCTCAATATTGATATTATATCCCAAACGCAAGCCTCAAGACTTGCTTTCTCTCTAGATTATCATGTGTATCACTGGCCATTTCCACAGTATTCTAGTTCTGCAGACACTTGAACAGGATATCATCCAAGTGAACAGTGAACACAATATTTGGCCAATTCCATCCTATGGAACAATTCCATTTTATGGAATTGCATGATTCTAATTGGCAAATAGAAAACTGCCAATAATTATCCAAAGCCTGCTCCTTTTCAAGAACAAACTACCCAACCATTGCAAAACTTCTCATTTCAAATTTTGACAGAACTAAATTATTCACACTGCCCATTTTCTATGTACCTTCTCCTTCTGAGTATTCTAAGTAATTACGGTGAATACCTTTACCTTACTTCTGAAAAGTTTTTATCTTCACTCTTCTTTCTCTTTTTCCCTTTTAGTTCCATTCCCTTTCAGTTCCATTCCCTTTCTGTTCCTTTCTTCCTATCTAGTCGTCTTTTTTGCCACCTCCTTTGCCACATCTTGCCACTTTTTGCACCCTGTCGGTGCACGACCATCCCCCTTAAGAATGATGGCAAACCCCACCTAAAGCTCCAATTAGACACCACTTTCTTCTTCTACAATGTCAATTCCCAATTCTAACGACAAGGACAAGCAGGACCCCTCCTTTGAAGATGACCCCATCTACAACGATCTCAAGGAGGTTCAGAACAACCTCTTGGCCCTTTCACAATCGGCCTACAACTTGGCGGGCCATTCCATCACCAACGCTATCAACAAGTTGGACGAGAAATCAGCATCGTCGGCTCAGGCCCTCAAAGACCTCGACCAGAATATCAGGGAAGAGGCCAGGGAATTGGAAAACCTCAAGAATGACAAGTTAGATGAGTTCAAGTTTCCCTCTTTCTACGAGGTCAGAGACGCCGTCGAGAAGAACTTGGAAAAGACCCCCCTCAAAGACTTCTTTGGCAGCACAGCAGACAAGCCCCCCTTTGAAGACTTCTTTTCCGGCTTCAGCTTCCCATTCGGCGGCTGGGGCAACAAAGAAGGCTTTTACGGCCGTTTCAGAGGCCACCAGACTCCGTTTGGCTACTTCTCTCGCGGATCGCCCTCCATTCGTGCCTACAACGACTGCTTGGACAAGAATGGCGAGTCTGTGTGGGATTCCAAGGGTCATTGGCGGTGCTTGTTCCCAAACAGCGAGGTTCCCGTGGAGTTGTTGAGATACAAGGACGAGAATTTTGGAAATAAGATTCTCACCAAGGAGGATTTCCACGATGCCGTGAAGTCCAGCGGTATCCAGGAGAAGGACGGTGCCATTGACTTGGGCTCTAAGGGAATTTTCTTCCACAAGTTCGAGGACCTCATGAACTGGAAGAGTATTATGTACCAGAATACGAAGAAGGAGAGAGAGGAGAGACGCAGAAATGGGCATTCTTGGAGGTGTGATAAGCACCAGAGAAATCAGACGAAGAGAGAAGAGAATGGAATTTTAAGCGATAAGAAAGAGTTGGAAGTCCTGGAATCCTCAATAGCGCCCGAGAAGAGACTTGTATCCACATCCCTGCAGTCTACTCTCAATATGAACCTGGACACAAACGAAGTGCAAATGAACGAGATACGCACTGAGTATTTCAATGACGGTACCCTGACAACGAAGACCATCACCAAGACCAAGCCTTATGATGCCAAGGATTGGGTCGATGTGACGGAGCAGATTGATCATAGCAAGGCGAAGAATTCGAGTGGATGGTTCTGGAATTCTGGCGATGAGTAAATTATTTACTTCGAATCTGGGGCACAAGTTTTGTGGGGTGTTTCGCGTATCATGGAAATGTAAATAGCAGGTGGTTCCTTGGACCTGTCAGCACCACACCAGACACAATACTGAACATATGCAATGTGAATAATGAATTGAACAGCGTAGTAAATTTAAAGAAAAGTTTCATGAGTGGTACGAATAAAGGAAAAATGACAAAGCAGATCTCTCCTAATAGAACTTATATTAAGTAGAATCTTGATAGTATTATGGTTCATAAATTATGGTTCATAATACTCAAGATGGAGCTGTTGTTGAAATAATCCAAAGCATTTACGACAGACTAGAGCTACATTACTATTTCTAACTATTCTCGGTGTTATATCGCCTAATAATCAGTTCTTTCTCTACTTTTCATACTGGCTTTTTCACACTAATACCTCTAGTTGGACCCTACGAAGCCATTCTCTCGCTAGTATTATCACTCCTGCCACTAATACCGGCAGTCTCTCACTGATTATTCTCACAGCTCTCACTAAATTCTCACGGCTCTCACTAATTTCTCACTAATTTCCCACTTTTCTCCCTACACTTCCTCCCTTTTCTCCCTATTATTTGACCTCCTCGCGCTGAATTGTCACTACTCTCACTATTATTCTACGGTCCTATCTCGCTTTTCTCCACAACAAACTCCACCTCCTTCCTTCTTCCACCCATCCCTTCACTTCTGCCACTTTCCTCCGTCTGGATCGACTCCCATAGTCTTCATTCCATCCATTCCACTCTCCGCCCAATCCAGCTTATTCAACACCCTGTCACCACCCTTGTAACCTCGTCACTCGTCACAGACCTCACGTGGTAGCTCCCATAAATCTACTCCTTACACCACCATGAATCCATTGAACAAGATCATCTTCTTGTCTGCATTCCTCGCATCCGGGTTCCTCTTGATATTGTTGTCATGCTCGTTGTACGATACGTACAAGCCGTTGTGGGTCATCCTCATTTTCCTCCTTGCCCCCTTGCCTAACATATGTGCCCATGCGTTGGACAACTCCAGAGACGACTTCTTGACGTTCAACAATGGCGACGGCGACTCGCCCTCGCCCTTCAATGAGTTCTGCAAGTCGCTCACGGGCTTCTTGATTGTTAGTGGAATAGCATTGCCGTTGACCTTCTACCACACCCGGTTGATCGAGTTCGGCTCCATGGTCATGAGCATCATCGGAGGCTTGATTGTGTACGGCGACATCATCGTGTTCATTTGGTTCTTCAGCGAGCTGGAGGACGACAATGACGACTTCAACTTTTGAGCGAGTTCAGACTCGCGATCTGACAGATTGTGAACACTACAACACGAACACTCAGCGCCAATATCTGACCGAATGTGAACTGCAAGACATCGCAAGATCTGGTAATTGTGAGCTAAAACGGATATCTGGGAACTTTGAAAACTTTGCGTCGAAATCTAATAATTGTGAACACTAAAACGTTGATATCTGGCAGATTGGAGACTAGAAAATCAATTCTGACAGATTAGAGACTACGAGTCAATTCTAAGCTGATCGGCCTATGAACAAACTGCAATACTTACGTCTGGGCATTAATTCCCACCGTGTCTTTCTTTATGGTGTTTGTTTCTTAAAACGGAGGTTATGATGCTCGTACTACCCATTTCGGGGGCCATGATTTCATTTCTACACTAGTCTGGTACGTCGTTTATTGGCTAGTTTTAAAAGCTCCGGTGGCCCATATTATAGAATATCGCCACACTCTAATACACGTGGTACATTATAAGTATAGAAAAATGCAGTATGACACTTAAGACTGTCCGAACAGATTTGTTATGCTATAGGTTTTAGAATTGAATTTTCTTGAACTACTCCGAACCATTTGAACTGTAGAATTAAAGTACAGGTATTTACTCCACCACAACGTAATGAATATAGTACAAGAGGTGTTTCCAGGAAATTCTTGACCTCCAGTAGCCTCTCTGGGCGATGTCTAGATTGCTGAGTTGACACAGATGACAATTTGAGAGAAATGACAAAGTTGATACGTTGAAAGCTGAAATAGTCAACATTTATGACATAGTCAATACTGTAACCTGAGTTGTCTCTATTTTTAGTTGATCTTTAATTCAACGCTACTAGCAACACAATCACGATGATGGTCAATACCACAATCGTCACCAAGCTGCCGTTTTCTGCGACGGCTTGCCGGAATGCATTCAACTTTTGAGTGGCGGAGCGCAAGCGCCGTTCGGATAAGTCCACGCCCAGTTCCAAGTCGTTCAACATGATCAAATGCTCGTCGAGCTCGGAGTTAATGCTACGACCCATAGAGTTCTGCCGTCTCACTGACTCGTGTAATATGTCCAAGTCGTTGTCCTGGTCAATAAGGGTCTGCTGATGCTGGGCGAATAGCTGGTGGTTGCTCATGTTGTCGAAAGATTCCGCGTCAGTCAGGGGCTCCTCGTCACTATATGGCCGGAATGCTCGTGTTCCCATGAGCTCCGTACGGAGCTCCTGGTTGTCGTCGTCCATGTTGTCGGTGAATCGGACGGACTTGGCTTTCTTGGCTTCTTCCTTGGGTATTTCCTTTCTATGGAACGCGTACTCCTCGACGTTTATATATGCATCCTGGTTGAGGTGGTGCAAGGACTGGTTGTATCTTTCCACCAACTGCTCAAACAATTGTGTAATCTCCTCTATGCTGTCGCCATGGTTGGCGAGATATATGGCATCATCCTGAATGTAGCCGAGGAGCTTGCAAATCTTTTGGATGGCGTTTATCACCTCGTAGTTGTCTCCGGGTGAAGGTGTGAGTTTGAGTGTTTCCACAAGACGATCTCTTTCTTCGAGAATCGACTCGAGCGATTCGAGCTGTATCGATGTTTTTGCTATGGAAGCACGTATGTCTTTGATTGAGGGCATGTTTAGGGGCAGTATGAGTTGTGGAATACAGTTGTGGCCTGGAGGCAGAAAAGGGGAAGTTAAATATAACCAGGAAAAGTGGTACTTTGGGGTTAAAAACGGCTGAAAAAAGCTAAAATATCAGATAATTCTGGATCAAAATTGAATATATGTGTGCAGAATGTGATTTGGAGTAAGGCTTCGGATGGTAGGATCGACAACAGGAGTACGAATGACCTTTGCCGCAGTAGTTGTAGATAACGGAATTAGATATCTAGTCACGCGACCAAGTGCA
Source organism: Suhomyces coccinellae (assembly GCA_030565345.1). Classification (NCBI taxonomy): domain Eukaryota; kingdom Fungi; phylum Ascomycota; class Pichiomycetes; order Serinales; family Debaryomycetaceae; genus Suhomyces; species Suhomyces coccinellae. The sequence continues at coordinate 95,008 of JAJMBP010000020.1, read as the reverse complement.
CGTGACGTAGATGAACTTGTGGCTCTTCCTGCTTCTGTGGGCGTCGATATTCGGCCCATCTTGTCATGTCTGATTCCTCATATTTCCACAAGCCCCGATATTGCCTAATTGCGCTGTTTCTGGTTACAATTACGTCTGCTAATCCGGAATTGTGCAATTTAAAGCTCAAATATTCGGGATTTCAATAACTCGAGAACCAAAGATCCCAAAGAGCCAATTGTTGCCTGAAACACTTCTTGCAAGTATTGCTCCAAGCCGGACACGTTAGATTTCAGTATTCTCTCTTCAGTCCACCTAATTGCTGTCCCCTTCGATTCCCACCTCACCTTGTTGAACATGTACACGACCCACTCTACGTATATCCAAATGAACTACCCCAAAGAAGAAGATCAATGTTTTCCAAACTAAAGAACTTCTCAGAAGACGTGGCCAAAAGCTTCAATGAGTTGAATATCAACGAGGCTGGCGGTCCCGGAAATGGCCGGCGCCAAAACCCCATCAAAGAGTTGAAAAACGAGGCCCGTGTGCTAAGCACAAAGACACCTGATCCCAATGAATTGACCCAGCCAGAAGACGAACCGGTCACAGACGCGTCGGAAACTGCGTCCAAGCAGCCGAGTCCCGAAGCGAGCAGCGCAAAGGCCCCGGAAAATGCCATAGATGTCAACGATTTGCCTCCAGGAATCAGATCCAAGATGAAGAAGTTTGCCAAGTACGAAGAGAAGTATCCGTTATTGCTAGATGCATACAAAACGGAGAAGCGTAAGGGCGAGTTGATTGTGTCGTTTGAAAAGATCTTGGGTGAACATACGCCCGTTTCCAGCATTTCCGACGCCGGCTTATTGGTAGAGTACTTGAACGGGTTGAACGAGAAAACCACGATGTTGAACACCGAATTGGGCCGCTTATCCAAGGAAAACGGCACTTTGGCTGTGAGCGTCAAGAATTTGGAACAAGAAAAGCAGAATTCAAAGAGTGAGACCGAAGGACTCAAGACTAGAGTTAAAGAACTCGAGAAAGCAGCAGAAACACCCAAAGAAGATTCCGATTCAGACAAGTCAGAATTAAATGCATTAAAACAGAAGATAGAAGAGCTTGAGGAGAAGGCCAAGAAGGTGGAAACTCTCGAGGCTGAAAAAGCTGAGTTAGAAGAGAGGGCCAAGAAGGTGGAGACTCTCGAGGCAGAGAAGGCAGAGTTGGAAAACCACGCCAAGAACATAGAACACAAGCCCGATTCAGGCTTGATCTTGAGTCTCAACACGCAGATCCATGACCTTGAAACTCAAAGAGAAGAGTTCAAGACGAAAGTCAAAGACATCGAATCCGAGAAGGACAGTGAAATCGAAACGGTGAATAAAGAGAAACAGTCTCTCCAACAAGAAGTCTCAAATTTGAAAACACAGATTGAATCACTGGAAGGGCTCAGCAAAAAGCTTGAGCAGCAGCTTAAAGAATCGAAAACGCTTGCAGACGAAGAAATTGAGGCAATCAAGAAGGAAATACAGAAACAGAAGGAATGTATTTCGACTTTGGAGACTCAAAAGAATGAACTAGATGCAAGAATCAAGTCATCCGAAACCACACACAAGAAAGCTTTAGAGGAATTGCAAAAGTCCGTGGACGAACATAAATCTAGTGCTTCCAAGGCTGAATCTGAGGTTACTTCTTTGAAGGAGAAATTGGCCAATCTGGTTTCTGTTGAATCGACAAACACTTCGACTGGAAACAAGAAGAAGAACAACAAGAATAAGAAAAAGAATGGAGCCGGAGCCCCAGCAGATGATAAGCAAGATGATCAAATTAAAACGGAATTGGAATCTGTTCAAAAGTCATTGAAGGAAGTGACGAACGAGAAAGATAAATTGACAGAAGAGCTCAAAGAAACTCAATCTAAGTATGACACTTTGAGGGTTGAGAATAAGGATTTGAAGAGTACCTTGCAAGAGAAGAACGACGATTTAGAAAACTTAAGGGACCTGTTAAAGGATATAGGAAACGATCTTGTTGCAGCAAGAGATGAAGTAAAAGAGTTGAGAAACTCAAAGAATGAAGATATTTCATTGAAACTTGCAGATGCGGCTAAAGAATACGAAGTGAAGATCAAAGACTTAGAGGGCCATATTTCCAAGCATGCTAAGTCTATTGAACAATTAACGGAGTCAGAGACTTCTTTGAAGAAGAAGTTGGAAAACTCTCAATCTGAATTCAACAGTGAAAAGTCCACCTTGTCCGAGGAATTGAAGACTACCAATGAGCAAATTACATTGTTGAAAGGAGAAAAAGAAAGCTTAGAGAAGGAAATTGCTAAGGTGAACGGCGATATTGACACCTTGAGGTCAGACAAGACATCATTATCAAGCAAGATTGATAATCATGTGAAAGAAAATGAAGTATTGATTAAAGAGAGAGAATCATTGAATGCTAGGATCAAAGAATTGCTCAAGTTTAAGAGCAATGATACTTCTCTTAAGTTGGAAGTTGTCTCTTTGAAGACTTCTGTCAACCACAAAGATCTGCAGATTGAGGAGTACAAGAAGAATATTCAGGACTTGACAAGACAAAAAGATCAACTTATCAGCCTGAAGGATGAAACAATTTCTGCTCAGAAGGATGAAATGAACAATTTGAAGATTCTCAAGAACGACCTTCAAAATATGAACAAAGCCCTTATCAATGAGAAAAATAACTTATTGACAAAACAAGAGGAATCGTTCAGCAAAGAAGTATCACTTAACAAAGAAGTGAACGAGTTAATGACCCGCAACCAAGACTTGGTAGCTAAGTTTGATTCCACCAAGGCCAAATACAATAGCTTGTTAAAAGAAAAATCAAGTTCATCAAATGAATCTTTCAGACAACAATACGAGGAATTGACCATGAAGTCCAAGGAGTCTTCTATCAGGATAGAGAATCTTGAAGATGAGTTGAATGAGTCGAAGAGTCTTCAATCTGAGAGGTTGAAGGAGACTGCCACTATGAGAAGATTGTTGGCAGAGACAGAGGAACAAATAAAGAACAACGAGGCTGAATTCAAGAATGAATTAAACAAACTTGCCAACGAAAAGATTGAATTAGAAAGTAGATACCAGTTGAAGATTAAGAAGAAGGATGTTGAGGTGGATTCATTGAGCTCTGGTTATGTCAAGAGAATCGAGGAGTTGGAAAGAAAGTTACGGGAAAGCCAAACAAGAGGCGTTGAAAAGAACGAAGCATCTCCATCTGCAGAATTAAGCCAGGACAATGAATTGAAGGAAACTATTGTTAGCTTGAGGAATTCATTACAAGAATTGACCAAAAAGCAAGTCGAGTACCAAACCTTGATCAATAATTTAAGAAAACTCAACGACGAGTCTAACTTGAAGTTTGAGAGATTGTCCAAGAATTATAAGATCTTGACGCAACAATATAGGACAATGAAAGATAGCGGAGCATCGAATGAATCAACACCCAAGGTATCTATGGATTCTGCACGCAGTGTTGCATCAGAAAATACTCAAAACTCCGAAACTAATACGGCATATCTCAAGAACGTGTTATTGGGATTTTTCGAGCATAAAGAACAGAGAGAACAATTACTTCCGGTGCTCAAGACTTTATTCAACTTGAGTCAATCAGACGAAAAGAAGCTTTTGGGTGCGTTGAAGTGAGAGATTGTACATAAGTGAATCCATTACTTAGCGTGACGTGATTGTCTGTGAAGAGAGTTAAGACAGCACAATTTAGAATAATAGAACATTAGGAATTAGAACTAAAATTGGAATGTAGTGAAAGTTTAGAGCATAAATAGAAGAAACCCCGAAGAAAAGGTGCTGATCAATGGAATAGTGATGATTTAAATATGAAGAGCCAAACGAATCTTGATTTCACCACTCCAGTAGAACAAACTGAATATACTAGTTAAGATATTATTTAGCTGAAGGGTATCCTCTTATAGGTGCAAGATTCTGAATGTCCGAAGACTACACTTCTAATCTTGGCCATCTCCAAAACTCACATTCAGATTATTCAATCTTGCTACATTTAATTCATGGACCACCATTTTGGACTTCTAATCATTTAAATCTCTACCTTAATCCCAAAGGGTCCTACTGTAAATATAATGTCATTCCTAAATGTAACTTCACTTTAAATCTCAACCACATCTATCAATATCGCCATATATTCGCATCCAAAATTTCACTTCCATCTCATCTCACCAACCTTTTCACATTAAAACACCATGTTGGACCCTTTTGATCAGAAGAAGCAGTCGATTCTTGAAGAGATAGGCGCCACCAATGGCGGCGTACCCGATTTGTCGCCAAAAGGCTCCATCGACGAGGTGTGCATTCCTATCATTAATCTCATCAACTCATCTCCAGATATGGTGACCACGTCGTCCTGCTCTGGAAGAGTGTCAGTATTCCTTGAAGGTATCAAAGACATCTCGACAGAAGAGGTGAAGATCGGTTCCAAGGGAAACCAGGGCCATTGGCTCTTTGTCACTCACACTGCCACTGACTTGGCTAACTGGTACGACAAAATCGACTTCAAATACAAGGAAGACTGGAACACCGATTCCAACACCAGATACATTCTCTACAAGTTCGAGCCATTGATCTTGCACGTCAAGTGCCGTGACTTGGCCTCTGCCACTGCGTTGTACACCACTGCCATGAACTGTGGATTCAGAGAAAGTGGAATAGGAAGCAACAACATCGTGGCTATAAGAATCTCGATAAAGCTCGACATTCCCATCGGATACTTAGATGGCGAGGATCTTGTTTCCTTTGTGTCCAGAAACTACTTGAAGGTCTGCACCAACTTGTCGTTGGACAGATTCACCGAAAACTTCAAGAAATTGAACGTCTTGCATGCGGCCATCGAGGCAATGAAGCCCAAAGAGGTCAAAGTGGTCGAAACAAAGGAAGAGAGACGTCAGAGAAAGATAGCAGAGGGAATGGCCAGACGGGAGTCAGTGTTGAAGGAGAAAGAGCAGAAGAAGAGAGAAAAAGCGGAAAAGGAGAGACTTGAAAAAGAGAACGCCGAAGAGCAAGGGAAGTAAATTCGGGAATGTGGGGCGGGAGCAGCTTAGACTGTCTCTGGTCTGCCTGTCCATAGAACTGTCTTCTCATTTGCCAGTTCGAAGATGAATTTGGAGAACAACTCTACCACTACAGACATGAAGTCAAAGTTGTTGCTCATACTGTAAGGTTAGTTATGGTGCACAATAGTGTCATAGAGTCACCATATCTGCCCCAAGTTTTAATTTCATCACCATTTAATTCAATTCCTCCGACTTCATACAATAATTCCTGAAAATCATACCATGGAACTACAGATCTTCAAATCACCACCGATGACGCCAATGACGTTAAAAATACTCATAGTAGCATTTGTTCATTTAATCACCACCAATTATTTTCCAGAATCTGTCTTCTACCTCTCCAGTAGCCTTTTTGTCGCATTGACTCATTGGTAAAGAGTCCACCAAAAGAGCCCCCAACACATGTATTTCAGGAAAAAATACATGCCATATCAACGGAACACTTCCAATGTAGCAATATAGCCTCCAATATGGGCAAAGTACTTCCCCAGGACCGCATATGTCCATGTTCTTTCACTTCTAACCTTTATTCCTGCAGTTACTACTTGCCCTATTATAATGCGATTGAAAAATTTATTTAGACCACTACTTATTCCATTAGCAATGTCTGAAGCCGTCGAGAACTTAGACAAGTTGAAGATCCAAGAACCAGCTGCTACCGAAGCCGCCGCACCAGCCGCCGAAGAGGTTGTTTTGGGCGAAGATGGCCAGCCATTGTCCAAAAAGGCACTCAAGAAGCTCGCCAAAGAAAAGGAAAAGGCCCAGAAGAAAGCCGAGAGAGAGGCCCAATTAGCCAAGGAAAAGGCTGAAAAGGAGGCCTTGGCCGCCAACGACCCAGCCAAGGCTAACTACGGCAAGTTGCCTTTGATCAACTCGTCCCTGAAGACCGGCAAGGCCAGAACCAGCTTCAAGAATCTCAGTGCCGCCAACGACGGCGAGGAGATCATCTTCAGAGCCAGAGTTCACGGCTCTAGACAGCAGAGTGCCACCTTGTTGTTCCTCACCTTGAGACAACAGACTGAGTTGATCCAGACCTTGGTCAGAACCAACAAGGAGACCAACGAGAATGCTCTTTCCAAGCAGATGGTCAAGTGGGCCTCGTCCATCAACTTGGAGTCCATCGTTTTGGTTCACGGTATCGTCAAGAAGGTTGACGAGCCCATCAAGTCGTCCACCATCCAGGACGTTGAGGTGCATATCACCAAGATCTACAGCATTCAAGAGACTGGTGAGCAATTGCCCTTGTTGCTTGAGGATGCTTCCAGATCTGACGCCGATGCTGAGGCTCTCAAGTTGCCCGTCGTCAACTTGGACACCAGACTCGACGCCAGAGTCATCGACTTGAGAACCCCCACCAACCTTGCCATTTTCAAGATCCAATCGGGTGTTTGTCAATTGTTCAGAGAGTTCTTGAGCAACCGTGGTTTCATTGAGATCCACACCCCCAAGATGATTGCTGCTGCCTCTGAAGGTGGTTCCAATGTCTTCGCCGTCAACTACTTCAAGGGAAACGCTTACTTGGCCCAATCTCCTCAGCTTTACAAGCAGCAGTTGATCGCTGCTGATTTCGAGAAGGTTTTCGAGGTTGCTCCTGTTTTCAGAGCCGAAAACTCCAACACCCATCGTCATATGACCGAGTTTACCGGTTTGGATTTGGAGATGGCTTTCGAAGAGCACTACGACGAGGTCTTGGACGTTTTGTCCGACTTGTTCGTTTTCATCTTCTCGGAATTGAAGAAGAGATACGCCAAGGAGATCGCTATTGTCAGAAAACAATTCCCCGTCGAGGAGTTCAAGGTTCCCGAGGGCAAAATGGTCAAGCTCCACTTCAAGGAAGGTATCCAGATGTTGAGAGAGGCCGGTAAGGAAGTTGACGATTTCGAAGACTTGAGCACCGAAAATGAGAAGCTCTTGGGTAAGTTGGTCAGAGAGAAGTATGACACCGACTTCTACATCTTGGACAAGTTCCCCTTGGCCATCAGACCTTTCTACACCATGCCCGATGCCGAGGACCCCAGATACTCGAACTCTTACGATTTCTTCATGAGAGGTGAAGAGATTCTTTCTGGAGCCCAACGTATCCACGACCCTGAGTTGTTGAAGGAGAGAATCAGAGCCCACGAAGTCGACCCCAGTGTTCCTGGCTTGAGCGACTACGTTGATGCTTTCAGCTACGGATGTGCTCCTCATGCTGGTGGAGGTATCGGATTGGAGAGAGTGGTGATGTTCTACTTGGACTTGAAGAACATCAGAAGAGCGTCGTTGTTCCCCAGAGACCCCAAGAGATTGAGACCATAGTTTGTATATAGGGCTAAAGATGTTGAGTATAATGGATAGTAGGCTGATTTAAGAAGTTAGGCTTTTTTGGTGAACTTCAAGCCCAAGTAGCAAGATAGTGCTGAAACGGGGACTTTTGATACCTCGAGAATTCACTACTCGAAGTCAATAGTACTTTTCTGGAATCCTGAAGTTATATTGCCAGCCAATGGTACCATTACTACAGTATAATTAGGACTTCAATTTTGCTATTTCCAGTTTGAAGGCAAGCACTTCAGTCCAGTCCCATTCATCTCAAGGTAAGAATTGAAGTCGTGAAATCATTATAGGGCAAAATTGGTACGTATTACCACCTCCAATTGCATTACAATATTCGAGAATTGCAAGCTAATTACAATATTGCTCTTATGAAGTAAGCTTCAAACAATGCATTTTCTTATCTCCTGTTTGAAGATATTATTCCATCTTGCAATTTGAGCCTATTTATCCTTTCTTCAACCTTAATTCTAGTCAATTAGAATTATTGCCATTTAATTAACCAACTTCAAGTCTTTACTATTGCAATATGTATATATTGATAATTTCGCCAATATTGCCTTTTCAGATGAAAGTTTACTTTTAACCCGACCATATTTTCCACTTTAGTCATTTCCGCTCCCACACTACCTCTTCCTTATTAGTTCTTGCCATTATCACCAGCTCGATATCCATTCGTGGCCTGCACACAAGCTTGCTTATATCGTCAACCTGATAGCTATCTACAATTATCACTTATTCTTTCACTATACGCCACCACAAGGTCAAGAACAGACTAACTTGAACAAGCCAGTTTTCTGCAGTCGCCACTTTTTCATATTCTACCTTTTTCTCCGGCTCGAACGGACATTTTGAAGCCTATCTTCCTTCCATCCATCACTTCACTTGCACACTCCAAGTGTTGACCGCTGTCAAAAACAGTGCAAGCTTCTGGTAAAACACGCTCAAGGTTCTCTCCTCACGAAACAATCCCAATACATAAACATTAACCATGGAAGCTACGCTCCTTCCCAATGCTAAAGACACTAATGCCACCATTCTCTTGATGGGATTGCGCAGAGGTGGAAAGTCTTCTATTTGCAAGGTTGTGTTCCACAACATGCAGCCATTGGACACGTTATACCTCGAGAGCACATCCAAGCCCACGACAGAGCAGTTCTCGTCGCTCATTGACCTCTCGGTGATGGAGCTTCCTGGCCAACTCAACTACTTTGAGCCCAATTACGACTCAGAACGGTTGTTCTCTTCCATCGGGGCGTTGGTGTACGTGATTGACTCCCAAGATGAATACCTCAATGCGTTGACCAACTTGTCGATGATCGTGGAATTCGCCTACAAAGTGAATCCCAAGATTAACATCGAGGTGCTCATTCACAAGATTGATGGGTTGTCAGAAGACTACAGAATGGACGCCCAAAGAGACATCATGCAAAGAACTGGCGACGAGTTGCTCGATTTGGGGTTGGAGGGCGTGCAGGTTTCGTTCTACTTGACGTCTATCTTCGACCATTCCATCTACGAGGCTTTCTCCAGAATTGTCCAAAAGTTGATTCCCGAGTTGCCCTCGTTGGAAAACATGTTGGACAACTTGGTGCAACATTCATCCATCGACAAGGTGTTCTTGTTTGACGTCAACAGCAAAATCTATGTGGCCACCGACTCGTCGCCCGTCGACATCCAGACGTACGAGGTGTGTGCTGAATTCATCGACATCACCATCGACCTCGACGACTTGTATATCGAGGACGCCAATGTGTCACAGTCCAAAAACGGTAATTCGAAGTCGTTGATCCAGCCTAAAGAGCTCAAATCCATAAGTCATCTTGCCAACGGCTCCATTTTGTACTTGAAGCAAATGATCAGAGGATTGGCTCTCGTTGCGTTGATACGGAACGACGACACCCAGATCCTGGGAGACGGCACTTGTGAGAGCACACAGGTGGCCAGCCAGGAACGTGCATTGACCATCATCGACTACAACGTCAACTTGTTGAAGAAGTCGTTGATGAAGATGTGGGAAAATTCGAGGTTGGTGCTTGCCGATTCGAGTTACAATGCTACAGAGTCCCACAGTCATGTCGACTCTGCCACCGATAGAAATTAGTTGACCTTTGGATAGAATCCACTGAGAATAATCACCACTTATGTACCATAATTTTTACTGTAATAAATCAACAGACTCACAACAACAAAAACGTAGATACCCAGAGGGATTTGCGACGGCAAAGCCCTTGGATATTGGACAGTTGCAATTCTGAGCTTTACAGCCACAGTTCTGACCATCAACCCACAGCTCCTTCTCCCATTCAAAGAAGTGGTGAGAAAGGAAGAAATCAAAAATTACAAGATCCACACTCTCGATCTGAAGCTCATGTCAAGACACGAGAACAAACCATAATGAGAGTTGGCAAGACCCCCCATGGCGCTGTGCAATGCCTCTAGGGAACCAAGGTTATAGAACTTCGTGATCTCCTATAACATCTCCAGGTAAGTATGAGAAAAAAAAAGAAAACTTGTAAAGGAGCGGAAGGCGAGCTGTATTTATAGTTCTGGGTGAAATCCGGGTAACTTTTATATAGAAGTAGAGAGGTATGCTTTTTGCATGTCTTTGCCTTTGAAGACTTCTGGCAGTGTTCGTGTATAATTGGAGGACACCGAGTGCTTGGATTGAAAGAGAAAGTTCATTTGGAGAATGAGCTGGTTTTTTTTGAATAAATTTTCCTAATTTTTTTCGTGATATTTCCTATTCAAAAGCTATTCATTCAGAATTTATGTATGTATAACCTAGTTCTAAGACGTGAAACGGTGAACAGTCGAACTGAAGAACACTTATCACTCTTATAATCAAATTTCTACTATTACTTATGGATTTTACTTTTTTGGGTGACCATTTTATTCTATGAGTTGTATTGTTCTATTTGTTTTCCTCTTATGACTATGTTTAATCTATTATAGTGTTTGTACCATCATTTCATCATTCGAGAAAGGTGATACGAGCTTTGTACATTTTGGTAGTTCCCACGTTTCTTATCCAGACCTCTTCATTGCTCACTTGACCATCATAAACTATGGCACCAATTCCGGAATCCTTTCCTTTATTCAAATTAAATGAACCAGAGGAAACGAAACCGTTTAAATAAAGGAACGACCACGGCTTGTATTCTTCATCGCCATGGTTCTTAGAATAAATTCTAGCACCATCCTTAATAGAACCATTATTGACAAGATCAATTGAGACCAGAGCAACAGGTAATTTACCTTTGTAGAGATTGTTAAATTCTTGCACTTGAATGTTAGAAAAGTCACAATGGTCACTATTGTTCTTATCAAACAACTCAACAGCACAGCTCTTGGTATCTTCTGCGGTAAATGTTCTTCCAAGTTGAATAATATCGTGATAAGACTTGATTTTTCTATTAAGCAATTCGTCAAAATTAGCATAGTCCTCTTTGGCTTGCTTAAGCTCCTCTATAGTCATCTTTGAGTACTTCTTTAAGTTAATGATATTTCTCAACCCAGTCCAATCACAGTTGAACGGGCTCAACATCAAATCATCGTCTCTAAAGTCCGGACGATCTTTGTTTTGTAGGCTTAAGGGCAACTTATCATACTTTTCCTTTGCGATTTCTTTCAAGGAATTTTGATACTTCCAGCCTTCTGTCAAAAATGGGTAATCTTGAGGGAAATTGGGAACTCCATTTTCGAAATTTGTTTGATGCACTTGTCTGATTCCTCCCAATTTTATGTTCTTAACCTTGAACAATTTGATAAAAATTGGCAACACCCAATACCATGGCACTATTACCGTCCACATATTTGTAGCAATCTTGGTGATGAAAACAGGAATTTTGGAATTAGGCTGATCCTGGGGAGAAATGCTATTGCTGGAATCTTTTCCATGTGAAAACTTTTGATCGATAATCTTGGTAGAAAATTGGTTCTTGTACGATTCATGTCTCGATTCTGGACTGAAAAGAGCAGAAATGGCTTCATTATTGACATTATGAGACTTCCACTGACTTAAATTGATGATAAGGTCATTTGTGGACAATGGTGAATCAGTTGGGAGATGAAAATTGGTGGGCCTTTTCCAAGCCCTAGGATCCATAATATTTAACGAAAATGTAGTTCCAATGGGAACAATGTTTGTATCATTAATTGAAGCTAGGGAGCTCCAGACCTGTTGTAATTCTTGACTCTGGTCCTTAAATAAATGCAAGATCTTGGCGATGCTATTGATCGAGGTTGGTCCAATGAGGTCAATGCTGCCCAAGGAATAACTGCAGTCATATATTTTATTGTTTTCTCCAAGGACTTCCTTCAAACTCAGAAATAGGCTTTCATATAATGATGGGTGCACTCTAATCAATATTTGCTTGTTGGTGGGACAGGCGTAGAGAAGACCTTTGCCCACTTTTGCCCCATTCACCTCAATCCAGTCACTGTAAGATTTTCTTCCTTCAAGGATACTTTGTGGAACTTTCTTGGAATATTTGGTACACTTTAATACTGTATCATTGAACTCTTCAAGTGTGGACAATTCTAAAATCAAAGAATTGAAATAGGAAGATTCTAGAGCGATTGTTCCCGTTTTCTTTTGGCGGTTCATGGCTCTGAAACACTTTTGCGTGGGTGTGAATGGGATTTGGTAACCGTATTGCTTGATCATGTGGAATCTCTTTGAATGCCACACATGTGTGGGGATCCATGTGAACTGCTCTTGACGTTTATGAAACTTGATGCTTCCTTTTGGTTTTGGGGCAAGTATGTTTATTCCAGTGTTATCGTAAGAGCCACAGATATTGTTCAACTGGAAGCGTGATGCTGGCCTTCTATTTTCACGTTTTTCTTCTTCGACGTCTGCAATTTCCTTCTTTAAAGTCTTGATTTTATCTCTTAAATTTAACTTCTTATTGTAGAACTCTTCTCCCGGCAAGCTTTTGAGGAGCTTCAATCTACCACCCAATTTCAAGAGTCTCTTTCTGACGTTTAAACGGTATAGTTTTCTTCCTCTTAAGTGCTCTTTTTTGGGAGGAATACCATTGATGGTATTCTGCATCTCCTTCAACGCCTTATTGCGCAATCTCTTAGGAATTCGCTTGACATTGTGGGATGCGGCTCTTCTACGAAGAGACCGTGGTAAGCTTTGAAAAACCCGGGTTGCTGATGCGTTTTTCGTCTTCAATTGCGACAAGGCAAAGGACCTGATTTCGAAGGCTCTGGACTGAAGAAAGTCAGGAATGTTGAGTTTTTCATTGTTTTCAAAGGTGGAATCAGTGATTTGGGTTTTTATGACTCGGCTGTTGTATAGTCTGGCCTTTTTTGCGCTCGGCTGAGCGTTTCTTTGGGAAGACATGACGAGAAGAGGTGTTGAAGTGTTTGTTAACTACAAAGATCATCGCATAGGTCACGTGACCTTAGATGGGTATAATGGCTATGTTACATGTATTAGGGGCCTAGGGACTAGTATGGGACAGACCAGGTGAACTCGACTTCAAGCACTATCACAAGTCTGCTGTTGGTGGCAAAATGGAATTTTTCAGGCAAGATTAGTGGAAGTATGGCGTTTTGAAAGATTGAGACTTTTCAATAAGTAATGATTGAAATATGACCTGAAGCCATTTCTCCGGACCATTTCCCAAAGACCAATTTCCAGGGAGTTATTGTCGCAAGCTGTTACCCAAAATTCAGCTCCGACTTCTGGGATTGCAGATATGCAACTTCCACGACATGCTCATATCTGACATGGCAATTTGAAGTATAGTAATTTGTCTTAGAATCACATTCTAAGAATAAAATCCAGACAGAAATTGAAGCTGACTTTTCGCAAAAGCTATAGTCTTAATAGTAGGACACACTGTACAACGTGGGCAAGTGGGTGTGGGCCTTCTGCCACTCTGCCATGATGCTCATCATCTGATCCTCCAAAAGCACGCTGGACTCGTCCTCGTCGTCCTTCTTGTTCTTGTTTCTAAACTCGTGGATCATGTTGACGAGCTTCAAAATACCCTTTCCACCAATCAATGCGTTTTCGTTGTCGTCCTTGATGTCGACATTGACCACATGTACGATCTGCCTCACGTCGTTCTCCTCCTCTTTGCTGTACATTCGATACATCAAGTCGTCCAACACACTGTCGAAGCACCTCTCTTCACAGGTGATTACCAAGTCGAACTTTCCAGCATAGGCGTTGTTTTGCCACTTCTCTGGTGCTGTCTTGACGTGTCTGTTTCTATCTAACATGTGGAGAAGACCATTGGCTTCATATAACTTCTTGCAGTTCTGTGCGAGCAAATCGTTATAGATATCTTCGTAGGGGGTGCCGAAGTCGTAAACATTGGGCTTGTCAGCTGAAGGACCTGGAAGTCTTACTGCAGAGCCAGTGCCGAAGGATTTCACGTTATAACCGGCATCTTTGAGCTGTTTATGAGACTCCATTGAACGGTTGTTGTTGGATGCACAAACTGTGCATATCTTGAGACTGTTTTCCACCACCATGACGACTGCAAAAGGAATTATTTGTAGGTTTGGACTTGATGATTATGATAATGGTACACGCACGACCCAAGGTTTATAGAAGGACTAGTATAGTACTGGTTAATTCTCTACACGATACCTAGCAGCAGTCTATTTCTTCTCTCACAATTACGTCTTTGATAAAATACACGCATTCCGTCTAAATATAGAGTGCTCGAATAATTTCGAAACTCGGGATGGCCCAGAACCATCGCATTTCCACTTGTCCAGCAAGAGTTATTTGGAGGAATTGTCGTGAATTTCGGTGCTCTTGATGGTTTCGAACGGTTCAGTATGTTGCACCTTCACGGGATCGTCAATGGAGCTGGAAAACTTGTGTGAGGAGGACGACTTAGGAGACTTGCTTCCGAAATCATCGTCTCCAAGGTCAACAAAGTCGTCAAAGTCTTTCCTTTCACTCACATTGACAAATTCGGTTTCAGAATAAACGTCTTCGGCTTGTATATTGACGAAACCGGACGGTTTGCTCGCAGACGAGTTCTTGGAAAGACGCCTGGCCATGGGATGGAAATGCACAATCTTATTATTACCTTCTTGGCATGCCTTCTTGAATTCACTGTACTCGGCCAAAGTCCGAATGACCACTCCAATCATCATCGAGGGGTCAAGATCACTGAAGGGCAACTTTTGGTAGGTTTCTGAATGGTACGTGGCATAATTGGGAGAATCCTGATATGGCTGGGGGTTGTGAGGGTTGATGTAGATGAGGTCTAAGTTTTGAAATCCGACAAAATAAAAACTAGATGACGGTTTTCCGCCAGCAATTCCCACCGATATCGGCAATGAAAGGAGCTGTTTCAAACTCGAGTAGTAGTATTGGTTGATTTTGTCGATTCCAAGTCTCACAGGAAGAAGAAGCAAGACACCATCTGTGTTCTCGGTAAGGAGTTCCTCGATTTGGTTGTCATATAAATCACAGCTTTCACTAATGAGAACTTTGAGCATAGGCAACGGTGGCACATCAGCTGAAGGTGCATTTGCCTGGTAGAGCTCATCGCAGAGTCGCTTTATAGAAAGAGACGCAGCATTAGGCCCAAACCACTCGCCTGGTTTCACCTTCAACGGCAGGTCTGACGCCACCTTGACGAAATTATGCAATGAAAAGGGCGCCGTGGTGGTGTCCTTGAAAAGATCGATGATTCTGTCGCTTGAACCGGGCTCGTTCTGAACATGCAAATACGCATTGGCCAAGAGACTCTGAGACGTCCGTATCATGCACCCCCAGCCCACGTCGCTGGTAAAACTCTCGTTGTCAATGAGGCGGGGAATCTGTCCAAAGCCGTTTAAGATGAGATTTTTGCTGAAGATGAACGATTGGATGAAAGACAAGGGATTGGGGCCTCCTTCTGCCTTGAGTATAGGCTCAAATCCAAAGCGGTATGTAAGCCAGATTTTTGCTCTAATTGCCCTTTCATACTCTGCTTTTTCAGTGTACTCGTTGCCGAGGATGGTTACTGGCTCTTCTGCCGGTACTGACCCAGGCTCCTTATCGTCATTAAACGATCTTATTTGTTGCCACCATTGAGTTATATGGAAGGGATGCGATTCGGTTTCGAGAGGTGTTGATTCTGGGCCAGGTTGGGGCTCGGGAATCAGAAGAGGCTCGGTTTCGGCTTCTCTGGTCATAATCTCGGTGAAGAATAAGTAAAGAAGTAGTATGTATAGATATTGGGGGTAGAAAGTACATATTGGCGTGCTTGTATGCAGGACAATAATTAAGATAGGGCCGAACTGGCTTTGGATGCAATATCTAGATGTTACGAGGCGTGGATGAGTATAATTGAGACTTTTTGACTGGGATTGGGAGGTAAAATTGGTACTTTCGTCTTGAATAGGGAATTTGGTCAAGGTGTCAGTAGTAGAACTACTATGAGCAATAATTGGCCTAAATATTTGGAGATGGATCCACAAGGGGATTAAATGCAGAAACAGGTTCTTGACATTTGTAAAGGACTTCAGCTAAGATTAGGATCTAAGAAATGGTACAGGGATCTGGCAATAGATTCAAACCCTAGTACAATTCTATGTCACGTGACTACACCAGATAAAGCTGAATTCCTCCACACAAGGACACGGAAATCTTCTTAAACTCGACTGTATTGATCATATCTTGCTGCTAACTCCTTCTATCCTCCCATCTTCTCTTTTGCTTCTTTGACGGCTCAACACGTGCAGCTTAAATTACTCATCGAAGTCACGTGACTAAGTATGGGTCATAACTAGCATCGAAGATATCAACGTTCATCTCCACATTATGCCCAAAAGAGGAGGAAGAGGTGGCTCCAGAGGAAAGTCTAGACCTTCCAGAGGAGGAGGCTTCGGAAGATTCAACACAAAAAAGAGAAAGAGCAAAGGAAAGTCCAACAATCATCGACCTTCTAGCAATGACAATGAGAGGCCTCCTCAAGACATGGATGACTTTCCTGAATTGATGGACTTGAATGAATCAGTACAAGTTCCATCCGGTACCACCATGAAAAGGTTGTCCAAAAGACCAGGAAGACTCATGCAGGAAGCGTTGTACACTGAAAAGCACAAGGGAGAACTTGGATCTCGGAGTTTCAGAGACAGGCCCATAGAGTTCGTGAAAGCCAAGGAAGTGTATGATCCAAGCATCAAACTCAAGGTGAAAAGAGAAGAAGGCGAGTCATCTCTGTCAAAAGCTGCGAAGGGTGATGATCTGTCTTCAAAACCAGACGCTCATGACGATGAAGATGCCATTGAATTCGAGCAGTTTAACCAATTCATTGAAAAGATCTCCAAACAGGAAAATCCCAGCTCGACTAAAAAGGTGCAATCTGAAGTTATTGACGTTAATAGCCCTAAAATTGCTCCAGAGAACCAGGCTTTGCTCGACATTTTAAATTCTCCAGAGAGAGTGGTTGTGGAAAACGACACAATTTTGACATTTTCATCTGGCTCGGATTCAGAAATGGAAGATATTCAAGAAAAGAACCCACTGGATTCGCTCGAAGTAGAAAATTTGAGCTTGAACGAGGCACATACTGACTTTGTCATAGATACAGAAGGTGATTCCGTTCAATATACCAAGAAGCCCGTGACTTCTAGATTGATTCACAAGAGCATTGAAAAGACTGAAAACTTTGAAGCGGAAATGGAGACAGAAGCACTTGAGCATGATTCTGTTCTTACAATTGGAAAAGTTAGTCTTCGTACTAGTGTCGACTCTAACGGCAATTTAGTTGCCAGTTTGCCAACTAATGGCAAACAAAACCATGAATCTGATTCTGACTCTGACTCTAACTCTTCTGTGTCAGCTAATGAGGGCTATCGTGATTACATCAATTCAATCATTCAAGATATGCGTAATAACTCTGATGATGAGGATGATGGTTACATTAGTTCTACAAACTTTGATATAATGGCCTCATCATCGTCGGAAGAAGAAGAAGATGATGATGATGACGATGAACTGGAATATGAAGGCTCCTTTGCAAAGGACCCAGAATACGGATTTCTTCGCGAAGATTTTGAGTTCGACGTATCTCAAATTGCTGTCACCAATGTTAGGTATGGAATCCAGAAGCAATTCTATACTAAAAATCTTGATTTGACTGGCTCTATTGACAATTTTATGTGGATTGACGAGGATGAGTTTGTGGACTATATTATACTGAAAGGTGTTAAGGAGCATAGAGTTCAAAGCTTCTTGAGATACGTTACTGGTGGAATGATCGACGAGAAATACGAAGAGCAACCCAATTATTCAGATGTCTATATCTCTGATTCTGAGGAAGAGGAAGAAAATGACGATGACAGTTATACCAGTCAAGAAGGTGACCATATCAGCGATCTTCTTGCCTTCACACAAAACAACAAACGCTCATTTGCACAGGAAGATGTCCAGACTAGAAGCCTTCAGACTAAGGGCAAGGGAAGGAAAAAGCAGCTTGATATTGATAGGTTTGACTTGGATAACGAGATCAGACAATCGTTACAGGAGCAGTTTCAAATTCATAGAGATAGAAAGAAGGAGAAGAAGCTGGCAAAGGAAGAAGAGAGAATTAGAAAAGGAATCA
This sequence comes from Suhomyces coccinellae, assembly GCA_030565345.1. NCBI lineage: Eukaryota > Fungi > Ascomycota > Pichiomycetes > Serinales > Debaryomycetaceae > Suhomyces > Suhomyces coccinellae. The sequence continues at coordinate 77,032 of JAJMBP010000020.1, read as the reverse complement.
AGAACCACGACTTACTTGTTAAATACCCTTATACTTTGCATATTAGAGATATTAGGGATGAAATGGAGTTGTTCCTTCATGATTCAAACAGAGATAGTTTGAGCTTTCCCCCTCTTGATCCCCATGGATTGAAGGTTATTACTAAAATGGCAAAGTGTTACAACTTCAATTCGAAAAGATGTGGTCCCAATGGTATCCACCTGTACATCAAGGTGGCCAAAAGCAGGAAAACATTCCACTATCTCCCCAGATACAACGAAATCAGCCATATTCTCAAGCAAAGACCAATATTCAACAGAACGGACCAAAAGAGACCCAAGGATGAAATCGTTGCCACAGATGGTAACTTGAAAAAGGACAAAGCCAGAGGAAGAGGCAAGCACCATGTGCCAATTATCAAAGAGGGTGACGTTGTTGGAGGAGAGGCACCAGAAATTGGTAAAGAGAATATTGGTAGAAAGTTATTAGAAAAATTAGGATGGGTGAAAGGAGAAGGTTTGGGTGCTCATGGCAATAAGGGTATTAGTGAACCCTTGTTGGCTACAATGAAGAAATCCAAGACCGGTTTGCGTGAAACCACAGTTTCATGATATTATGTTAATGCTAATGACGAATTATACAGTAAATTAACGAAACGATTCATGCACAATCATTTTCTCTTCCCTTTCTTGCCCTTGACTTCCTTTACTGGAGCAGCGTGTCCTGTAGATTTGACATGCTGGAAAAGTTTGTTTCTAGATGCAAAGATTTCATCACAAACAGCACATTTTTCGGAACCACTTGAGATTTTGGATTTTTCCTGTTTGTCTTTCTTGGGTTTACCATTTACATTGGGAATATTATTAGGTGCTGGCGATTGCAGCTTTTCGCCCCTCTTTTTGGGCTTCTTGCCTTTTTTATTGGTATTAGAGCTCCAGTCGTCATCACTGTCGTCAAGTTTCATGCCATTGGCAAGTTTTGTCAACTCGTCATCGACAGTATCAGTTTTGAACTTGAATTTTGAAGTAGGCTCTATTTTTTCTTCGTCATTGCTTGATCCCATATCTCCATCCACGTCGTCATCTACCTCTAAATTGTCAAGATCCAATTTTGCTTCTTCGGTCTGATTGGTATTCTCAGATTCTTTTGAATCTTCATTTTTGGATGGTAAAACCTCTTCTTCCACTTTGATTTCGTCTTCATCTTCTGACAGTAAGTCATCCAGTTCCAGGAACTCTTCAGAAGCAGTTGCAAAATCATCCTCTCCGTCATCTAATCCCAATTCTATGCCCTCTTTTCTCATTTCCCATTGCATGCGTTGGAGTTTCTTCTTGTGCTTATTGGACTGCTCATGAGTGAGGAACTGACTTTCACTCTTGAATACCTTGTCACATATAATACACTCATATTCCTCGCATTCTTCGGGATTTTCGAACTCGTCAAACTCACTGTCTGAATCAGAAGAGATGTCATACTCTTCGTTTAACATGTTCTCGAGGTCCTCGAGCTCCTTGTGGGAAAGCAGCTGCCAGTCCTGTTCTGTGTAGTTCCACAACTTCTGGTCTTTTTTGACAGATTTGGCCTGCTCCTCCAAGTCCTGTTGCATTTTTCTCTTCTTTTCCTTTTCAAACTCTTCGACTCCAGCTTTAACTCTGGGATCCCGCTTTTTGATGAACAGAACGAAGTTTCTGACGGTCTCGTTGTATTCCTTTTTGGCCATGTCCCTGGCCTTCTTGTTCTCCTTCTCCATCAACCTTCTAGTCCGTCTATCTGGCGCAGAAGAGTATCTGTATTCATCCTTCCAATTGAATGATTTCACACTCAGAAACGAAGCCCATTTAGCGTAAAATGCTCTGACTTCCGAGTACGGAGTATGGCTAGTACCCATTCTGGGATACAAGAGCGATGCTGGGTCAATAACGTTGATTTTGGCAAGATCGTCGTCTTTATAGTTGGCATAACCAGAGGTTCCCTGGGCCTTTCCGTGTATGATTTCTTCACTGGCAAGACGCTCAAACAACCTCGACACCACGTAATAGAATCCCTGCACCGAATCGTCGAATATGCTGTATAATGTGGGATTGAAGTATCGCATGATTTCTTCAGCAGAGATGGACGGTATCACCATCTCTTCTTCGTAGGGAATGTCGTAGTCATCGTCATCTCTAAGGATCGAGGACTTGTGGGAGTCGTACCATGATCTTTCCTGTGGATCAGAGAGCACTTCGTAGGCAGCTCTGACCAATGCAAATCTGGCTGTGGCTCCTTCCACGTCGTGGGGATTCTTGTCCGGATGAAGTTGAAGGGCCTTTTTACGATATGCCTTCTTGAGCTCTCCCTCGGTGGCGGTATTTTCCACCCCTAAAAGCTCGTAGTAGCATGTTTTCATGGTGGTGTTCTTTCAATTGGAAATTGGTTCAAATTTTTGATGCATTTTTGATGTTAGGTCGTGTCCTAGTAATCGAGAATAAGCAGAATACTGGGTAATGGCACAACATTGTGAACAAACTGGCAACAAGATCAATTGAGAGTGGATTTGGGAAATATCGGGAATTATGTGTTAATATATGTTCATGTATGCTAATATTTGGAATATATTTCCACTTTTCTTTCGTACAATTTTGTTTTAACTACTCTACTACATTATTCATCCTATTCTGTAATGACGAACTAAATCAATAATACAACACCTCAATAAATACCTTGTGTAATGGGGCTGTTAGAAACCCCCAAATCGAAATAAAATAACTTTTTGTAACTTGTCCTCTGGAGGAACACTTGACGTCTTCTCAATTTTCCTGTGTAATTTCTTTACCATCCCTTGGAATGGTAATCATTGACGTCTTCCTCACCAGCATCGGGCAAGTTGGCGACATTACTGCTCACAACTTTTTTAGGCAAAGGAACCTTGCCTAGTTTGTAATCAATTATAATAGATTCTTTAAGTGAATTGCTCAATTCCGTCGAAAGCATCGATCTTCTTGTGGTTTTAGGAGACATTTTTAATGGTTTCGATTGGTCTTGGAATCCGGGTTTACTCTCTGAAAGCAGACAAAGATCACTTAATGACGACTTACCTGGTGTGACAGAAATCGGAGTGGAGACAGAATTGGGAGATCCGCCTTTCACAGGATCGAACTGCCTTGCTGGAACCGCAATAACTTCACCATTAGACTTCCCTGATCTCTTGGAATGCACTTCTTGACTATCCTTCTCGTCTGTTTTGGAAAACATAGACTTTGAAGAATTATACAACCTTGAAATGTTCATCGAGCTCATGGACAACAAGCTTCTGATTGGATTATTGTGGCCCGAACCTGAAAGCTTGTTTAAACTAGATGAAAGGTTGGCATGAGATTGGTTTGAATCAGGAGAAGAATGTGGTATGTTATTATTCTCAGAAACCACGTTGCCCATGCTTGCAGACGAAGCTGCGGTCACATTGAAGTCGGAAATACCCACAATAGATCTTTGCTTGCCCATTATGGGATCTTGGTCCTCTTCACTTGTCTTCTCATTCTCCTGTACTATGTCATTTTTGACATAATTATTTTGATAATGTGGGTAGTTCTTGGAGATATCAGTCAATGATGGGTACTTCCTGGTGAACATTATATATGGCCTTTTGGAGACCGATGCAAGCTCGGTTCCACTCCCTTGTCTAGCTGTGTTTTGGTATTGATCAAATGTGATAATTCCTGTGGTAGATGATCTTTTCAAAATCGGCTTAGTTTTACTCTGCTGACTCAGATTGTTCAATTCATTCAAAAAGAGCCCCGAAAGAAGGGATTTGGGCTTGTTTGAAATAGACGGGGAGGACAACCGCTTGCGGCTATTCTGACTTTGGTCGCTTTCGTTCAGCTCGATGGGAATGATGTCTGTCGAAGTTGAAGAATTACTTCTAATTTTAGAGGTAGTGGGAATCTTGGAAAATCTTAATGGGTTTAATTTTGGTTCATCAGACTTGAATTCGTCAGACTCTGACGAAACAGAGAGCCATTCTGAATCATTGTCGGTAACATGAGAAGTCGCATTGGAGGGTTTGCGGTCTCTGCTCATATTGAAGCCAACATGCTGCTTTTTCTTTAACGAACCAACTTCCACTTCTTCACTGTAATCGTCCTCTTCGTCCTCCGATATGTCTGTGGAGGAATAGCCGTCATCTTTTGCATCTGAATCCACCTCCTTGTATGGTTGAATATTGGACAAGTTCGATGCTGAAGGTTCATCTTTTTTGAACTGGAGCTGGAAGTTGTTGAATAGAGAATTGTGCCGTTGGATTTGAGGCTTTGACGGATCGTCCAGTTTACTACTCAGATGCGATAGGTTGGACCGAGATTGTGTGGTGATGGAAGCTCTGGCTGAGCTTCTCTCGGATCCAGAATGATTGAACAACGAGCTGGTAGAGGTTCTAACGGCCGGTTGCGAAATGGGGCCTGTTTGCCTGGCAGGTGGTAAGGTCTGCTGCAACGCACAGGGGGACTTGGGAGATTTTGGGGATTCAGGCGATCTGCCCTCCTCCTCCTTGTTAGCCTTGTCGCATTCTGGAGGCGATGGAGAGTAGGCCAAGAAGAAGATGTTGCCTTGAGGCTTAAGTGTGGATTTCTCCTTCGGCTGCAACTCTGCGCATGAAGTGGAGGGCGAGACGGAGGTACATGGAGGCTCACCAGAACGGGGAGATGTGGCAACAGGATCCGAGGGAAGGTTTCGGGACTGAGGAGGCATATGTGAGGGAGAAATGTCCTGCTTGGGAGCACTTTTCAGGGTGTCGTGGGAATGCTGAATCTGCTGCGATTCGTGTTGGACGTGACCGCTCCGGGTGTCTTGGGAAGGTTGAGTCTCTTCGCTGTGCTGACTCTCCTGTGTGTGTTGATTCTTCTGGATGTGCTGCTTCTCCTGCGACTCGTACCGAGTGTCGTGAACACTGCTGCGGGCGTCCTGGAAACTGTCCTGTGGTCTGTAGTGGTCGTCCTGAGGGTCCTCGTCCTCGTCTTCTTCCGATATATCCGATATGTCGGAGATGTCGATGTCGCTGTCGCTGTCGGAGTCGTCGTTGCAGGCGCGTGCGTCGTCCTTGGGGTTGTACGACTCCAAGCTGCTGTTGTTGGTGCTTTTGCGGTTGCTGTGCAAACTCAAGTTGGAGCTGTGGGAAAACAAGGACGGTCTGTCCGAAAGAAACTGCGACGGCTTGGGCGCCAAATCCGACAAGGAGTCACGGGACAACCCGGAGAGCGACGCCTGCTTGGCCGGCGCCAGCGGCGGCGCCGGCTCCACGGCCGGCACAAGCACCTTCCTGCTGATGAGCCGCCACGACCGGTTGTTCAACCGCTCCGACGAGCAGTACTTGGGCGACACGAACTCGTTGCGCGTGAGCTTCCAGAGCCTGAGCAACGATTGGTCCAGACGGTGGTCGTAGTGGAAGCTGATGTCGATGGACTCCATGGTGACATGGGATCGCGGGCGTGGGTGGTGCTGGTGGCGGTGCTAGTGGAGGACACTGGTGGTTATGGTGGGAGTTTGGTGAAGGGACCTGGTGCTGGGGTGATTATGGCAGGACGGCGAGGGGGGCCAAAAGTGGGCGGATTTGGACGGGGGTTGCACGAAAATGGAGCTGCGGGCGCGGCGCGTTCGGGCGAAGGGTTGGATGGGGCTGTGGATGAGTGTAGGGGTGGCCCGTGGGGCTAGGAAAGAGGTCCTCGCAGTGGTCTGGTTTGCGAATGTTCGCAAAATACTCAAAATACGATCTGGATAAAAAGTGATCACTCAAAATTTCCACTGCGCGCGGAATAGCGGGGACTGCATACAAGCTGCGGGTCCCCGGTGGGGCACCCAGGTGTTGCGATGCGATGCAGATACGGGCAAGCGCCGGGGGCGGGCCGGGGGGGTCGGGACCGGCGGGACACGATGGCGTGAGGTATTGCAGGGGGGCAGGAGAGCGCTGTGCTGGGCGTTTCAAGGGCCTGGAAGCGGGTGGGAGCCGGCCCCGGCCCAGAGGAGGTGGCCTGGCCGGCGTGGAGGCTGCAAGGGTGGAATCACGAGGTCCGAATTGCCGCAAAAACGAGGAGGAAACAGGCGGATCACGTGACCGTGCGCACCGGGGCCGGTGGCCTCGGCAGGCCCCGGAGACCCGGCGGGCAGTGCAGCGCGGGGGAGGGGCACGTCACGTGCCACGATCCCTGACTCCTATGCGCCTCCAGTCCATTTCTTTATCAAGGTCTTTCGACTCGTCCATGGAACGAGGCTGATGCTGCGGGCAGTGGATGCCAGGGTTCGCAATCGCTGTATGCGCGACATTGGAGAGAAAGAGAAATCATGAAGAAGAAGCACGACATTGAAGGAAGAGAAAAGGGAGAGAAGGGAGAGAAGGGAAGGAAAGGAAGAACAAAGGGAGAGAAAGGAATGAAGAGGGAAGAGAAAAGGGAGAGAGAGGGACTGAAGAGGGAAGAGGAAAGGGGATTAAAAGGGAAGATATAAAGGTAGATGTGAAGGAATATGTGAAGTAATATGTAAAGGTAGATGTAAAGGTAGATGTGAAGGAATGATGAAGGAAGATGTGAAGGAAGATGTAAAGGAATGAAAAGCAAGATGAAAGGAAGAAGAAACGAATGAAGTGCGAAAATTTAAAGGAAGATCAAAGAAAGATGTAAAGGAAGGTGCAACTAGGAAGCTGGAAATTGAAAATACCAAGTAAATGTCGGACATAATTTCCAGGTGTGTAATAAGCATAGAACGTGGATTCGCAGGGCCCCTGTCCTTCCAAGACTTGAGATGCCTGTCCTAATGTATGTGCCTGTTCCTTTTTCAGTGTCATTCGTCAGTGTCATTATCCAGTGTGTGACATTATTACTGTGACATTATTACTGTGTCGCATTATTGGTAGGGACATTATCCAGTGAGGTCATTCTTTAGTCCTTATCTAAAAGACTAACAGGGTGGTGTCCCCGTGATGTCTGGAGAGTTCGGTGTATACCGTAGTGTCGTGTCTACATGTGCAGCGACCCCTGACCAGATTGTCTGTCTTCATCTATGCCTTGTCTTGTGCCGTGTCTTTCCTCTCTCTCGTTATAGTCTCTCCTTATAATCTCTCATTATAGTCTCTCTCACTATGGTCTCATCCTTGTCCTGTTTCTCGTCTCTTCTCGTCTCTTATCCGTCTCGTCCGGCATCCTCCACCTTAACCAGCATCCATCTCTATGTCTAATCGCATTATCCTCTTTCCACTGCTTCCTTTTGTCCATAATCTTCGTCCTCTTGTTCTTCTTTCTATGTAAGCTGCAGCCTATTTCCAGATGGCGCGTCCCACTAAGCCCAACCCGCAATTTGCAGAATTCGGACACATGCACTGCTAATTCCAGCTCCTCGAGCCGGAAGTCGTCCTCCCTTAGATGCGTCTTTCCAACTGTTGCTGTTAGTGGTAGTGGTGGTGGTGGTTGGAAAGAAACCACTTTGATTTTTAAGGTGCGGTGGTTTCCTCAGATACTGGACCCCTCCCCCAAAAAATAATGTTGATAAGGACGTCCCGTGCAGATACCCGTATTATACAGTCGCTGGTCCCACACACGGCTGCGGGGTTAATTGGTGCATGGAACATGTGTCCAACTTGCATAAGGTTTCAGGCGTGTGCACACGCATGCTATGCATGGAACCTCCATGAAGGAGAGAAGTAAAACTACTCTAGAATTATAGCGCAAACGCCATTGTATCTGGCACTATTGTAGACCAGGCATCGTGGAGGCTTCATGGGTGCTTCGCTTATGTTGCGCAGTCCCATGCAGGTCTGTAGGGTACATTCGGCCACTCCAGACTCCGCAGTCAGGAGTCCTGTTGCAGTTGCTGCCGTCGTCGATGGAACCTTCCATCCATCCACCCTTACATGGCACTGTACTTGCTCTATCTTTGGAGGTTCTCCAACTGCTGCTGCACTGCTGTTGTTGCAGTGGCCCGGTCACAGTTTTCCACCATTTCAACCCAGCCTGGAACTTTCAACGCTGCAATGTAGACATTGGACCCTGAATCTCGTAAGCCACCTTCCATTCAACCTATTCCTTAGCTCTAGACACGGACTATAAATGCTGGCTCAGTCCTGGCACCAGCAGGTCCACTCAGGTCGATTCTCTGGTATTTTCGGCTGTCTTCTTGCACATATAAAGTGTTCCCCCCGTCTTCTTCGCATCCATTGCATCCATCGCTTCCATTGCATCCATTGCTCGGTCTTCAGGCACCTGTTCCGTATAGTTTCCAGCTGAAACAGCCTCGCTCATACTTCCCGACAATTTACCCGAAATCATGCTTGAAAGTCTTATTTGCACCAATGAAAACTGCTCCAACGTCGCTTACACTTTCACTGTGCTTCTGGTGGTGCTCTGCACTGTTGCCGTGGCCAGAGTCACCAAGACCTTCATGTCCAACCTCGTTATAAATTTGTTAATGTACTAAAGGGGGTGTCCAAATCGGCTCATTAGTGCAATGGCCAGATTTTTAATGGTACCATAGTTCCTTTTTAGTACAGCTAATTACTAGTGTTGCTGACTACGACTTATCCTGGCTATTACATTTCATTATTTTTAGTGGATGCAGTTGATTAATTTCGTGTCTACGGTCCAATACTTCAATACAGTTTATTAATTTATTATAAGAGTTCACATCAAATCTTCAATTTGATTAAAGAATTATTGCATTTGTAGACTACGGTCAAGATGCTCAAGTAAATAATTAGTTATATTATTTGTTATATTAATTCCAAAACATAAATTTGATTGCTGATTGATTGCAATTGTAGAAGTAAAGTAGAACACACGCCAACCTACGGGAGGAAGGTACTCTGTAAACTCCAGGCCGCCGTGGCTTTCTAAGCGTTCAAATTCAAAACAAGCTTTTAAAATATTACTTCCAGAGTAGTAGTTGTAAATTAAGCCTTCTCCTCGATGACAGTTACGTTCTTCTTGTTCTGGACAAAGTCCTTCACTCCGTCCTCTCCCAACTTCTCCATCATCTTGCCAGCATCGAACACGTCGACCTCGGTAGACTTGAATTGTCTGGCCTTGATGCCCTTGTCGAACAAGTGGTCCAACTCGGCAAAGGTTCTGTCCTTGGTCTCTGGCAATTCGAACCAGCACCAGATGATGGCAACCAATGAGAAACCTGCCCAGAAGAAACCAGTCTTGGCCTTCCAGTTCCAGGCTGTGGGGTTCAACATGTAGGGAGTGATGATGGCCACAATAATACCTGCGATATTGTACAAGTTTCTGGCAAGCATGACGGTGTTGATTCTCAATCTGGCAGAAGGGATTTCGGCGACAATACAGTAGGTCATTGGGCCCACTGTCAAGTCGTAAATGAAGGTGTAGACCAATAATAAGGAACCCACACCCCAGGAGGCGTTCTTGGGGTTAGCAGCACCCAAAGCACCGGTAATGACAAGGAGAACGAACTGGGCAATTAAACCTCCAAAATAGATGGGGAATCTGCCCAATTTACGGGAAAGGAACCATGAGCCAAGAGTACCGAGAATACCCAAAACGTATTGCACAATGGAGAAGGTGAACGAGTTGCTGCTGGACATACCGGCTTGAATGTAGAAGTAGGTGGAGTAACCCATGAAAGCGGAACCGGTGATGTTCTGGAAAAGCCAGGTGATGGCAGCGATTCTGGTTCTTCTGAAGTCGGAGCCGGTGAAACAATCCTTGAAATTGGCAGTGCCGCTCATTGCTTCTTCTTCTTTAATGGTCAACTGGATCTTGGTCAACATGGCCTGTGCTAAGACCTCCTTGTCGGGCAAGTGTTCGTTTTCGGTGAGAAGACGCTTCAAGGAGTGTTTAGCCTCGGCATCACGGCCCTTCTTGGCCAAAAACCACGGACTTTCGGGGGCAAGATACACACCAAGACATAAGGGAAGGGGCCAGATCCACTGGACAGCAAAGGCGATTCTGTAGGCATGAGGACTAGACATTTGCGAGATGCTCTTGAGAACACCAGAGGAAATCAACTGGCCGAAAACCCAACAAACATTAACATAGGTGGTAAGATACACTCTGAGGGTGGTGGGCGTCACTTCTGTGGCGTAGGTGACGGCCAAGGTCTGGTAAGCACCCCAGTTTAAGCCCAACAACATGTAACCCACCAAGAGCACCTCTTTGTTGGGGGCAAAAAATTGGATGAAAATCAAAGCGACGGAGATCATCAACGCCGTCATCAAGGTCTTTCTGTAGCCAACACGGGTGGCCACCATACCTGCCGAAAACAAACCGATGACCTGACAAGACTGGTAGGACATGGACAAGATGGTCTGCCACTTCGCAGGCAACTGGTACTTGTTGAGATCGGGGTAGAACTGGCCAAATTTCCGGTTGAAGCCGTCGAACGCGTACATGTTGTTCAAGAGATTGGTGTCGTAACCCTCCATGACCAAGGCCGATGACAAGATGATGGACCACATGGCTGCTTTGGGGAAGGTCTTGATACCTTCACGTAAGGACATGGTTCTTTCACGGTGGTCGTTGTCCTTGGCCTCGTTGGACATGTCGAGAAAGCGGCTGACGTACTCGTCCATGTTCTCGTCAAGAGAAGAGTTGGAGGTCTTTTTGGCGATGGGGTCGGACACGGTGACGACACCGTTGTCCTTGATGTCTTCGACGTAGTCGGGCATTATTGGAATTAATGGAAAGGAGGAAGTGAAGATGAGATGAGGACAGATCTCGGGGCATTGGGCCTATTTATATGCTGTTCATAACCGCCATATACGAAGGGATCAATGACACTCTATGGCTTGCAGGTACAATCTTCCCCCACATCGGGCACACACATCCCACTGCTTTGTGGGACAATGCACGGCGTGCAGCGAAGTGCGTTGGGGCGCCGATGCAGCGGAGCCGAGCCCCAGTGCATGGCAGGCCCTTGGGGAGGGGCGGCACCCATGGGGCAGGAGCGGGGCAGTGGGGCAGCGGGGGACCGAAAATCTGGGGTCCTCGATTTACGATGGCAATTGCGATAATTGCGGAAGATGCACCCGCCGCAGAGCGGTGCGCGCGTCTTTACCCCAGATAATTGGGAGCCCGGGCAGATCGCAAAACTGCTCGCATTTTGCGAGAACGATTGCGCAAATGGCGGTGTGGTTTGCGGGCCTGGAGCAGCCGCATGACTCTGTGACAGGAGGCCGTGGGTGACGTGCGGCCGATCCGACGCGGCACGCGCTGCCCCAACGCACCCGTGCCCAACCAGTGGGCCAAAACGAACAAGAGGGGCGCCGGGGACTCGGCGTTCAGGTGCATGGCCCAGGCCTGGCCATTTTGCGCTGACACCGCTGCGCAAAAGCGAAAAAGACCAATACCGTGGAGACCCGACAGGAAAAGAACGTGTTTGCGTGCGTCTGGGGTGAAAAGATGGTGCAAAACCACCGTGAGCGTTACCCCAGCCGATACAAGGCTACGGGTCGCTTGGCATGCCAAATTCCACCCAGGAAAATCCAGGAAAATCCCCCATCCAGAATAGAGGAAATTAAGCATTCCCACACAAAAGCCCTCCCAGGACGTACATGCCAGGGGCACGGCGTGGTCCTGTGCGGTCTTTGGTGAAGTACAGAGTGTGACGCAGGGTTGCCGTGCAGCTGCAGTGGAGCACCCCAAGCTTCACGCTCCAACGCATTACCAAGTGATTAGTCAATGCATGCATTCATGTCCAACTCAATGTCCTCGATTGCCCAACGCAATGCCCTCAATCTCTCCTCTTCCCAGACGGTAGTTGTAAATGCGCTCAGAGCGATCCCAACCATTGCATCTCCAATCATCTTCTTTCTTCTGTCTTTGCAATCCTTTCCATCACTTCTCCACTCCGGCTCCATTCCTGCCTCTTCATTTCCTTTCTAACGCTCCCCCTCGTTGGCACGTCTCCAGCCTGCACCCGCCTCTTATCCAACCCCTCCGCTCCACCTCTATTGTGTCGGATCAGCCCATGCCTCCAGACTCTCGGAACCTGCCTTAGCATTTCCGAGTGTAATTGCACATCTAAAATTGGCATCCCCGGTGTAATTTGCGATGTTTCTCCACAAAACGCCTTTTTGCATGGGTATTATTTCACAAAAACGGCCATGACGGCTCCGGTGCTATCCCCAAAGGCGTCCTCCCCCAAAAACACCCTATTCGCTGTGTGCTCGACCACATCTCCGGTGTTTTTGCGCCGAGACTTTGGTGGTGCCGGAACAATCAAAATGCTGGGCTTCGGGTTTTTTGGGGCCTTCTGTTTTGTGACCGTGAAGCTTGGCCATCCAAGTTCCGCCCGTTTCTCCATTTCTCGCAATTGGTCTCGGAACTTCCGCAAATCTTGCCGCTCCCCTGTCCGTTTCTTCCCTCTGGTGCCCCACCTGGGGAAAGTCGGGAAAATCTTATAAACCTCCTACCATGTCCGTTTTGGGCATCTGTCACTCTCGAACTCGATTATAGAACATGACTATTGCATACACCTGGTGGAAAGACGCTACTGTCTACCAAATCTGGCCTGCCTCCTTCAAGGACACCAACAATGACGGTCTTGGAGACATTCCGGGCATCATCTCCAAGCTCGACTATCTCCAGGAATTGGGTGTCGATGTGATCTGGTTATCACCTATGTACGACTCTCCACAGGACGACATGGGCTACGACATCTCCGACTACCGCAATGTGTACCCCAAGTACGGTACGGTCGAGGACATGAAGGTGTTGCTTGACGAGGGCCACAAGCGTGGCATCAAGTTGATTTTGGACTTGGTGGTGAACCATACTTCCAGTGAGCATCGCTGGTTCAAAGAATCTCGTTCTTCTCTTGACAATCCCAAGAGAGACTGGTACATTTGGAAGAAGCCAAAGTACGACGCTGATGGAAACAGACAGCCTCCCAACAATTGGAGTACCCACTTCTCCCAGCCTGCCTGGACCTGGGACGAGACCACCCAAGAATACTACTTGCACCTTTTCGCCCAGTCCCAGCCTGATCTCAATTGGGAAAACCCCGAGACCAGAGAGGCCATCTACGAAGAGGCCATGCGTTTCTGGCTCGACATGGGTGTGGACGGTTTCAGAATTGACGTTGCCAACATGTACTCCAAGGATCAGAGATACCTCGATGTTCCTGTCACTTTCCCCGATCAGGAATTCCAGCCTGCCATGCAATACACCCACAATGGACCCCGTATCCACGAGTTCCACAAGGAGATGTACGCCAAGGTCACCTCCAACTACGACGCCATGACTGTTGGAGAAGTGGCCTACTGTGGTAGAGAAGAAACTCTTAAATACGTCAGTGCCAAAGAAAAGGAAATGAGCATGATTTTCCTCTTCAACGTGGTGGACGTCGGCACCAAACCCGACAGAAGATTTGGAGACGACTATGACTGGAAGTTGACTGAGTTGAAGAAGGCTGTTGCGGCGCAATGTGACTTCACCAAAGGAACCGATGCTTGGTCCACGGTTTTCTTCGAAAACCACGACCAGCCCAGATCTGTCACCAGATTCGGCTCCACAGACCCTAACTTCTGGGAAAAGTCTGCCAAGTTATTGACTTTGCTCGAGACTGCCTTGACTGGTACTCTCTATATCTACCAGGGTCAAGAAATCGCCATGACCAACGTCCCTGCCGAGTGGAACATCGAAGAGTATCTTGACATCATGACCATCAACTTCTACAAGAACTTCGTCAAGGCTCACAGCCACGAGCCTGACTATGAACAGCAGAAGAAGAAGATTTTGGCCAGTATCAATTTGCTTGCCAGAGACAACGCCAGAACCCCAGTTCAATGGGATGCTTCTGAAAACGCCGGATTCTCTGCCGTCACTCCTTGGACTAGGGTCAATGACAACTACAAGAAGGTCAATGTTGAATCTCAACTCAAAGACCCCCAATCTGTTCTCAAGTTCTGGACCAAGTCTTTGAAGATCAGAAAGCAATACAAGGACTTGATGATCTATGGAGCATACAAGACCTTGGACATGGACAACGAGCAGGTCTTCTCCTTCATCAAATACTTGGACGATGAGAATTCTTCTCCAAAGATTTTTGCAACTTTGAACTTCTCCCCTGAGCCTGCTCAATTCAATCGTTTGGTTGACGGAGAGTACACCTTGCTCAATTCTAACGTTGAAGGCTTCGAAGAATCGACCTTGTCTCCTTGGGAAGGCCGCTTGTACCTCGTCAATTAGAGGCTAAGACCACATATGGTTCTATGCTAGATGCTAGAAATTACATATGCTAAATGCATCCCTAGATGAATTTTTGTAGGTACTGGAAGGTGCAATTTCAATTAATCTAGCAACCATATTGTAGACTTAGACATTTGTTTCGATTATGTGAAATGTACAGAAACGTGAATGATTATTCTGGAGGTCAAATTGACAAAATCTGGGACTGTTAACGGTCAATTCTAGACATTTTCTGTAATTATTGGTTAAAGAACGCTAATGATGCTTTTATGGCAACTTTAAGTGATACTGCTGAGTGGCCCTATCTGTTATTCGGTGTGGGCACGACCTAACATCAAATCATCAAAAAATGTATTCTTAAACCAATACTACCACTCGGGAAATCAAGATGCCAGACTTTGTAAAGGAAGGAGAGGTTCCACCTTTAGCTGAAGAGGATAAATCTTCTGGATCACAAGATGTTGTGGAAGTTAGTGTCCCACAACTGACATATGTTGAAGAAGAGGAACCTAGAAAAACACTATATGATCAATTGAAAGAGCACAGAGGTAAGTTCTTGAAGCCAATTTTGAAGCCTTTACTAACCTTTTTAGATAAGAAACAGCGAGATTTTGAAGAACAAATGGCCATCCGCAATAGCTCGTACAAACTCGATGAAGAGTCTGCGCAATTCTATGAGGAAATACGACAGAAACAAATGGATAAAGAGAAAAAGAATCTTGAAGACGAGAAAAAGAAGCTCGAATTGTTTCGCCAGATGAAAGCAACTAAAAATGGAGATACTGGTGCCAAAAACGAAGTCTCTGATGCTTCAACCAAAAGAAAGCTCCCCGAAACAGAATCCATAGTTAAACTATCGAAGAAGATTGTTTTGACTAAGAAACCAATTCCACAAACCAATACGACTACAGTTTCATCTTCATCGGGTACTGCTGGTATAGGAGACTATTCCTCAGACGAAGACTGACTTCAGTTAGAAAATAATAAAGTCACAATTTTGCATGAAATCAAAGTACTTGGTTTTTGGTTGGTATTTGCAAATCGGCGAAGTTGATGGTGCTATCGAATCAGCTTCGAAAACCATAAACCAAATCATTTATCCCGTTGTAAGAATAATAATAGATCGGAAAGGCCAATTCCAAAGACAAAAGGGTGATTTCACAATTAATTTACATTTCTGTAGAAAATTGCTCAAAAAATTGAACTCATTTTGTATTTCACTTGGATACCAAATTGCCTCGTGATTTGGCCAAGATTACTTTACAGAAAAGAAAATACTTTTACCTCGGTCATTTTCTTGATTATTTCACTCCAAGTTTTTATGCTCGTGTTCGTCATGTGTCATGTTACTAGTATAACTTGAAATTTCAGGGTTATTTTAACCCACTTCAGTTTTTTCTGTGTGGGGTTCATGGGCTTTACATGAGCAAATTTATGTCAAGTTATTATTTCAGTTTGAACCAGAAAACGGGTGGGTATGACTTCTGCTAGTTACCGCCACAAATAAGTACGTGGCCTGTTTCAGTGGTTAATTCGTGATTACCCCAATCTATCATTCGGAGATATTAATAATCCGCCGATCCCCCAATTGTTACTTATATCTCCAATTCCAAGGATTGACTAACCCAAGGTTTTGCGTTCCATTGCCGAATTAGGCTGTACGCGTGGGGTACATGACAAATAATGAAGTATTTTGCGGGGTACGGATTTGATGACCGCGCTGTTGGGAAGATGAAAGCGGAAATGTACTTCACTTCAATTACCCGTAGACTTCTTCCAGTATATGGGGAAATTGTTCCGTAATACCACATTAGCAACGCTCAAAAACCAGTTAGTATGGCCCACTCGTCACTTGAATAATTCTATGATCAGCGTGGCTGACCTGGACCAAATAGCTGCAAAAAGCAGTGATAGAGGGTATCAAACCCATCTGCTCAGTTTTCTCTATTTCTGTCTATTTAATTATCAGAAAGAGCTTGAGAACGTTGCTAAGTCGTATCATGAGTTGAATACATATATAAAGCCCAACGTCGCTGTTGGTTCATGATTCCATCCTCATTGCGCTCTGGCTCCAAAAAGATTTCGCAATTACCTCGGGAATCTTTCCAGACATCCTAACCAGTTACAAACGCCGCCACTTAGCGTCCACCACATCAAAATGCACACCCGTATATATATGGCCCTTGTAAGCGTAGTTTTCTCTTTAAAAAAGTGAACTAATACGAAATGACGGTAAATTATACGTGGTGGAAAGACGCTACAGTCTATCAAATCTGGCCCGCGTCCTTTAAAGATTCAAATGGAGACGGTCTTGGAGATATTCCGGGCATCATCTCAAAGTTGGACTATCTCAAGGACTTGGGTGTTGATGTGATCTGGTTATCTCCCATGTTCGACTCCCCACAAGACGACATGGGCTACGATATCTCCGATTATATGAAAGTCTATCCCAAATACGGAACTGTGGACGACATGAAAGTATTGCTCGATGAGGGCCACAAGCGTGGAATAAAGTTGATCTTAGATTTGGTCATAAACCATACCTCGAGCGAACATCGCTGGTTCAAAGAATCTCGTTCTTCTCTTGACAATCCCAAGAGAGACTGGTACATTTGGAAGAAGCCAAAGTACGACGCTGATGGAAACAGACAGCCTCCCAACAATTGGAGTACCCACTTCTCCCAGCCTGCCTGGACATTTGATGAAACTACCGGGGAATATTATTTACATCTCTTTGCCCAGTCCCAGCCCGATGTCAATTGGGAAAATCCAGAAGCAAGAGAAGCCCTTTATGATGAAGCAATGCGTTTCTGGCTAGACATGGGTGTCGATGGTTTTAGAGTAGATGTCGCCAACATGTACTCCAAGGACCAAAGATTTCTCGATGCTCCAATCATCATACCTGACCAAGACTTCCAACCAGCATACAAATACACTCATAATGGACCTCGTATCCACGAATTTCATAAAGAGATGT
Source organism: Suhomyces coccinellae (assembly GCA_030565345.1). Classification (NCBI taxonomy): domain Eukaryota; kingdom Fungi; phylum Ascomycota; class Pichiomycetes; order Serinales; family Debaryomycetaceae; genus Suhomyces; species Suhomyces coccinellae. The sequence goes on along the minus strand of JAJMBP010000020.1, from coordinate 59,908 downwards.
ACGAAAAGGTCACCTCCAATTACGATGCTATGACAGTTGGAGAAGTTCCACACTGTAGCCGGGAGGAAACACTCAAATATGTTAGTGCCAAAGAAAAGGAAATGAACATGCTCTTCCTCTTTAATGTTGTCGAGGTGGGAAATAGCAAGACTTCTAGGTTTGGATCGGACTACATTTGGCCTTTGACCGAATTGAAAGATGCTGTTGAGTTCCAGTGTGACTTTACCAGAGGTACTGATGCATGGTCTACTGTCTTTTTCGAGAACCATGATCAGCCAAGATCGGTGACCAGATTTGGTAGTACTGAAGCTAAGTATTGGGCCAAATCTTCCAAGATGCTAGCATTGCTCCAGACTGCTTTGTCTGGAACTCTTTACATATATCAAGGCCAGGAAATTGCTATGACCAACATGCCCAAGTCCTGGTCAATTGACGAGTACCTTGACATCAAGACAGTCAATTTCTATAAGGGATTTCTTGAAAAATTCAAAAAAGAACCGGACTTTGACCATCGGAATGAGAAAATTTTAGCAAGTATCAACTTGCATGCTAGAGACAATGCAAGAACGCCTGTGCAATGGGACACTTCTGAAAATGGTGGCTTTACCGAGGGAAAGCCATGGACGAGAGTAAATGAAAATTATAAAGAAATCAACGTTGAATCGCAGCTTAAAGATCCCGACTCAGTTTTGCACTTTTGGACTAAATCGTTGAAAATCAGAAAGCAACATAAAGACTTGATGATTTATGGAGCATACAAGACCTTAGACAGAGAAAATAACGAAGTATTTTCTTTCATGAAGTATTTAAACGACGAATCCACTTTGCCAAAGATATTCGGGACTTTGAACTTTTCTTCTCAACCTGTCAAGTTTGCACGTTTGGTGGAAGGAAACTACACCTTGCTCAATTCAAATGTCGAAAACTTTGAGGAGTCTATTATGACACCTTGGGAAGGTCGTGTTTACCTTGTTGATTAGGAAATCATTCAATTTGTTATGCTGTAATGTTTGTTAGAGCTTGAATATCATTTCTACAGTTCGTTTTCTTTTACATCTTATTGGAACCCAAAAGACTAATAATGAGCATAACTAACTAGGTCTTCCCTAAGCTACACTTGTAGACCTATCCAATAATCGTTATTTTCGAATTAATTCACGGAAGAGTTTCATCCAAGGATATAGTTATTGATGGATTGCAACTTGAAACCATTGATATTAGACGTACAAATTGGATATTATTGATGAAAGCCTTTAAAAGATTGATCGTGTTGACATTAACATATTTCTTGAGACTGGTTAGACTTACTTCATATTTATGAATGCAGATTTAGTGAGCATAGACTTCTGGTTGTTCTCGAAATTGAGTTCCTTTTGGTTGAATATAATTTTGACGATATTTCCTGCTACTCAAATAATTCCCAGAAATATTTACCTCGGTTTTTGAAGTTCACCCTGACAGATCATAAAGTGGTAATTTTTGGTTTATTGATTTTCTTCATGCTGTTTAATGTACAAATTCTTATTCATTTACAAATTTACTGGATCAAGGAATAAGTAGAGAAACATTCAATTTTTTTTTCCGATTTATCAACCTACCATAGCATTCTAATCGCTACAGGTTGATTCAAATGCGCATCTGGATGCATTAATATATGTTTGAGAAACATGAAACCTAGACCTACTCGAATCACGTTTTCTTTCTAAGATTATTTCTCTGAATTTTACAGAAGGAAAAACTAATACTAGATCAATTTTCCAAAACTAGAATCTACTTGAAATATCAGATGATTCAAAGAAGTAGCCAAAAACGTTACTGGGACATATTCCACACTAAGAGACTACAATTTTTCATGAGCTATTGATTCCGAACCTGACATGCAAAATAAAAAGACTTCCAGAATATTAAATTTCAAAAGTGATTTTTTCTTGATGGGTTGCAGAATAGAACATTTTGGCCCCTTCGGTTAACTCCGTTTACATTTTATCACTAGGTCAAAGGAAAGAACCGCTTATGACTGAATCGATTGAGAAATAGGGGTCGCGGAAATCTCCTTAACTGGATTCAAGACTTAGCATATGATTTGAGAATATATGGTTCGTTATAAATGTATCATAAAAGCATGCTTTGTTCATTATTGGTAGTAGTCAAGGTTTCAAAGTTTATTCCATCATGAGCCCTAGTGAATCCTAGATTTAGTTTCTCGAAGAAATAGAGTTATGGACAATTACACCGTACATTCCCAATATTGAAGTATTGTTCCGATATGGTGTGCAACTCCAAGCGATCTGGAGAACTCAAGGTTTGCGTCAAACCCTTGGCCACATTTTATCGGCGAAGCGGCGATTCCCGAAGCTTTTGGAACTAGATTGCATGAGGTTGACAGCACAATAGGGTCTCCTTGCCAATTTCACCGGTTGAAACTTTTTTTCTAAAATTTTTGACTCAAATCTGACAGAGACACATTCTTCAACAAATATTTTGAAAGAATGAAATCGGTTCCACGGAAAACTTTTTTAGTTCCGGGCGAATTCACCCGGAGAGAAGCGCAATTCCTAGTAGCAGGAACTCAAGCCCTGGTTCTATCTTAATTCTACACCCTGACGTTTCCCCTCTTCCTCTCACTACAAGCACAATCGAACCTTGCATAATAATATCTTGTGAGAGAGTTCGAGTTCTACAAATTGCCTAATCGATTTATATGCTATTAATACAAATTCAAGGCTACGGCAAACCCACTTCCTTGAAATGGATAGTTTGTGGCATGATAAACAATATCCTAGGCTCCAATGCTGGCTTCTACTATTCGGACACTTCAATTCACGAATGGCGTAAGATCGGGAGCACCGAGATCCCAGGTTTGGAACTCTGTTCGGTCTCGGATATTTTTCGTTCTCGGGTCTATCATGCCGAAAAATATTCGAATATACCGGGGTGACAAGGAAGATTCCAATAGGTTAAACCCTGTTTCTGATTGGATGCATACAAAAAGGTTGAAATCCAGATTGTTTGCACATTGTCTCTTTTGCTTGAATAAAACCATTGGTACTTGTGGGCTATCACGATTTCCATATCATTCTAGCTATTGACAACTGTCCGAAATGCAAAGAAGATTCGTCCAATGCATGTACACCCAATGCTAGAGCAACTCGAGTACGAAATATTACGGACGTATGCACGCATCAAAGAAGGTGATCTGATATGCCCTTTGAATCTATGCTGGTGAAATTGGCTTGGCCTATTGTTCTTTCGTACAATTATTTCCTGCTCCTTCCATTCTGAGTAAATTTCGTAGGGCACCAGGTTAACTAGATGTACATGCATACGAAAGGCATGAAAAAGGCAATTGCGCTTTGAGAGAGGCCCCAAGATATTAATTATCTCGGGGAGAATGTAGGGCCCTATTGTAATCAGCATGCACGTAATCTCGGGCTTGCTTAGGTAAGATACATGTGGATCATATGATGATGATGTGGAAAGACAGGCCTCATTCAAACTTGGATCAACAAAATCAACCAAACTGAAATATTCGCTCGAAAATGCTAAGCCAAGTCCTTGGCCCTGCAGTACTACCCAATTAAGTTGTCCCCATTCATATGGAACCTACAAGTATTTAGATTTTCGTTAAGATTGAATACTGCACTCATTAGGCGATTCGGGCTAGTATAGCCTGCACGAAATTCTAATTCCGATCTGGAAATTTAGTACTTACCGTCGGGATTGGTAACAAAACCGTTCTCGAAAGTAAAGCCTCCTGGAGCATTATAGACACGTTGAATAGCAAGCTTGTTCTCCGCGGTACATTCATCTCTTTGGTCCCAAGTGTTGTTTCCCCCGTAGTATTGGTGTACAAGAGGGTATTCGGTGCCGTCTTCGCCGTGGAGAGTAGGGAATGTCATAGTGGCCTTACCCCAAGGAATGCACTTCCAGAGCCAACGGTAGATTTCGTCAAAGCTAACAGTGTAAGAAGAAATGGTTCCTTGCTTGTTGTCGGTGGTGTACTCTCCAATGATTGTGGCTTCTCCGGTTTCCTTATCGATAATGTATCCTGCCCAGCTGTTATTACCATTGTCATAAGCCTTGGTTCTCTTCATCTCAAGAGTGTAGGTCTTGTTGAACTCCCAATCGTATGCGATAGAGCACGAGACTCCATGGCCTCCATCAGCACCTTTAGAACAATTGGGGTGAGCTGGGAGTTTTCCGTCTCCAAAAACACTGAAAATTACAATGTTAGGGGTTCCGGGGTCTCTGCCCTGTAAACCGAGGTAACTGGCAGAGTTGGTATTCTTGAAGAAGTATTGAGTCGTGAAGTAAGTTCCTGTGTACTTTCCAGAAGTGACAGTAAAATCCTGTGTACCACGAACAATGTCTTGGTTCACACGGCCCACACTTGGGCTGATATGCTGAACACTATTGACAGCAGCCAAGGTGGATGAGGCCAAGGATAAAACGGTTGCTAAACTGAAGATTTTCATTTTTGATGATTTTGAATAGAATAGGACTCCAAACTACTTGCATTTATACCATATTTTGCTAACCACGGCATCAAATCTGGTTCAATTTCATACTCAGGGAGCTCACTCCATCCCTTCTGTTCTGTAACTGGCTGCACAAGAGCATTCCGACATGGGTGGAACCATATTTTCTGACAAGCTTTAAATTGTTTTGACCTTGGTATCTGATGCAGCATCCTAGAAAATATTCCATCACCTTTATTCTCCTATTTTGCCTTTATTCTCTTGCTGGATTCAAATGCCGACTTGCCTACTGCAACCTTTCATTTGGGTAGGACAAACATGTATCAATACGTAATAGGTTATGTTACCTGGAGCAAATAATAAGCTTCTCGGTGATGTTTGAAGCCTGGTTCATCACCAATGAAAATTGCCCCTACCGGATATTTTTTGTTCCGAAGTGTCGTAATCTGATGGCTGGGTCACCAAATAGTTGAACGGCCTCGAATAAGCCTCCGAAAAGTCCTCTCATAATATCAGCTAAGCAATTGGATTAAGACCTTGAGCAGACCGGAGTTGTATCAATGTTCGTTTCCTCGGCGTGAAGAGACGACTTGTTTTACAAGCTTGTGCTAAGACCAAGATCTGTGTATGTGCCCAATCGGTCCTCTAAACTGTAAAAATGTACATTTGGCATAAAGCTAAAGATACTGTTTGTTCTACAAGCCAAATTCATGACGTAACTCATGCAGAACATAACTGAATCTGTTCAGCTACTAAGGATTTAGTGGTCTAATCTCCGTTGTAAGCATTCAATAATAAGAATAGTATTACCATACCGTTGCCAACATGTGCTGCATTTATCTGGCTCAAATATTATAGATCGTTGGTTTATAGACGACTAAATTTTCAAGACAGTCTAAAACTAGATGATTATTTTAATGGCAGTTGTATGATTAAATTCTTCGAACTCTGAATAAATAACTCGGTTGCCGTTCCCAACCCATAAAAACATACTGGCTGGACACATTAAGCAAGAGTTAACTTGTTCTACACGTTCGCGCCAATGACATTGTTCCTTGACATCAGTTGTGAATCTGTTTTGCTTCGAATTAAATGGTCTAATATCCGGTATAATCATTCTATATAGGGAAGAGTGTCACCGCATAATTGCCCAATTTTTGATTATCTTAATCTTGCTCAATTTCATTCATTCGCGCCTTGAGACTAACATATTTGGTGGAAATGACGAATTTGCCTTGAATTTTAGTTTCCTCTGATTTGCCTTGATATGTGGCCGTTTCGGCTGGCTATCGCCTATTACTGTTGTCTTTCCATTCTCTGAGAATTGAACCTGAGATTCGGACTAACTACACATGGGCCTGTAATCACGGCAGTAACTACAACTTGTATTTACTGGACTATGAATCTTGCAAACGAGAACTTGAACTTTGTAGAGTCATCAGATCAGAATTCAAAATCATTCCAGGGTCCTTTCTCAACGGTATGCAACGTTTATTTTTTGGAACAACCAAACCCCGCTGATAACTCCAAAGAGTCACCAGGTCCGACATTACACAAGCACAGGTCTGTTTTTTCTTATCAATTATGGAACAATTTCATCGGATACACAAACAACACTTTTTCCGTTAATGTTTGTACTCGTAAGTTATTTACCGTTCCACTCCTCTCACAGATGAACGAGAATTGGAACAAATCCCTCTTGAGGTTAACTCTGATACTGTGACAACTTCAATACAAGACTCAATTACAAGATTTTATGCTTTTTTGTAATATCCTTGATCAATGAACAATGTTTAGCGTCCATATTAAACGAGCTAGCTAGAGCATTGGGTGCAAACTGAAATTAAGCATCGAGCTCAGCGAATAATATAATATTCAAAAGATGAAGTGAAACAAACGCTATACATTTCAACCCATTAATAAACTCTAAATCCATCGAGTCCAATGTGGATGATTTCTGAATGTTTCAACAGTATCCATTCCACTTACACTACACTATCACTTGAAATATGCCTATAATTTCGCTGGAGATTAAATTTCAAGCCGAAGTTAGTGCTAAATGTCCCTACTCAAAAGGCTTTGAAAATTTTCACACAGCACTACCTGCGTCTTCATTTCGAGGATCTCGAGTCATTAATACTTCACGATGCTTTTAGTTCAGCCCATATAGCAGGTGGGCAGGAAGAATATTGTCACGTGACAGGATTACGTAACTGGACCTCTCACCATAAATTTTTACCATCACCACTTCACTTCCTCTTCAATACCCAAAGACAGCATGTGGGGTACTCTTTCGACGATGAAAACCGCCTTCTTAAAGAAGCCTAACCCCGTTGTTGTTCAGGTTAGAAACAAAATGAAGACTCACAAGGCTGCAGACAAGAGATTCATAAGGACAGGTACCGGCATCAAAAGAAAGCAAGCCGGAAGAAACCATGGAAACGGAGGCTTCAGTGCTCCTTCTTTGAGCCACTTGGACTCTTTTGTCAAAGTTGGAAGCAGAGGAGGACATTTCAAGAAATTGGACAAGTTCTTGCCCTAATCAGACAGGGCTCTTCAAACACGCCATCTTGTATATAGAATAGACAATATCGGATAACCAGAGTATAGTACTATGTAAGCTGTGTAGAAGAAGCAAGTGGAGACTTTAGAAGTGCAGAGCACGGGAAACTTGGGCTGTTTTCGAAAATGGCGTAATTTAAAGAGGATTATTCCATATTGATGAAGTCTTTGAAGTCACCCTTCCTACCAGAAATTTTACATTCTATGCTTGTATTTCTCTTTCTATGTATATGTGCGCTACTTGTACTCCTTTTCCTCCCAGGTTCCGTTGATCTTTTTCATCTCAGACGTAGGGAAGTAATGGTAGTTGGTTTTGATGGAAATAGCGATAGGAACATTGTCGAAAGACACAATTCTCAACTTAATATAAGTGTTGTCGGGAATATCTTTGACCACCTTCATGAAGGTCTCTAATTCCTTGGTCTCGATGTCGTTGACATGAGTGATGAAACTGTTGGTCGCTATTCCATATTGAGTTGCAGGGCCTCCGGCACTCTTCTTGGTAACGTAGACTTGCGAAGGCATGTTCTCCATGATTTGACGGACACCAAAGTGAGGAACTTGGAGAATTGCACCTGCCCAGAACACTACGTGTGAAGTGTTGAGGCTGGAGGTCTCAATAGTAGGAACAACCAAGTCCAATTCTTTCTTCTGTCTGATGACCTTGAAATTCAATTTCTCTTGTCCATACATGACTTTAAAGTCCCTCATGGTCTTGATTATCTTGCCATCGACAGACAAAATAGTATCACCGATTTTCAATGGATTGCGGTGTTCGTCCACCGAAACAGCTACTCTTTCCACTGACATAAATTTGATTTCGTCATCGCATGCTGCTTCGAAGCGTTCAATCCAATCTTGGGTGACTCCTCTAGTTCTTCCTTGTAACACGGTCATGGAGTTGAACTCGGCATCCAAAATCCGAAGAGAAGCAGGAAGCTTGTTCTCCTTCAAGCCCTCGATAACATCGAGAACATCGACCACATCTAATCCCATTCTATACATCACATCACTAGATTGGTCGCAGTTGGTTTCACCCAAATAAGTGAGCCAGAAAGCTCTGACAGTTCCGTCATTATCGGCAAAAATACCGGTGCTGCATTCCTGACAGATCTTGCTGTCCACCAAAAGACATTCCAAATTAGTTCCTCTATATCTGGGAGATAACGAATTAACTGGGATGTTGAGCGACGAAATACCACTGATTTTAACATCGTCGCTGACCAACCGCAAGTTGTAATTATAACCAATGAAGTAGCTCTTGTCTCCTCTCTTCAACGCCTCATTGCTGAACTTTGGAGTCTTGACATCAGCCAACACCAAACTGGGGTCGTACTTGATGATGGCGTAGTTCAAGTTGGGATGAAGGAACACCACTTCGGCAGGAACATCGATGGACTCGGCAAAAATGACAAATATATCACAGACATCATGAGGCACAAATCTTCTAGAAACTAAAACGTATCCATTTTCCGCATCCACAACCACACCATAGCAGGTTTCTTTTCTGTATGGGTAACTGTCGAGTGGAATGGGTAAGACCACTTTGATTTGGACGAAAGAACGGACCGAAGAGGCGCATCCTTGCTTCTCCTCGTCGAACGGAAGGTCAATAAACTTAGCATTTTGGGGCTTGGTTGGAATTGGAGGCAACGCTTTCTCCTGGATATCGGTGAAGTCCCAAAGACCTGTGTCATCATTTCTTATGGCCCTTCTGAAGGTAGATTGCCAGTGTCTTTCCACGTAAATGACTCTGAAATTGTCCGTGTGAAGATCAGACACATGACGGTAATTGATGGTGACCTTTTGACGATCTGGAATTTGTTTCATCACCTCGACAAACGTGGCCAAGTCAGGTGTGGGCTTGTCGTCCAAGGTTTCCAATAGCCAGCCTGTCTTTTCAAAGGATGCAAATTCAAACGATCCAAGCGAATCGTTGATGAAAACTCCTCTAACTGGGATACAGTAGCATCTGGCCACTTGATAGGAGAGGTTGTTGAAGCTGGCACCAGCCACTTCAACGTACTCGCTAGGAGTAATTGCATGCAAATCGCCGATCTTGATGCTGTGCTTGATGACCTCACCTCCTCTTTGCAATTCAAACTCAAGAGATTGTCCAACGCTCTCATCCAAGATCTCGTCAACCTTAATAAACGTGGAAATGGGAACGCCATTTATGGAAATCAAGGTGTCACCTTCTTTGATCAAGCCATCAGCAGGGCCTTCTGGAAGGACCAATTCGGCTACCAAAAGACCAATTTTGGAAGGAAATCTTTCTCTAGCAAGTTTCTCGGCCTCCAAAGTTAATCCTAATCTTCTGCACTCGTCAAAGGGCTTCAATTGCCATTCGACTTGGACATCTCCTCTAGTGATAGGTAATCTTTTTTGAATGCACTTTAAGGCTCTCAACGGACGGAAAACAGGTAAGAAAAAGTCAGTCGAAGCCTCTGTAGATCCACCTGCTTGTAAAGCTACCACATATCCATCTTCGTTGACCACTGGCGAACCGGAAGATCCTCCCGATGCAGATGCAGCAGCCTGAATATATTCTGTGTTGAAATCGTTGTATGTCAAAGAGCCGTAGTCTGGAGCATTTCTGTCTAATCTAGAAATAAATCCAGATAAAATGGATAATTTTTCACCGGCATCGTTACCAACCACTCTGATTTCAGTGCCCACTTTGGCCAAGTCTGGCTTCAAGTTGAGCTGTGTTAACTTGAGGTACTTCACGAGTGATGGATCGAACTCCAAGAATCCGAAATCGTGGATAGGATCTCTGTAGATGGGCTTGACCACCACTTCTTCGTGGTTGTCAAATACGGCATAGCCTGAGAATGGACCGGGGCCAACGACGTGCCTATTGGTTAAGATCAAGCCTCGGGTAGAATCCACGACAAATCCGGTGGCTTCACTGACTATGGATGTCTCGGTATCGAAGCTGCTGACATGAGAGAACTGGATGGATACAACCGCGTTCACCACTTTGGTGATGGTTTCTTGCCACTTAACACCGGAGGATTCCGAAAAAACGGGCGAGTCAGATTCGGAGAAGTATTCTCCATCCAGAGACTCTTCAAGAGCTGCCTTCTTGGGCACTGATCCGTTTAAAGAACCGTTGGAAAGCTTTCTTTTGGACATTTGTGCTTGTTTATGGAGAGAAAATTATGAATGTATTGTGCAAAATTAAATGAGCTTTGTTCTATTGTAGAAGATCCAAACAACCCAATGATGGATACTTGCTTATGAAGGGTGGCGGTGTTATTAATAAAGGATTAGTGTTCCTGATTACTTAACTATTAGGGTGAAAAGTTTCAGAAGATGATTTGTCCGGGTAATTTTTGGGTATGTTAAGCTCACTAGATGAGTTTACATAATAAAGCAATAAGAGGATTTGAAGATTGAAAACATACAGGGCATCTCAATGCAGATTCATATATTATGGCTGTTCCCGTGATATTAGTAATAGATATTATGGATATGTTGAAATGTGAAAATCCTAGAATTTTAGGTAAAAATTATAATATTTGAAGAGTATTATCTCCAGGTAGCTTATCAATAATGAGAAAATCATTAATATTTTAAATATGATCTACTTCAACAATCATTAAAATTCAAGCTTAGAATGTATCATTTTGCTAATTAATTTTACTGAGTTCATGCAATACCCGGGACTCCCAATTCTTATAGTATTCTGCCTGAGTTTCACCTTCATATAGCACATCTCCATGCAACATGCTTCCAAACTTCTTCATCAAGTCCCATCCTCTTCCCACTCTTCCCAAGCTCTCGTTTCTTCGTGTCACCTCTTCGTTGCTCTGGCTCTCATACATGTATTTTCTCTCAATTTCAAGCACCCATGACTCGTCTTTGATCCAGTCATCGACGATATCGCACCAAATCTGCATGTTCCACTTCATGAGTCCTCCCTTTTGATATTGGAATAATTGGTTGATGTGTTGGGATTTTGCTCCCATTTTCTTGGTCAACAAGCGGTGGTTGATTCTGGAATATGCCGAGTTCACCATTCCGCATGCCAAGAGCCATTCGCTCTTTTTGGAGAACTTGTGCTTGTGGACTAAGAACGTCTCTATCATACGAGGCGTGATTGTAGCCGGAATGTAGAAATTGTTGGCAAATGAAATGAAGTCCTCAATGCTGACGTGTTTCTTGTCGTACTTGTAGACGGTGGGTTTTGGAGAGCCCTTGGCGGGAGACGATTTTCTAGGGGATTTCGAGGGTGATGCTTTGGGGGTTGGTTCAGTGGACTGGGGAGGCGGGAGGACTTCGACTGTTTTGGGATTGAAAGGCGACTCAACGTCCTTGAACTCGGATTTCGCAGTTCTAGCACGTTTCACGGGACGCTCGTCTGAATGCTCGTCCTTCAATGCCTGGAGTCTCTTCAAAGGAGAGCTTATTTTGGCGGGAGACGTCCTGGTTTTGGCAGGAGACTTCGTGGGTGTGCCCATTGGAGTACTGTAGACCGAGCCTGCGCCTTTTCGGGGACTGGACTTGGGCGTAGATGTAGTGGAACGGATTTGGTAGAGGAGGTTCTCTCTGAAATCGTCCAACAATTTCGACACGAGTTTGGGCTGGAGCGGGATTTTGCTGGTCTCGACCTTGGAATTTCCAAGCAACTCCTGGTACTTCTCTGCCGCCAAGTAGGCGCAGATGTGGTACCTGGCGATTTCACACCGTTTTGGAAGAACAGGCTGTTTCTGGAGACTCAATTGGTAGAGCGATTCGCCGCAGTTGAGCGCTTCTGGGGGTATGGAGCCGTGGAACGAGGGCAACACATCCTGGAACGACTGCTTGAGCTGCGAGTTCATGGCGAAGGGAGGACGGAGAGGAGGAAAGAAGGAAGAGAGATAGTAGGAAGGTAGGTCTTGGATGTTTGGTCACATGACCCCGTTCACATGAGCATGTGTCACGTGGTGTATATCACGTGACCTCTCACTAGCCAACCAGAACTTTTTTATTCATCTCTTTACAAGCTTCAATGTTGTCCAGAACCTTCAGAATCGGGGCCATGCGCCCCCTCTCCACCGCTTCTGTGTTGTTGCAGAACGCCCCCAAAGGCGCCGTCTCCAACGTCGCCCTCCACAACGAAACCGCCAACGAAATAGTGTCAGGTGCACCCAAAGACTTGGTCACCTCCAGAGTGGTGAGAATCTACAAGGAGTCCAAGCCCGCCACCCAATCCGGCCATCACAACGGCGATTTCTGGAAATTGGACTGGGACGTGTTGGGCAAAGGCAACAGATGGGAGAACGACTTGATCGGATACCAAGGATCCGCTGATTACATGCAAGGCACCATCATGAAATTCGACACCAAGGAGGCCGCCATCCGGTTTGCCCAGGGCCAAGGCTGGGACCACTACGTCCAGGAGCCCAACAAGAGACACTTCAGAAAGAAGGAGTATGCATACAACTTTGTGCATTCGCCGGGGCCACTCAAGCATATTAGAACCAAGTAATTGTACGACGAGACAAATAATATGATCACCAGAAGAAGTGTAGACAGAGAGGAAGAGGTGTAGGGGGAATTTGAAAGCGAATTGACGAAATGGGGTGTAGAATGATGAGAAGAAGAAGCAGAAGGGCACGACACGTGAAGATGTGTGAAGCGTAGGTGCAGATCAGATGGCATGCCACTGGTTGTCTAAGACACGAGAAGTTGAGTGTGACGATAAGTCGATGGTGTCAAGTTCGACAAGAGAAGTGAACGGGCATAGAATGGACTGAAGGGAGCAATTGTAGCAGGTTTTTGGCGATTGTAGTGCAATTGTAGTACATGGCAATTGTAGTACATGGCAATTGTAGTATCGAACTACATAATAAGCATGAACACGCTTTGGTTTGAAAAAGCTAAGCTTTCTCCAGTCCAAGACCGGTGTTTTTGCCCAGGATCCTTGTCACATCTCCAATTCTCTCCGGCCGTTTTCCGTCTCTTTTGCTCTTATTCTATCTAGGTTTCTGGGTGCAAAGACGCGCCTCATACCGTGTCTTCGATTCTGGTCCCTGTTGACCTTTTCGGGCCAGAAAAAGCACCTATGTGATGTCAAGGCCCGTATCGACTGCCATCGTGCACTTTTTCACTCTCCTTTCTACCCCATTACCCTTTTTCGCCATCTCCTATCTCCTCCTCCAAACCCATTTTATTCAACGCTCGCACTACTTCAGATCCCCAACTTTAAGACCATCACTTCTCTTCTTCCACCTCCTCAAGTCAGGGCCCCCATCTTGACCCCACGACGCGTTATATCGACTTGTTTCGGTCCCCGTCATCTCACAGACCCTTCTAGTCTCTTTTTCCCCGTCTTTTTTTCCCCAGTTCGGCGTGTTCTCCATTTGTTGTCCTGGTCTCCTCAAGACATCTACTCATGTCTTACAAGAAGAATCGAGGAAACGGCCACGGCAACTACCAGGGCGGGTTTTCCTCCAAGCCCTGGAACCGGTCCCGGTACTCCGAGTACCCAGAAGAAGAGTCCCGTGGACACTACGGCGGCGGTGGCCGCTACTCCAAAGACAACAACGGTCACCGGAGCCAGCGATACGCAGGATCCGACTACAACGGCGGCTATAATGGCTCGGTGTCGTCTCAGACCGCTGATTGGCCAATGGAGCGCAACGGCTCGACGCCTGGTGTGTCTCCAGGTCCAGGAAGAGGTTCTGGGCCCATCGCATCGGCCCGAGCCTCACCAGCAGCAGTAGCTACTGGTGCCACTGATAGTCGGGATTTCCCTGACTCTCAGACGGGTACAGACCCTACCACAGGCGAAAACGAAAAGGACGCCAAATTCACCAAGCAAATGCATCACGTTGACTTCATACCGAGACGCCCACACACCCCAGACCCTTCCAAGAACTACAGAGTAACGTACGATCCAGAGCTCGACTCCGCATTATCAAAAGCAGAAAGAAAGGCCAAAAGCAGAAAACTTCGGTTTGCTGGCGAGGGTCTACCTGAAACCAAGGTGGTGGACCCCAGACGAGCCAACATCGCCCAGTACTTCCAGAAGCCAAACAAGAAATCGAAAAAGTTTCCATTCAAGCAATTGCCCCAATCAAAGTTCGTCTTCGACAAAGACTCCATTGGCCCTGCGCCACAGACCGAGTTAGTGGTCTGGGATCTTCCCTCCACTACCAGCGAGCTATACCTCGAGAACTACTTCCGCAGCTATGGAGACGCAATCAAGGACATGCGCTTCATTAACGACCCCATCAATGCAGTCCCCTTGGGAATTGCTACCTTCAAGTTCTCGGGAAATCCCGAGAAAGCAGCAAGATCTGCTAAAAAGTTAATCCAGAGTTTGAAGACTGAGAAGGCCAAAATCGATGGTGTTGAAATAAAAATTGCATTGAATGATCACAGCGGCGAACTACTCCAGAAAAAGATTGATGCTGCAAATGAAAAGTTGAGGATTGCTAAGAACAAGAGAGACGAAGAGGATAAACGAAGACTTAAAAGACAAATGGAGGAAGAGCAGAAACGCAGAGACCAAGCTAAAAAGATAGAACAGGAAAGAAGCATCGATGTACCCAAGGAAGTTGCTCCAGTAGCTAAATACTCCAGGTTCCTGCCCAACACAACCACCCTATCCAAGAGACATAATAATAAAGTTGTGCCTGGAGTGTTTTTACCCAACGAGTTGAAGAAATATGTCAAAGATCGTCCTTACATCTTGATTCATGACAAGTACATTTCCACGAAGAGGATCCCCTCATCGGACTTGAAGCGCTCCTTGAATAAGTACGATTGGACGAGAATTTTATCCGATAAGACAGGCTTCTATATTGTGTTCAATTCTCTTAGCGAATGCGAGAGATGCTTTTACAACGAAGATGCGACAAGATTCTATGAGTATAAAATGTTCATGGAATTGGCAGTTCCTGAGGGTTTCAACAGGAATGCCGATAATGAGGACGAAAACGGTTTCATAACCAAAGCAAAGAAGACCGATTTAGTTGATGAGGCTGTAAACATGTTGATAAAAGAGTTCGAAACGTTTTTAGCTAAAGATATTAGGGAAAGAATCATTGCACCTGTTGTTTTAGACTTATTAAGTCATGACAAGTATCCAGAGATTGTCGAAACACTCAAGAGCAAAGAGGCTGCATTGAAAGCATCCCAGGCATCGGTCATAAACCGTAACGATAGCTTAAAGCAAAATGCTTTAAATCTCCTCGCCGAGCAACGGAAGCAGCAGCAGCAGCTTAGAAATAATCTTCCTTCTTTCAAGAAGAAGATTGAGAGAAAGGATAAGATGAGAGCTCTTAAAGATACTCTTCACAAGACAAAGGCATCTAGAAAGAATTTGATGCTTATGCAACAATCCCTTAATTATGATAGGAACTCAGATTCAGAGTCTGAAGATGATGATGAAAACGATTCCAGCAGATCAGTTACACCAGTTGCAAGCAAGAGAGACAGATCATCCGCTCTTACTTCTCCAGATGAGATTGAAGAAGAAGTGGAACAACCAAAGAAAAAGACGAAATTGCAAAAGTCCTTCTTGTATGAATCTGATTCTTCAAGTGAGGTCGAGGAAGAATCAGCAGAACCTGAAGAACCAGCAGAAGAAATCGCTGAAGAACCAGAATTGGACTACTCTAGCATTGAAGAACGGTACCAAGCAACAGATGCGCCTATTACAGTGTTCCCTGAGTCTCAATTGCTACCAACCGATGTACTTGACTTAGAGATGTTACAAGATATCATCAAAGATGATGAGGATATGGCTCTTGCTGAGAGAGTTGTCGCAGAGGCTCAAGTAAAACTGATACAGAATATAGAGTACTGGGCTTGGAAGCAAAGAAACCTTAGTCATGATGGTGAAGAAATTGCGGAAGATGTCGATCTTATCAACAAATTGGATTCTCGTCTTGAATGCAAGTCGGGCTCATTCAGAAGTGAAGGTTATGTTCAAATTCCTGATGCAGACAAGATTGAATATTTGCCACACAGGCGTAAAATCCACAAGCCTTTGAAGACGGTCCAACATGACTTTGAAGAGGAGGAGGAAGCAGGGTCATCGAATGCATCTGCAGCTGCAACTATCCAGAGTTCCCGTGTGAACAGAGCAAAGAATCGTAGATTTGCAGCCGATATTACGGCTCAAATTGGATCTGAATCGGATGTGTTGAGTTTGAATGCATTGACCAAACGTAAGAAACCGGTTTCATTTGCCAGATCAGCTATTCACAACTGGGGTCTTTATGCTTTGGAACCAATTGCGGCCAAAGAAATGATCATTGAGTACGTGGGCGAGAGTATCAGACAACAAGTTGCTGAACATCGCGAAAAGAGTTATCTTAAGACGGGAATTGGATCGTCATATCTATTCAGAGTTGATGAGAACACGGTTATCGATGCTACTAAGAAAGGTGGTATAGCACGTTTCATCAACCATTGTTGTAACCCCAGTTGCACAGCCAAAATCATCAAGGTCGAAGGAAAGAAGCGTATTGTCATCTATGCTTTGCGTGACATAGATGCCAATGAAGAGTTGACCTATGATTATAAGTTCGAGAGGGAGACCAACGATGAAGAACGTATTCGTTGTTTGTGTGGAGCACCTGGCTGTAAAGGCTGGCTCAACTAACAGGAATATCCAATTATTGTATATAGAGATTGGGTTAATATATTAATTATAGGCCATTGTAGAATGAAGCAGAAATGTTCGCAATATTTTGAAATATTTCTTGATGAAAATAAGGTTACTTTGTTGATACCTTGTGCAGCTTCTAAGCGACCACTATAGTCCGGAAAAATGATAGAAACTCTGATTTAGGCACAGATGCATACTTTTTGGCTCGAAAGATTCACTTCATTTCTATGGATATAGTTTTATTGGCAGGATTTTGCTTGATGTACATAAACCGCAATGCACAACTCCAAAATCCGGGTTTTTCCTGAAAATCTTGAAATTTCAAAATTCTCAAATTTTTCCAAAAACCAAATTACAAACAAAGCACTGGACAAGCAAACTGGGTAGGAACAGATGTAATTCGTACACTTTCGGCGCTAAGACCAAAACCAGCAACATGCCACTATTCCTGGCCTATTATCATGAAAGTTCCTATTATCTTGGTGCCTTCGCTTGCATTAGAGACTCGGCTTTTCACCACCAACAATCTCGGCAGACGAGGCATTCGACTGTTGTCATAATTTACTGTAGCTGTACTTCTAAGGGCAATCCCATACAGAGGAAGTGTTCCTGCACGCTGCTTATAATGCCTCGTGTATTGTGAATGTGATTGTGTATTAGAGGCAGGTCCGATCCCGCATGTGGAATCGCCGTCTTGTTGTTTTGACAGGCCCAATACGTCTCGGTAAATAATTGTTGGAAGATATGCCACATTTTCTGGATAAAATATCTTCCGAGTTGTTTCTGGATCAGTCTTGACCGAGACTACCATCGAAGCATACCGCCTCAGTAACAGCCATGTGGGTTAATTGCCCCGACACCAGATGTAGAGCGTGAAAGGCTGGAGGTTAAGATCTGGGGTACATGGAATGGGTCAAAGCACATAACTTGCTGAGAACCACTGCCATGTGTACATATGTTTAAGAAGGTAATTATAAGGGCCCAGCTAGATCACAATGGTTCCAGTCATGCCCACAGTAGGTTCACTAAAATAGTCTAGTTATGCAGACTAAGTGAGACTAACCACTGTTTCGGTCATTGCTTCATTTGCGCTATTCTCCACAAACACCGCAATCTTCACTTCTGGATCCCCACCTTCACCCCCTCAGTGCTTCAACTCACTTCTGCTTCTCAAATACATAATATTTCATTCACCTCGTAAAGCACATAATATTGGAGTCCCACACTCGAGTGGAAAACTTCTCCACATAATATTGATTCAATCCACTCCAGAAGACATATCAGTAAATACAATTATCACTCTACGCTCTACAATGACTCTATGACTCTACTCTCACTCCATGTCTCTATCCTTATCGCCAATTCATCTATAGTTTATTCCCTTCCTGTTTCACTCCGACTCTTTGCATCTCGTTCCAAATGCACTAAATATTCTGCCCAATCCATCTGGTTCTCTCATAATATCCACCTATTTCACTGCCTAATTCACTCTAATATTTCACCCAGGGCTGTCCCTTTTTATGCAAAGCCCCAACGCCGCAGGCAGCATCGCAGCAACGTCCACAAGCCTCACGCCGTCCAACCTGGACAATCTGCGCTTGCCGCGTGCTCTCTGTTCCTAGTGTTGTTGCTGTAGTCAATCACCTCGCACTAAAGTATCGATCTCTATATCATTGCACCCATTACACCATTGCACTATTACACCATTACACCACTGGACCCCATTCACCAGTACACTCCTCCATGCTGCAGACTGTTTCAGTTGTCTGCTTTCTCAGTGTCTCTTTCATTGCCCTATTGGTGCCTGTAATGAGTGAAACAGCCCCAATGCACTTGTATTATAAATATCAACAAATAACGGTGCGACCGAATAGGCAATCTGATTGAAGCACACAAACACCGGCGCAATCGTGCCAGGTGTGCTGAAGGTGACATCAGCCAGGGCCCGTGCCGTGGGAGACTCTACACAGGAGGAAGGAAAGAGAGGAATGGAGGAGAGAGCAGAAAGAGAGAGCAGAAGAGAGGAAAACGACAGCAAAAGATGTAATACCCGAAGAAACGGACCGCGCCAAAGAAGAAGAAGCGGACCAAATGGGCCTGGAGAGCACCAAGGAGAGCCGATATCGTAGAGACAGCCCAGAGATGGAGGAGCTTGCCAGGTAGTGTTATGGGTGTGATCCGAGTTTGAGAAACTCACGTGACCGCCCGATTGGTTTGTTTTGTAAATACCCCCAACGGGAAATACGCAAACACATACCCTTCAAATTTTCCACTATAATATACTGGACCTACCCGGCCTGTTTGACTCTTCCAACACGAGCCTGACATCTCTTCCGTCGGTCTTTCCCCAGTGCCGCCGTAGTGTCCAGCTTTCCCCACGATGTCGCGTGCCCAACCGCTCCAGCCGCTCAACAACACCCAGCTCAACAACCGGGGCAACATCACCCCCATCAAGGGCGTCAGACGAGCCAAGGACTCCCAATTCGAGACCCATGCCTTGCCCACGGCACCCATGGTGCCGGCCGTGTCGGCCGAGAAGCCCAAGAAGAAGAAGGAGAAGCTCAGTGCGCTCTGCAAGACCCCTCCACTGATAGTACGGACCCGCAACGGCAGAGACTATAGACGAGGCAACTTCCTAGGCGAGGGCGGGTTTGCCCGCTGTTTCCAGATGAAGGACCTGTCGGGCCAGATCTTTGCGGCCAAGACCGTGGCCAAGGCGTCCATCAAGAACGAGAAGACCAAGACCAAGTTGCTCCTGGAGATCAAGATCCACAAGTCGTTGAAGCACCCCAACATCGTCAATTTCGTCGACTGTTTCGAGGACGACGTCAATGTGTACATTCTTCTTGAGATCTGCCCCAACCAGTCCTTGATGGAGCTCCTCAAGACCCGTCGCCGGGTGTCGGAGCCGGAGGTCCGTTACTTCATGGTGCAGATCATCGGTGCCATCAAGTACCTCCATTCCCGTCGGGTTATCCACCGTGACTTGAAGTTGGGCAACATCTTCTTCGACCCCCACATGAACTTGAAGATCGGCGACTTTGGCCTTGCCTCCGTGTTGCCCTCCGTCGACTCCCGTAAATACACCATCTGTGGCACTCCCAACTACATTGCTCCCGAGGTTTTGGGCGGCAAGAACACCGGCCACCTGTTCGAGGTGGACATCTGGGCCATCGGCATCATGATGTATGCGCTTTTGGTGGGCAAACCGCCATTCCAGGCCAAGGACGTCCAGGTGATCTACGAACGCATCAAGAAGACCGAATACGCCTTTCCCGCCGACAAGCCCATCTCCGAAGAGGCTAAGGTGTTGATCAAGGACTTGTTGAGCTTGAACCCGTTGAACCGCCCCACCATCGACGAGATCTTGAACTACGACTGGTTCAAGGGCCCTTTCCCAGACAAGACGTACGAGGAGAGTTTGGTCAGCACGCCCGCCGGCTTCGACCGCATCTCCAAGACCCAGTCGTCCATCAACTTCACCAACACCAAGTCTGGCGCCGGCATCTACACCCCCAAGAACAAGAACCCCGTGGAGATCTTGCGGTCCGACTTGCATTCCGAACAGCCCAAGAGCTTGTTGCCCCAGAGCTTGTCGCCTAATGACACCCGCAACAAGTACGAGGAGGTCAATCCCAGCGTGTTGGGCAAGTCCAACCGCCGGGTCAACTTCAACAGTAACTATTCCACCACCATCAAGCGCTTGAACCAGATCTGCTTCGAGACCTACCAGAATATGCGGCGCCTCGAGTACTCCAAGCACGAGCAGATCGTGCTGGAGGAGTTGCCCAGATGTGAGAACCCTATCTTGATCAGCAAGTGGGTCGACTACTCCAACAAGTACGGCTTCTCGTACCAGTTGAACAACGACGACATTGGAGTCTTGTTCAACGACGACAACACCATCTTGAAGGTGCACAGCGGGTCCAAGTTCTTGGAGTTGATCTACCACGAGAACGAGGGCTGGACATGCATTGAGAACTCCACCACACACCCACCATCGCAGGTCAAGAGACAGCTTGAAATTGTTGACTTCTTCGCCAAGTACATGAACAGCAACTTGTCCAAGGTCAGCGACAACGAGGAGCGCAAGGAGACCGTGTTCTTGCGCCGCTACAGCCGTACGGCCGACTACATCATGTTCGAGATGACCAACGGCAACTTCCAGTTCAACTTCAAGGACCACCACAAGATCTGCATCTCCAAGTCCGGCTTGGCCATCACCCACATCAGCCCCAGCCGCATCATCCAGACACACCCGTTGATTTTGGTGTTGAAGGAAGGCAACTTCCCGGTAGAGCAGGTGCCCGAGTGTATGGACAAAATCAGCGTCATCAAAGAGGCCATCAAGAGAAAGGCCTTCAAGGATGCGGGAAACTAAATGCTCCTTCTTCTAACGTCATAACTCCTTTCTTCTCCAGTAACCGTGTTACTCCCTTTTAGCATATACCCTTCTTTATACTTGCATTCTGCTAATGTTAGATTTCCAGGTCGACAACTATTGTATTAGATAAACAGAGTGGCGACTTCTGTGCCGAGATACCATTATACTGTGCCAGTAGACCATATGTCGCTGCAGCCTAAATACTATATTACGTCTTCTAAGTATCAGTAGTAATTACATGTCAGGAATAATTATTCAAATTGTCAGTGGTATAATCTTAATATCATTAGTAGATATATTCCCACATCCATCAGTAGAAACTCACTACCAAGTTACTAAGTATTCTACCTGTTCAAAAGAATTTATTTGAGAGTCTCCAATATTTATTTTTCAAGTCTTAGAGTTATATACTAGTATTGTACTAAGACCGTTGGTAATTCGTATCTGTTCTGAAGTAGTAGCGCATACTAGACCATTGCATGCCAGTCTTATTCTCGTTTAATGGTCGGTATTATGTCTTTCAACATCATAATTCCAGTAGTAACTTATATTCTTAGTCTCGATATGACAATGCGCGTGCTATCACTGAGTTGTTACCTCTAACTGGTGAAGTAAACGCAGTCTAATACTAATTCCTGTTCTGACACTCACGAATAGCGCCCGCCTTAGTCTGATTCAATGATTACGTTTGTCACCATAGTTTGGATTATGTATTTATCGCTAACATTAGTTTTGTTTTCTTAGCATCAGAACTAATTATTCTATCATTATAATAGGGTAAGTTTTCACCATAGTCTCAGTAGAACATTCTTTTCAAAATAGCAGTGTAATATTCTACTGCATGTCTTTGCTGTAGATAATCATTTCCAAAGTTTCAGATATCACCATAAATTTGGATGTCCTCGGAACATATTATCATCATGAGATCACATTGTCCCGAGTCTATTATGACCTTAGTTGGACATATTACATTTTGCACCATAGTAGTATAAATTAAGTTCTATCACCATAGTCTCGGTAGTTATAGTACAGGGCGCCAGCTGCCTTCAAGGCAAGTGTACTTGACGCTTGGCATCACTTCCGTGATGCTTTTCTTGGTTTAGACTTGCAGACACCTCTAGTAGTCCTCCTCGGTGTTCAACAAAGACTTAAGGGCCCATTCGTCCTTGAATCTGGTCTTGATCACGTCCAACTCGCTGATCAACCCCGAACAGGCGTTTTTCAACGCTTCTTTGGGCGAGTAGTCGTCTTCCGTTTGGATACGGAGAACAAAGTTGGCAAACAAGGGGTGCTCCACCTTGTAGGCGGCGAAAATAACCTTTTCGTCCTTCAACAATTGTGCACGTAACAAGTTGGCCAAGGTATGGTCTTCTCTTTCTATTTTGATGATGGCGGCATTGGGCACCTTGGTATCTGGGGTGATTTTGATCCTGGGGTTAGTATTGGACACGGAACAGCAGCAAAACGGACCTTATACCACCGAGAACTGCGTTGAAGCCACCGAATCCGACTTTTTCACAGAAAACAGCTCTGTAGTCGGGTTGGTGTTATTGGCTTGTATCTCGAGTTTGGGGCACTTTGGAGCGGCAAAAAAAGGAACAGGTTCCTGGAAACCGTCAGCACTTACTTATCCACACCATCGGGCAAGATGAAGAGCTCGAATCTGTCGGGGGCGTTCATTGTGGAGGGAGAGGCAAGGAGTAGGTGAAGGTGGAGTTGGCAATGGAAATTTGAGCATGCTGGGGTCACGTGACTGATGTCACGCGACCGACCAGATGCGGCAGATGGGTCCATAAACGGAAAATGAAAACTTCTGTCACGTGACATTACAAACTTCTGCTCCCGGGACCGCAATTGGTTCTCTGAGCTTGTTCCGAGGCCATTGGCATCATCTGTAATTCCACACCATCCAATTCCGGCCTCTTAACCCCGAATCCGCCGCCAACCCGGGGCCCATCCCAGCCCATCTCTTATCAGTCCGGGTAACTTTCCTCGGCCCCACGCCCGCACCTGCATGCAGGAGTTACCCGGACACCGACTTCCACAGCCAGTGCCTTCATATGAGGCATTCCAGTCCTTTCACCCTACTGTTCTCTTGTCCAGTTCCCCGGTTCCAATCTAATTGTATCATTATCCCCCAAAAATCCGCTTTCGGTGTTGTATTTCACTGAATTCCCCCACCGCCGCCTGTCCGTGACCCAGTTCTGTCTCCGTTATTGACTCAGGTGTGGACGATGACGAACCAACAAGATCCCTGGAACAACCAGCAGAGACCTTTGGGTCAGCAATTCAAGTATGTGTCGTGGCTCTGTGGCCGCCAGTGGTGATATGCGACGCTGGAATCGGCGCTCCCGTGTCCCGGTTGCGCCGTTTGCCTGGTGTTGTCGTCTGGCGACTTCTGCCTCCAATGGGCGGCTAATGATCTTCGAGGTGATACCCGTCTCCACGAAGGTCTGCCGCCAGCATCAGTGGACCTCCCAACCACCAGGACCGTCTACACCCCCCATCCATCCCGTACTAACCCCTTCCAGCCGCCAGCACGCTCCCGTGTTGCCCCCTCCTGCCACCCTCGAAACCGGTACGTCCCCCAGTTCTCCACGCACCCAGCGCATCAACAATACTAACACCCCAGGAGGCCAGTCATTCTACCCCCTCCACAGCTTGGCCAACTTGGGCAACAACTCGGGCCGCCCCCCGCATGCCCATGGCTTCAACATTCCCTCGATCAACACGTCTGCCGACGTGGGCCAGGTACGTATCCCGTCGTTCCCCGGTGTGTCCTCTCCGCCTACTAACCCCGTCCAGCATGATTCTGCCAGACAGAACGAGTTGAGAAGGTCGTCCGCCGTGCTAGGAGCCCCTGGCACCCAGTTGCCGTTGCCCGGCACCATCTCGGCCACGCCAGAGCAGACCCACGCCCAGCCCCACCAGCAGCACCAACCACCTATCCACGCGGCTGTTCCGCAGCAGTCCGTCGCACAACAGGCCTCCATCGCCCTGGGCGTGCCCAACCGCGCCTCGGTGTCCAACGTGTACCGGCCCTTGAACGTCAAGGACGCCTTGTCGTACTTGGACCAGGTCAAGATCCAGTTCTACAACCAGGCCGACGTGTACAATAACTTCCTCGACATCATGAAGGACTTCAAGTCGCAGAGCATCGACACGCCCGGCGTCATCGACAGGGTGTCCACCTTGTTCAAGGGCCACCCCAACTTGATCCAGGGCTTCAACACCTTCTTGCCTCCCGGCTATAGAATTGAGTGCTCCCTCGACCCCTCCGACCCCAACCCCATCAGAGTCACCACTCCCACAGGAACTACCACCAGACCTAACATTCATGGGCCCGGATACAACCAGAGATGGGGTTCTGAGAGCCAGGAGCAGCCCGCGCTGACTCAGCCAGCCCAGTTCTCGCAGGAGCAGCAGGTCTTGCAGCAGCAACAAAACCAGAATGGCGGCGGCCAGATCGAGTTCAACCACGCCATATCCTACGTCAACAAAATCAAGACCCGTTTCGCCAACCAGCCTGATATCTACAAGCAATTCTTGGAAATCTTGCAGACCTACCAGCGCGAACAGAAGCCCATCAGTGAAGTTTACGAACAAGTGACGGTGTTGTTTGCTAACTCGCCTGACTTGTTGGACGATTTTATGCAGTTTTTGCCTGACACGAGCAACCAAGGCTACCAGGCCCAGGAGGGTGCATATGTGCAAGCCAACGGTACATCTCAATTACCACCGGTGGGTAATTTCCAGCCTCCTGCAGGCTCAAGTGGATTGAGTCCAAACGGAGCTCAACAGTACAACCAAGCCTACCCCGCCAATGGAAGCACTGATGCTGTATTGGCTCCCCAAGACCAATTTCTTCCCAAGAAAAAGAAGTCAATTTCGGAGTCCTACAACTACGACAATGCACAAGAGCAACAAGTGTCCAGCATGCGTTCAGCCAACCAACCGAGAACAAAGGCAGGATCTGCCGGCGCTACCAAAAACGGAACCGTTGCTACTATTGTCAACCCAACATTGGTTCCTGGCATTCCAGAACCTGTTCCACCTTCATCATCGGTTAAATCTTCATCTTTCCTGGAAGAGCTCTCTTTCTTCGACAAAGTGAAGAAGGCCATTGGAAACAGACAGACTTACAATGACTTCTTGAAGATCTTAAATTTATATTCGCAGGATATCATTGATAAGCGGACTTTAGTTGAAAGAGTCGATAGTTTCTTGGGTGATGCTAATGGTGACTTGCTTAACTGGTTCAAGATGTTTGTCGGCTATGAGGACAAGCCCCAATCCATTGAAAATATCACTTTCAAGAAGCACCAGTTGGAATTGTCTCTTTGTAAGGCCTATGGTCCATCTTACAGACAATTGCCAAAGGCTGAAACTTTCATGCCTTGTTCTGGCAGAGATGAAATGTGCTGGGAAGTCTTGAATGATGAGTGGGTAGGTCACCCAACGTGGGCTTCTGAAGATTCTGGTTTCATTGCTCACAGAAAGAATCAGTACGAAGAAATATTATTCAAGATTGAGGAAGAGAGATTGGAATTCGACTACTATATGGAAGCTAACTTGCGTACCATTCAACCTTTGGAAACAATTGCCAACAGAATAGCCAATATGACTCCTGAACAAAAAGCAAACTTCAAACTTCCTCCTGGATTAGGTCACAATTCTCAAACTATCTACAAAAAGGTCATTAGAAAGATTTATGACAAGGATCGTGGATTTGAGGTTATTGATGCTTTGCACGAGAACCCAGCAGTAGCTGTCCCAATTGTGTTGAAGAGATTAAAGCAAAAGGACGAAGAATGGAAGAGATCACAAAGAGAATGGAACAAAGTGTGGAGAGAAATGGAACAAAAAGTATTCCATAAATCTTTGGACCATCTTGGTTTGACTTTCAAGCAGGCAGATAAAAAGCTTTTAACAGTGAAACAGTTAGTTAGTGAAATCAGTACTGTTAAGGTTGAGCAACAGAACAAGAGACTCCATCCTTTGACTCCAAAGCCACAAGATCAATTGAACTACGTATTCAAGGACAATGAAGTTTTGATGGATATTCTTAGATTGTCAGATGTGTTCATTTACAAGTCATCTAATTATTCTGTCAATGATCGTGAAAAATTGGCTCAATTTTTCAAGTTCTTTATCTCTTTATTCTTTGGAATTACCACTGAATCCATCGAGAAGTCCATGCTGACTAGAGGTAAGTCCAAGAAGGTCGAGTCAGAAGAAGAAGGATCTGCAAGTGAAACCAGTGAGTCTTCAGAGCCACAGCAGACTTCAAAGAAACGTGGAAGAGAGAATGACTTGTTGAGAGATGTCTTGAAGAAACAATCCAAATCTAAGAAGGACAACGAGAGCGACGTTCCTGAAACGAACGCAAATGAGTCCGATGACCAGGAATCTTCAGGAGAAGTTGACAGATCCAGTGAGTTGTGGATTAAGACCGCTAACACCAAATTCAACTTGAAGGATGAAGAGCTGAGTGAACAAAAACGCGAAAAGTATAATTTGTTCTGTAACACTACCATCTATGTCTTCTTCAGACACTTGAGAACTTTGTACGAGCGTCTTGAGGAAATCAAGGCCATGAATGAGGAAGTTGGAAAAGAGATTAGAAGTCGCAAGACCCCTCAATTTGCAAAGGATCTTAACCTTCTTTCACATCAACTTGAAGATATGGGTGTCGAAATTGTTGGCTCTAGGGATTGTTACACTCAAGTTTTGGAATTATCCGAGAACTTGATTGAAGGTGAAGTTGAGCATCAATGGTTTGAAGAATCTTTGCGCCAAGGTTACAGAAACAAAGCATACAAGATTTACACAATTGACAAGGTTGTTCAAGCCATGGTGAAGCACATGCATACTATGGTCACTGATACCAAGACATCAGAGATGATGGTCTTGTTTGAAGCCGACAGAACCAACCCAACTTGTACCGCCAAGGATCAAATCTTGTACCGTATGAAGGTGAGATCTTTGATGGCATCTGATGAAAATATGTTCAAAATTTCTTACAAGGGCAACGACAACTCTGTGAACATTCAATTCGTTAGTGTTGATGATCTCACCATTAACGATCATGAGAATGCCGAAGAACTGTACAATTATTATGTTACCAGTTATGTGATGTCTCACCCAACTGAGGGTGTTTCTGCATCTAAAATTAACATGCCATTTTCCAGAACCTTTATTGAAAATGTCGATGAAGAGCAATGTGAAGGACGTGTTAGTAGTGGATTGAAAGTGTCTATTTGTGAGAACTCTTACAGATTATTCTTTGAAGCCAATACCCTGGATGAATTTACTTCTAACTCCTTGTTCTCGAAGCCACCTGCTGATTCTCAAACAAAGGAAGACAAGCTCGAAAATTTGAAGAACTTGATCAATGGTGATGATGGATGGAAGAAGACCTTGACAGAAGACCAAGATGCCGAAAAATTGGAAGAACAGATCAACATCTTGTTTGAGAAGGGATTCCAAGCCTACAAAGACTTTGGAAAGGATGCGGATGTGGAAATGAAAGATGCCGAAAAAGAAGAAACAGAAAAAGACAAGGAAGCAGGCTCTGCAACTCCTCCAACCCCAGCTCTTCCAGAAGCCAAACCCGAAGAGCAACCAGCAGATGCTTCAAAAGTTGACGTTGACTCAACTGTGATCCAGGACAACAATGACACTACCATTCACCAGGATGCTAATGACACCACCAATGACGAGACTACGGTGAACCAGGACGATGTGACCATGACTGGAGACGGACAAACTGAATCCACCACCGCAACGTCCGAGGGCACCAAGAACCCCGAATCCGAATAGTCCCACGGATATTCCCACCAATGTATTGCTATCAAAATCTTTATTTCGTTCCTATATTAATAAATGTGTTGTTATTGTCTATTGTAGATGAAATTCTATGTACCCTATGTTAGTGGAATCTACCTTCTGCGGCTGCTCTAGCCAATCTTTCGGTTGCTATGCTTTTTGCTAACCGTTCTCTCTGGTCCAATCTCCTTGCCACGTATGCTTTCTCTTCTTTCAATATAAGGAGCCTTAAGATAATGTCTTCTGCCAACGTTTGAGCAGCAATAGGATCAGATCTGGCATCTTCAGCTTCTTGGGTAGCCTTTGCTCTCGCCTTGGCGGTGGCATTGGCCAGAATAGTGTTAGTTCGATAAATACTCGTGGCTCTCGAGAGAGTCCGGTGTGGATGGCCTTCTTCTGTCTCTTCATGATAGTCGAAATTGTTTCTGTCTCGAAGCGATCTCACAAATGAAGGTGATAAACGTTCCACTTCCTGGACCAAGACCAGAATTTCGCTATCATAATAGACCGGAAGAAGCAATAACGCCTGGTATTGTTCATTCTTCAAGTCCTTGACCGGAGGACCATTGCCGTCGTTGTGGAAGAAGTCAAAGCAGAGGAAATTGAGCCATGAAAAGACGGTCTCCAACTCGTTGTTGGTGAGTTGTTTTCCAAAGCCCATCATTCCTATCGAGTTAGTCACGTTGGCAACTGCAGAAGACACAGCAGATTGCCAACCAGTGTTGGACTCGCTGGAATTGGAGTTGCCAAAGTTCGACAAATTCAATGCCTTAGCACTAGAAAGCTTGGGGAGCAAAAGCTCATCAGCAGAAGAAACCACGACATTCCAGGCCGCAACCATAACCTTAAGGAGCAACTCCTTGGTCAAATACTCGGCAAGAACTTGAAGATTCATGTTCAAGTAGTTGTACAATGGCATCATGGCATCATCCATTTGCTCCTGGGTGGGCTTCAATTGTCCATTGTTACCACAAATAGAACGCAAATTGGCTCTGGAGAAGCAGTAATGGATAAATCTGGACACCTTCTGCACGATAAGTTTAATACATCTTTCTTGACACCGCTTTAATGCACGATGTGCTCTTCCCATAACAAAAATGGCATCTTCTCTTTCACTCTCGACCGCAACCTCAACAAGGAGTCTTCCTTGTGTGTCCAAATCAAGATATATCTCCTGGGGAATACCATCGTGCTTGAATCTTCTTGGGTCAAGCTGAATTAGGGATCTACCACAGACAGAGTGGCCACCAAACTTCTCGTTCCATACCGTTGCCGAAACAGTTAATGAAGTATTTGGAGGCAATGTGAGTTCAAACTCTTCATCCCATTCAGGATCAGCGGTATTGTTAATTGTTCTTGTTTTTCCGATGGTTTTCTTTGCTTTAGTGTCAACTAATGTTACATATGGATGCAAACTGGTCAAAGACGAAGTTGATGAGCCTAAGTTCTCTGCTTTGAGAAGCCTCAATGAAAAGATGTGACTGGTATATTGTTGCTGTGAGTTTGGATCATAGGTCGCTACCGATTTAGAAATCATCTCGGGATCCAATAAGTCTTCTAACTTTGTAAGTTGATGCATCATTGCTGACAAGTTGTTTAGGGCAACACAAGTCTTAGGCATAAAATTGTATGGCTCTTCGAGAAGTAACTTGGCTGTGTTACTATTCATATTAGAAACTGCATTTTTGACTTCGTTGAACCAGCCCTTTTTAGCTTCTCCCTTTCCATCCTCTTCTTGAGCAGCCAATCTTCTTTGTTCTTCTTCATCTAACTCTTTCATAATCTTGTCAGTAATGCTATTAGCATAAAAAAGAGCACCATCGGAAATACTTTTCAAAAGAGTGGTAAAGACTTTAGCCAAGTGATACTCATTTGCCCAGTTCAAACCATTCAATATATTCAAGAACTCCTTGATTAATGTGAAGATATCCAAGATAGAAGACGAGAATTTCTTATCGTCGCTTTCAAGACTAATTGCTTGATAGTTATCATTCTTAATGGCTTCTTGCACTATTCCCAAAATCTTATCTCCACTTTCAGTAACCCATGCTTCTAAAAATGGGAAAAAGAACTTCTCTAAATCAAACTGGAATTTAGACTTTGGAATAGCAACTTGCACGTAGATATCTCTGATTTCGCTTAAGGCTCTGTACACTTCCAATGCATCTCTGTATGGAATGAATTCTCCCTTGTTTTTAGCGTAGCTATCAATGTGTTTCAAGATGTTTTTGGCGTCCAGAGCGAACATTGCTATGACCACAGCACCAACAGTTCGTTTCACATCCAAGAATCCCAAAAGAGGATTCTTATATCTCTTTTGAAGCATTTTTATATCTTCTATGATGCTGTCACAGATGTTAAGCACATGTAAGATACTCAAGGTATCGTCACGAGGCAAGTTTGCCAAAAGCTCAGCATAGCGAAGTTCAGAATATCTCAATAATGCCTTGGATAACTTCTTTTCCCATTTTTTAACCAATCCGGATTGTTCAACGTTGGGAAAGAGAGAGTCAGATTCCAAATACTCGCCTAAAAATGCTAATGCTGGACCAAACTTGGGCTTCACATTTTTACTGAAAAGTAACAGCAAGGATTCTTTGATGGAAAAAAGGGTTTCGTTATAAGTGTTCATAAGGTTCTTAGTCCATTCCTCTTGGTCCTGCAATGGCCACAGCTCCTTGTCATCCCAGTCAAAATCGTTACTTTCAATAGTAAATTTGCAAAAGTGGAATATCTTCTTTGCTGCCTCCAAATCAACAGGAGCCAATTCCTTGGGATCACGAATGAGTTTGTCTTTGGTTATACCTGTTAATGTAGCTGCAGTGAAAACAGAAACGACCCTGGTGGGGACAGAGATTCTCCATACTTTAGCACAGGTGAGCAAGAAGTTGGAATGTGCTTTGCTGAACACTGGCTTTTCGGGGTCAGAAATATCACCAATATTCTCATTGAGATCTCTTTCGAAACATAACTTCAAGAGAACCACAAAATACTTCTTGAGCATTTGGGTTCTGGGCAAAATGTAGAAATCGGAGCCGGAGGGCAAATCGGGCACTGGCAAGAGCCTCATGGGCGCGGGAATCAGGTATCTTTTCAAAAGTTGCCCGCATGCATCCTCTTCCGCCTTTTTCCAGGCCTCGTATGCCTCCACACTCGCGAAGTTCTTGGTGCTCATTTGTCCCAAGTCCTTGCCGAGGTAAAAGATCACCTGCTGGAGGTCCTTGTGGAGGGTTTTCTGCAGGGCCAAGTTCTTAAAACGGTCGACATCCTGTTGCAAGCGAATACCATCCACATTGAAGAGCTTCTTGATCAACTGGATGATGGCCTTGTCCATGTCAGCAACCTTGAACGATGGCTTCGGGTACAGCACGTTGGCCGAGTTGGCCAAGGACGCGTCATCCTTGGCATTGACCGGCTTGGGCTTCAACGATTCCTTGTTTTCCTGGAGTTTTGCGATCAACGCATCGCTGTCCTTGTCCTTCTTGATCAACTCGATCAATAACAGCACGAAACTACCGGCCTGTTTGAAGACCATTTCGCTGATTTCGTGGCTGGGGATGGTTCCGAGCTTGACGAGCTCCTTGTTGGCACAGGCAACGAACTTCATCACCAAGTACTCGGGCTTGTTGACCCTGACGAGGTCGCTCTTGAACGCGGGATTCAAGAGCTCGCTATAGAGGCGCAACAACGAGCGTCTAGTCATATCATCGTAGTTCCCGCCGTTCTTCATGGCCACCACGTTGAGACGGGCCTCGAGACTGGAGATCAAGTAGCCGGGCAACTTCGGATCTTGGACATCTAGCACCTTGGAGCTGCGGTAGTACTTGGAGTAGTTACCAGAGGCATTGGCACTGTTGGTGCCGTTTGAAGCGGAATTCGGGCCAGAAGTGGTCGGAGTAAGGCCATGATTGACAATTGGAGTCCGGAAACGGGCCTCGTTGACGTATTCGAGGATGTAGACCTTGAGAACTGCTTCGTAGAGTTTGTCGGTATCGGCGGCGTTGTAGGTGGCGTCATCGGCCAAAAGGACGCGGGAGGCCAAACTGTGGGCTCTCCCGTCGGAACCCCCGGACGTTTCTGCAGCAAGAGGGCCGCCGTCTTTGAGCCGGGGAAGCATTTGGGGTAGAAGAAGGAGCCAGGTTGGTCGAGTTATGGTAGTGCGGCACGTGACACGCGGCACGTGATCTAGGCGAGCGCATGCGCATACATTCTATAGTACATATTATACAGAGTCCTCGTCGCTCACGTCGCTGACGCCACTGAGGTCGCTTTCTTGCTTGGCCACCCGGACCTGCCCGTCCGCCACCTCCTCCGGCTTGAAGATGTGCTTGGAGAGGATCTTGTTCATCTCGAACGCACCCACGGTTTCTGCTGTTAGTAGTGTATATAATCTTTAGCGAGGGAAAGAAAGCGAACTAGGTGTGGATAAGTGTAGGGTAGAAAGTTCTGCATCGGTGATACTATGAGTGTAGGCACTAATAGAAGGCTGGTACTTCCAAAGAGTTGGACACTGCTTCAACTCAATACCTTTTCCATGCGTTTCTGTGGGTTGCTTCCCTATGATCTGTTGCTGGACAAGAGCCCTTCCTGGGCCCTGACACTTCCCTGACGCACTCTTGACACACTGGATCTTGTGACTATAGCATTGACTCAAACTCTGTTTCCTGCCACTTCCATTGATTATTGCCCTAACTTGATGCATGGTTCTGAACTCAATCATCACTCGATCTCTCTTTCTATATTCTCGCACTTTGTTCACACTCTCTCGCCTCTCTGTCTCGCTTGTCCTTATGGACCCTGTGATACGTACTTCTCTTGAACAACGCCTGCAAAGGCTCGTCGCACACAATAAGCCGCTTGTCCTCCGGGTTCTGGAGATCCCGGCCCTTGATGTACGCCCACATCGCCTTGACCACCTGTGGCCGTGACAAACGGCTCACTCCCACCACTGCCAGGAGCTCTGGTGAAAGCACCATCTCTCGCTGGAAGCCCGAGGGCTTGGCCAGCACTGGCCGTGGTTTCTTGGGCTTCAGGCGCCGGGCCCGCATCAACGGCCCCGTGATCTCTGTCCTCAGAAGCCGGGCGGCCATGATGGCGTCCTTTCTCTCGATCT
The DNA here is from genome assembly GCA_030565345.1 of Suhomyces coccinellae. Taxonomy (NCBI): domain Eukaryota; kingdom Fungi; phylum Ascomycota; class Pichiomycetes; order Serinales; family Debaryomycetaceae; genus Suhomyces; species Suhomyces coccinellae. Next base: position 26,933 of record JAJMBP010000020.1, on the reverse strand, counting down.
CCTGAAGGCGCTCCTTCTCGCTCTTCTCCTCCTCCGTGCGCTTGTCGATGAGGTCGTAGTATCGCGCCAAGATGATGTCGTTGATTTCTTTCTGTATGTTAGCCTTGTTTCCGGGCGGTGTGGATCCCGTGTGTGGTACGTACCTTGTGTTCCGTGAGGTCCACGGTGAAAAGCTCCTGGAGCGCATTGCGGATCTTTTTGACGGTGATCTGCTCTAGATCTGCCACCTCGAGAATCGCCTGTCGGTTAGTTGCTGTTGATATGCCCTGGGACCGTAGTATAAGGTCCAAGACACTTGGTTTCACACCTGAACCCAGTTGGGGCGTACGGGACTAAAAGTGGCCGTTTCGTGCCGCTGAAAGCACCTGCATGGTCTCTGAAGCCAGCTCATTCATTTCATCGAGCCAGAACTACTCACATCTATCGTGGGAAGATACTTATCCGGTGTGTACGGTTGGGACATGTTATTTACTGTAGATGAAGTAATTGAACATGGATATGCGGGTTGTGTGCAGGACGCGATAATAGACACAATTGGAATAAGAAGGAGGATTTGGTCTAGCTTTACAATTAGGCAATATACTCGTGATTAATATACAGATACTATGACAGTGATGGCGGCGTTGGACCTGTGCAATTTTGCGACCAAGCACGATGGACGTAGGTGGGTCGAAATGAACTCATATTTTAGTGAATCTCATCAATTTTCCGTGATTTTTCCGTGATATTTTGGTGAAATCCATCGATTTTTGGTGAGAAAAGAGTGAAAAGGGTGAACTCACTCAGTTTCCAGGCTATTTCCAGGTCTCCAAGTGGAATTCATAGATTAATTCTAGATGACCAATGAGTTGGGTTATGAACTGGACATGACCAGTTCAGTCCTGGCCATGGATCTCTGACCCAGTTTTTCATCTACTCCCTGTTCTTCAAGTTTCTCTTATGCTGCAACTCGTTCTTCTTGACCAAACGCTTTCTCTCGGCACGCTTCAAGGTACGGGGGTCGATCAACTCATCGGCAGTGTTCTTGACTTTGTCATCGACCTCCACCAACCACTGGTTGTCGATCTCCTTGTTCTTGCCCTTGTAGCCCCACTTGGGGACCCATTCGCCGGTGGCCTCGTCGTAGACCATCTTGCCGTCGCGGGCCTTGGCACGGATACCCTTTCTGGCAGCAAATTGCTCCCACTTGGTGGGTGCCTTTTCCTTTGGCACGGCCTTTTCACGAGGCAACTCAGTGGTAGGTTCAGGGAGTTGTATCAATGTCATGGTGGAATCTTGACCTGTCGACAGTCCGTGTGTGTCACTGGTAGTCTTGACTGGCAACGACAATAACTGGTTCACCAACAACTGCAAGTTGTCTCTGGTGACAGACGCAAGGTACTCTTCTCTAGCTCCTGCATCTTTCAACTTGGAGTTGTCGAGTGGATTGGGGTCGAATGTGGCCAAGTTTCCCAAATCGTATGTGTTGGGAATGGGCTTGTCCACGGTGATGGGCTTGAAGTCAGACGTTTCACTCATTGGGGTAGGTTGTGGAAGAAGACTGGATAGTAATACTTTTGGTAAATGAGATGAGGTGAAAAGTCCATGTGGTATGCGCACGCCCTAGTATCATGATGATGAGAATGAAGAACCTAAGGTAAGGATCGATCATAGAAGTAAGACAGAGTAGAGCTACTCATGAAGTCTTGGGTAGTGTCCCAGTTGGATGCTTGAGCTAGTTCTCGAAATTTTGAAAGTATGGCATATTTTGATTTGAGCCCTCAAATTTAGCACTACTAGGTATAGATCACAATAGATCGAAGTCACGGCAAGATCTCCAAGCCTCAAGACATAATTTGGTTCTGCCACTTCTGAAAATAGCAATCCCATTCAAGAATAAGGATTGAGGTCCACTGAAGTCGAGTGATTGAATTCAAACGTGTAGACATCCTTTGGCGGACTTTGCGTGGGGATGAGAGTAATTTGGGAAAGGGCTGGTTAATTAATCCTGTCAGATTGAATTATTTGTTGATTTTCAGTTAGAAAATTCCCAGAAACCTAAGAAGGTATAATATTGACCACAGAAATACAATCTGTAATAATATCCCAATTTGTAATAGACATGAATCTGATTCGATATTGATCTAACCCAGGCATTTTTCAAACCATCCCGAACTGACTTCAGGAAATCTGATTTTCACTTGGGAAATAATCCAATAGTCAATAATTCAATGCTCCAATAACTTCGGGTTGTATAACAGCAGCGATGAATAAAATCTTTGACTTCAAGTTGACTGTTGATGAGAACCACGAGGTTATCAAAAGCATGGCTCGAAAATTTATTGGAAATGGGGCAACAACATAATCAGTAGGTCCCTTAACGAAAGAATGGGGTATTTAACTTTCAGTTCACAGCTTTTTAACTATGGGAGCTTTGGAGGGACGACCGCCAGATCCAGATGGAAACTGCCGTCATGATAGAGATGGCACCGCCTGCCATGAAGAGGTGCTTGAGGCCCTCATGGTCCGGCATTTCAGGTTCCTTTTCGAGCCCTGGAGTGGCGGTACTGGGAGATTTTGCCGCATCCACCAATTGGATGAAAAGCTCGTGAAGAGACGAAGTCCATGCAGACAGAATGTGAAGAGGCAGGCTGAGCAAGAGGTCTCGTGTGTAGTTTTCGGGCTGGACGTCACAACGCTGCTGTTGTTTGTCCAAATCGGCCTTGAGAGCCACGAAGACTGAAGGGATCTCTGACAAGGCAGGCTCATACTTGTGGTACAAGTCCACCAAATACTGGAACGACTCGGGGTCAGATGAGTCGTAGGCATAGCATATCACGTCACACTGGTCCAAACGCTGCTGATTGCTGAGAATTGCAGATTCCAACTCGCCCAATTCCTCGAGAATGAGATAGCACTGTTTTCCGCCACGGAGCTCAATGTCCTTGACACATAGCCGGGGGCGAATCGTTGGATTGTAGACCTCGCTGTAGGATCCGCGGAGAAACAGCTCTAGAAGCGAGCTCTTGCCGGCCTTTGGGGCACCGACAATGAAGCAGTTGAAGATATTACGGTCTGACACCGCCTGGCGGTAGAACTTTCCTTGTTTCTGACGTCTTTTGCGGGGCTTGGTAATTTTGACAGCCTTTACTGATGCACCGTCGTCGAACCCTAGGTATGCCAAGTACTCAAGCGTGGTCTTGTGGTCTAAGAATGTGGTAAGGTTCCATTGGGCCAACCAGCCCTGAAGCGTCACATAGCCTTCCTCGTTGCACACGATAGACGCAGGAAACTGTGACTCCTGCCAGAGCTTTGGAATACCCGGTGTCGGCACGAACAAGTTATTCAATTCTTCCTCGTTGAGTCCTCCATCATTGTCCTTGTCAAATTTCAAAAATAAATCCACCAAAAACCGGTAGCCCGTAGGACTCAACTCCACGCTAGAGTTGGGGTTCACATCCATCTGGGGAAATAAGAAGCGGTCGTTCAACGACAATGAGTTGGTATAATGAAATGCTCTCAAAATTCCCCAGACCGTTTCGTATCGTCCATTTTCAGCATACATCTTATTGAGAAGGATAAAACCGTCCTCAGATAGCTGGCTGGACTCTCTGTCCGCAGGCAAGATCACTTTGTTGATGGAGGCCACGATTTCGGCAAACTCGTCCTGGGAAGCCTCGTTCTCGAAACACTTAGAATGTAGATCGGCGAATTCTCCGTAGTTAAGATACCCATCTTGGTCTTTATCACAGAGGAAAAACACCCGTCTGAGCGCCGCAATAGCCGCAGGCTTGAGATTGCCTTCCTTGGCGTCGAAAATGGGTGAAATGGGATGGCTGATAGCCCGCTGGCACAAGTAGAATGCGTCCACAACGTTGTAGTTGGTTTTGGCGCTGCAGCGCACACATGCCTCGATCTCCTTGAACTCATTGATCAACGGGATGAACTCATCTGAGTTCTGGGTCCGGATCGATGTGTCTTTGGGGATCATGTCAGACTTGTTGGCACACAAGATGATGGGCAAATTGACTCCCATGGACCGGAACATGGGCATCCAGTGCAACAGGATACGTTCATAGGTGTAGTGGTCGGAGTAGACGAGCCATATCACGTCTGCCCTTTTCAATTCCTTCTGTAGAGACACCACATCAGTGGGTGTAGTATCGATAATAACGGTTTTATTGGGGATATAGTTCTGGATCACACGGCTTGCGGGCGTAGTGTCTTCGTTGGTCTTGATCTTGGTGCCGTCGCTGCCTTCGATGCTGTTGTAGTAGTCGGCCTTGGAAATGGTGATGGGTTGAAGAACTGGCGCCACATTGGGACTGTACTGTTCCTTGATAAGTGTTGTGACTAAGGTGGATTTGCCGACAGAGTCGTCGCCACAGATGACCACACGGAGGGTGTCGATCATGGGAACAGCAAATAAAGGGATATTTGGGGGATTGAGGAGCGGTGGGTGCAAAAGAGAGAGGGAGGTGAAAGATGGAGTAGGTTATATTGGTTATGTAATATTAGTGGGTTTGCTTACATAAGCACTCCATCTCAATAGCTAGATCCAACTTCTTACTTATTAATCAACGACACCATGAGAAGCGCCGTCCAGTCTGTCATGTGGCGGTCCATCCGCCACTACACCGCACCTGCCATGGACGCGTACGAGCTGAAGATTTACGGCATTTTGAAACAGCATTTTGAGCCAAATTCGTTAATGGTCAAAGACGTTTCTGGAGGATGTGGATCGATGTTTGCCATTTCCGTTGAAAGCACCAAGTTCAAGGGCATTCCCATGATCAAGCAGCACCGCTTGGTCAATGAGGTGTTGAAGGAGGAGATCGCTCAGTGGCACGGGTTGCAGTTGCAGACTAAGGCGCCCCGTTAAGAGAGAGAAGATGAAGGTAAAATGATGAAGATGGGAGTAAAGTCGAAGTTTGACGTGCTCCATATCATTTTGTTTATCTATCATGAATTTGTGCTTGTTGTTTTGGAGATTATGGCAAAGGTTAGCCGTATCATTAGTTCTGTATATATTGAGGACGGTGTGTCACCGTGAAATAAAAGTACCAGTTATTAAATTGCAGAAAGGATTTAAAGAGTTCAAGGTCCAGTATCATATCTAGATCAGTAAATTTACTAGATATGAACTATGAATTTTCCAAAGTGTTATATGGATTTACTCGATAATATCTATACATTTACTTAAGGCTCTTGAATAATTTGAAAGAAACTATGGTTTTATAGATACTTCCATAGGAGTGTTCAATTTGATCTGTGATAAGAATCGATAGGTCTATGCTTTCACCCCAAATGTCTCAGGTTAAATAGCTCCACGCAGATCATCCTGCTGTTAATCATGGTTATATTGTCCACCGATTACTAATGGTGGTAGAAGAATATAAATTTATAGAAGAGGTAAATTTAACCTAGGAAAGCAATTCCCGATATTAAGCCTCTTTCAATAGTTGAGCAGGCTGAATGTAGATATTATGTATTTAACAATTTCAATATTTTCTATTCAGTAGAAATGATTCTCGGAACTAAAACCAGAAACTGTCATAGGGAATATTAAATATGGAAAATTGTCAAGTGGGCAAATATGGAGAAAACTGCTTCCTTTCAAAAGTCACCGGTTGGACCATGAATGAAGTGCTGGTGTACTTGTCGTCTTGGCTTATTTGGTGTCTTGTATATATATAATTGTTAGTTCTTTGAACTAAGCACATAGTTTTGCATAGTTTAACTCTTTTCCATATCCAGTTTTACTATTACGAATATTGTTCCCGCTCAAATCTGACTCTTCATGCAAGATGCAACTACTATTCATAGGTTCTTGCTTCTTTTCTTTTTCTCTTCTTTTCTCTACACTCTTCTCTATGCTCGTATACTAATATACACTTACTCGACAACCTCCTCCTTCTCCTCGATGATCTCTTCTTTGATCTCCTCGATGATCTCCGCTTGGACCTCGTTGGTCTTGACCGCTCTTTCGGCATACTTGGCTCTGTAAGCTCTCCATTCCTCCAAGGCCTTACGACGGGCCAAAATGGCTTCTCTGACGGCAGCATCGGCCTCCATGGCATCGATCTCCTCAAATTGTGCACTGTACTCGCTCAACTTGGATCTGACCTTCTTTCTGTCGGCAGCAGACAACACCGAAGCGGGTCTGGGTCTCCAGATGAACTCCTTGAACTGGTCAACCGACTCGTCCTTCATCATGGTACCAGTGGACTCGTACAACTTGTAACCGTTCTCAATAGTGTGCATCCATGACGAGGACCAGGCGGCCACGTATCTTCCTGAAGGATCCCAGGCCAAGTTGGTCATACCAGAGAACTTGTCGCTTCTCAATAACTTGACATTAGTGCCAGGGGTCTTCTTCTTTTCCTCCTCGAAAGAGACATCGTAGAACTCAAGTTCACCCTGGCTTCTAGTGATGGCAGCAATCACCACGTACTTACCCTTGGGCGACCACTCGATGGTGTTGGAGTATTTAGCGTCGATCTTCTTCTGCAACTTGTAGGTGGTGCTGGTGACCTTGCCCTTAGACTTGATGTCGGGGGCATAGAAGGAAATGGAGTTCTTGGCAAATGCAGCATTGTTGTTACCATCGTCCAAGCACGAGATGATGATGAATCTCTCGGACTTAGGCTCCCAGGCAAAGTTGACCACGATTTCCTTCAACTCAACCTTTTCAACTGGAATGTCTCTTTCGGTGGTCTTGAAGAACTCCAAGTTGGTGAAAATGGTCTTACCCGACTTGGTGTGACGGTCCACCTTCACACACAAGAGGTTACCCTCATCTTGCCAGTGCATCTTACAGTCGCTGACCTGGAACAAGTTGACGGTTCTCAACACCTTCTTGGATGGGATCTGCATTAACGCCACTCTGGCGGTCTGGTTGGTGCTTTCAGGAATCCAGTACGACAAGACGTGTTCGCCTTGCTCGAAACGGGAGTTGTCCAAATGGACACCAGCAGGTGCCCATTCGAAGTCGACTAAGCCGTCGATCTTGACCAACTTCTTGTCCAACAACTGGAATGATGGAGTCTCGTAGATGGCCAAGGCTCCAGGACCTTGACGGGCACAGTACTTGTCGTCGAAGGACCATTTGACCAAGGGCCATTGCATTTCCTTCTGGCCCTCCAAGTGAGGAGGCAAGGCAAAGGTTCTGGCGGGCTCACCAGTGGCCAAGTCCCAGATAACCAACTTGTGGCCTTCACTTTCAGGACCGAAGGGGAAATTGGCTCTTTCAGCAAGACTCTCTGGAAGGGTGATTGGCAAAGGCGACAAAGTCACCATGTACTTCTCATTGGGAGAGAAGTCGACCAAACGGACCTGATTGTGAATGAACTTGTTGACACTGTGGAAATCAGCACCTCCCCAAGATTGGATACCCTGAGGATGGATGGAGAACAAAAAGGTACCCTTGGGCGAGAACTTGGCGTACTTAGAGGTGAAGGCCTTTCTGGGCTCGATCACTGGCTCGAGGTCAGTGTTCTTCTTGTTCCAGTACACACCCACGGTCTCGGAGAAGTGCAAGGCAGCTTGGTCTCTTCCGTTCTCGTCCTGCAACCAGGACTTCAAGTAGCCGTGGCTCTTGAAAGGAGGCACCTCTGGCTCCACAAACTGGTCGGGCACGTTGCCCTCGTTGCAGAACTTCTCGATGTCGCTGAACTTGTTGATCTTCAAGGTGTGGTTCTTGTCCAAAGGCTTGTTGTTCAATTGCTTGACAGCAGCATCGGCTCCTTCGGCGGTCTTGAACTGCACAAACAAGAAACCCTTGGTCTGGCCATTCTCAATAGGCATGTGGATACCTTCTTCGCCTTCGTAGATCTCACCGACACTGCTCAACTTCTTTCTGATGAAGTTAACCAAAAGCGCCGCCTTGGCCTGTGGTGCAATTGGAGCACCGTCAACTACCACGTAGTTTTCCAAGCCGAACGTGACATCGAGGTTCTCCTGCAAGTCGGAGAAGTCGATGTCGTCCAACCTGATCTCTTTTTCGAGCTCTTCGTAATTGTCCATGGTGTATAGAATAGTAGTTTAATGTGAAAAATTTTTCTATAGAGGATGGTCGTGCGCAGAGCGATTTCGATCAAATCTTCTGGTCGAAGGAATCAAGCAGAACTGGTGTAAAACGGCTGAAACTGGTGGATAGAATGGGCTCTGCTGGTGTGGGGTGTATTTGTCTCTTTTTGCAATTTTTGACCGTTTTTTGGTGCTTCTTGATCATTCTTCTTTCTCTCACTATAAATTCATGAAATAATATGCGACTCCAGTAATTTCACTTAATTAATTGATCTGTCCTGATCTCCATGATCTAGACGGAATTTAAGGCCTCGGAACCATTCTACGTGCATTTATCCCTTGAAATTACTATGTACGACAGTAGCCAGTCTCGAAATGGGACCTGTACCTTGAACTGTATCTCTATAAATAACGCGACTGAGATATCGTGAAACTGAGATTCTTATCCCATAAAACTGAGCGATTGAAATGACAAACTGCAAAATCCATACAAATGAACACAATAATATGGATTTTATTGAATGCAGTTTGTAAGTTGGTGTATTCTCTTTAGTTTTGGAACCCTTTATGTGATCTTGATAAATTCATCTCTAGTTTTGCAACTTTTCTCAATGTCACCATGTCTGCTCTTGCGAATATTTCTCAATCTGATATTATAAATTATGCTTGCATCATGTCAGCTTTACTTTGATATTCTGCTTCTTCCTCTTGTGTTGGAATTATAGTGCCTAGTGCGTTCCCTTCATAAGCTCTGCCCGCAACCGGGAATTCTCCAATTCCAACTCTTTTAATCTGCGGTTGGCCTGCTTGCTCTCGTAGACTCTGGCTTCTCTTTCAGACTTCCATCTGTTCCAAAGTTCGTCCATCCGCATCCTTGTACGGGGAGACTCGGTGCCAGTTACATCTGATATATCTTCCAGCTCCACTTGTTTCGTCAAAGAGTCGTTCAAATTATTGAGCTCATCTATTCTGCCGTGAAGCTTCTCGACGTATTCTTTGTTCTGGAGATTTCCTTCGGATTCTTTGAGCAAGAGCTTAACATGGTCATTCACAATCATTTCCACTGCCCTTGCAAAATAATTGAAAATCGATCTGTGAACCTCTCTCATGTAATTAGTATCTGTATTGTCCCATGCATTTTCGTCCATTTTTGCAAGCTTTTTGCTCAATGTTTCGATCTTTCGAGTAGGATCCTTGACAGAAGCATCATCTGCGATCTTATTAAAAGACTTTAAAAGCTTTTGAAATTCGAGCACATCCACAGATAAGAGTTCCTTGAACTGGTATTCCAATAAGTTGAATTTCTTAACCACATCTGAGTTCTCGCTACTTTCACCGACAGTAAGTGCAGTTACCTTATCAGTAAGACTTCGTATTGTCGACTGCAAGGACAGTTTATCGTTTGATAACGACTCCACTTTATATGCAAGTCTTATGTTTTCAGCCTTCAAAACTCTTTGCTTTTCCACTGCTATGTCTAAATCTTTTCTAGATTTTTCTGAGACTTTTTCTTCGGCCTTAAGAACCATGAGGTCTTGTTGACCACGATGCAATTGGTTGGTGAGAGATGAAATTGTATTCGAAGAGTCATCCTGTAACTTTTTGTATTTTTCTGTCACCTCATTAAGCTCTTCGTGGAGGTCACTTAATGCTTTGTGCGACTCAAGTAATTCACCTTGAAGTTCATTTTCATTCCTCAAGTCTCTTGTTAAAGTAGTAGTGGATACATCAGTGATACTTCCATTCCTTGGGTGACTCTTGGAAAACTCCTTGAATTCATTCACCTCCATTTGCAATTTATCGATAACCTTTTGGTACTCGTCAAATTTAGCATCGACAGCACTGTTAATTGCGCTCAATTTTGAGTTCTCGCTCTGAAGTCTGGATATTTCGTCTGAAAACTTGAAGGCTTCGCTCTCTTGGACTGTTGCACATAAATCATGGAATTTCTTCGTTATGATGCTATTGCTAGACTTGATCCTATTGGTATTTTCGATTTCTTCCTTTAAATCTCTCTCTAGCTTTGCTGTTTCTTCTTGTTGATTGGTGAAGTTCTTTTCTAACTCATTGATAGAGGATATCAATTCTTTAATTATGCTGATGTGGTTTGCGGTTTCTTCGAGATCGACGGAATGGGGAGGGGTGGGTAAGACTTTCACTGGGGAAACCAATAATTCGCTAAATTCGAAGCTGATGACCTGGAGCTTCATTTGCAAAGGCCGGCTGGATGAAGAAGTTTCCATGCATCTTGCAAGCGCTTCTTTGGTCTTAGAGTCTGTTTTAGGGTTCAGCATCAAGACCTGAAGAATCTGGTTGACTATTTGAGTGCAAGATTCGATGTATTCGTTCAACAGATGGATTTGGGTTTCTTTTGCTTGCAATTGGACTTGGAACGCCTCGAGGTTCTCGTACAAGTCCTCGTTGAGTTTATAAATCTCGTCGTAATTCTGCAAGAGGTTATTGTAGTCAGTTTCAAGTTTGGTGTTTTCATCTGACTTGAATGCAGTGAGCCCATTGAAGGTGTTCTGGAATTGAGTGAGCTCCTTGACGTCCAAAAAGTCGGTATCGGTTTTGTTCCCAGATCGGCTCTTATCGATCAAATTCTGGAGGAATTGCTTGAAGAACTTGATCTGGATGCGGTAGCCAGTGATCTGCTTGTTGAGGTCGTCGACCTTGGAGGAAGTGGATGCGTCCTGAGGCTGAAATGAGTTGCGCAGTGTGATGCTGGCCTTGGCGACGTGGGTGGGGTGGAAGTTCATCAGGGACTCTTGGGGGACGTAGGATGAGCGCAAGCGTCTCCATGAGGTCTTGGGACGGGTAGCACTTTGGGCCATGGGCTTTTCGAAGCTAATGTCGTGGTCCAACTGGGCGTTGGTGTCGTTGAGACGGGTCGTATCGATGGTGGAGTTGTGGAAGTCGAGTTCGGTGGAGGTTTGGGGGTCTGGATGATTGGAGTTGTGAGGGCCTGACTGCTTCGAGGTACTTTGAAGTCCCTTCTTGGAACTGTGATCCCCCTTAATAATACTGTGATCTCCCTTTTTAGCACTGTGAACTTCTACCTTCTTGTAATTGTAGAGAACATCTTTCTTGGGAGTACCGTAATGGTCTCTTTCCTTGGAAGGACTGTTTCCTGTCTGCTTAGGAGTTTCTCCCGTGGCTCGGAGGTTGGCAAGCGACTCTCTCAAGGACGCGATGCTGGCATCCATGTCGTCCAATTTGCTGGTTTCCGACGCCTCGTGGTCGTAGGTTGAGTTGAGATGGCTGGTGTTGTGGTCCGAATGCGTAGGGGTGCCGTGATACGAGAGGTGTGAATCAGAGGCGTCCTGATAGTGGTCCGAACCGCTTTCCACGCCGGTATCGCCCGCAGATTGTGCAAGTAGCGCTTTCAGAAGCTCAAGCGGAAGCGGATCTTCTAGGGTCCTCAGACTGGCGATCTCGGGATCGGTGATGAAGGGACTCGATGCCGAGTCTTCACTGATAGTGGAGAGGTCTACTCCGCGAGATCCACCAGTTTGTTCATTGGAGGAGGCCCTGTACGGTGTATTTGAAGTGCCATGTGGGTCTGGAGAGGCCGAGCTGACCATTGTAGAATGACACGTGCAGGCTGGCGAGGTTTGGTGGACGTGTTGGGTAGGAAAGTGGGATGTTATGTATTAGTTTCAGATCTGTGATTTGTTTTGAAGTCGCGTAATGAGGAACCAGAGACCACAACAGCAGGCAGAATAGGGGGCTCGGCGGCCTGGTTTGGGGGGTGTTGTGGGGCCAATTGGGGCTGGGGACCTGGAAGAGGAGGTAGTTGTCAATTGCTGGACAAACGCGGCTGGCGGGGGTGGTTTTGAAGGGTGTTGAATTAGACGAGCGAATGTGGAGAAGATAGAAAGAAGAGAAGAGAGAGGGAAGAGGGAAAAGGATAAAGGGGAGGGAAAAGAGTGAAGAGATGGAATTCAAGGTAGAAGGGTGGGAATGGTCGAGGATGTACAATGAGAGATGTAGAGATGGTAGGATGAAGTAAATTCCTGGAAGTGGGCTATCGCAGTGTTACAGTACTACTGCCTCTTTTGTGTGAACCAGAGTAGACTAATAATTATAGTCAACGTAGACACCAGGGGTAGGGGAATTCAGTACTCCAAGGAGAGTCTATATTTTCTACTGAAAGGCCCAACTGAATGCTGTAGTAGTTAGGGCAATAATGTACTTATTTGTGGTAGAAGATTGATATTAATTGATGGTGCGAGGTGTGAATTGGAAGTGTTGTCTAGTCATCTGAACATGTTACCAAATTATCGTGATTCAAATACTTGCACACTCACATAACTATAACACTTTAACGAGTGAATATTCAATTACTATTTTATTCCTCGCCCTTAATTTAAACAATTCTAATTAATTGGGGCATAGACTTTTATATTCAAACATTCCAATATTCACATATATAGTATATAATTTGAGAAATAGGGGATGTTAATGAGAGGGAAATGGGTCTGTTTACTGAATTCGCTTCACTCTACTTCGTAATGAGATGGGGACGAACGAAGTATCAGAACTATTACAAAAGTTTAGTTCTATTATGGTATAAATGCTGTCCATGTTCCAATATGTTTTTGTATTTGATCTGATGTAAACATCAAACGCCTTTAAGAAAACTACTTAGAAACTCTCCAAAGGTTGCTCTGATTAACCAGTAGAACATGTTTAATGAAACATAATCTAGCAAGATTGCAGAGTGATTTCTTTAGAATAGTCCACTTCTTGAGCGCAATTTCACATACTTCCAAATAAAATTGCTTCATTCAGCCATTTCATTTTACATTTCTTCATTTTTCTCGTGTTTTAACTATGTCTAGGACTCCATAGCCTCGTCGTCGTCGCCTTCGTCCACTTCAGCGAGCTTTCTGGCTTCGTCCACCAACTCCTGGGGCACAAATTGATGCAAACCGCCTGTCTCCTCCTTGGAGACCCAGGAGATCTCCAATTCGTAGTCCTTGTCCTTGTTGTCCTCGTGGGCCTGGTGGATGATCTTGGCAGCCACGTTGACCGCTTCCTTGACGGTCAATTGCTCGTAGTCCAACTTCTCCAACTCGGACTTGGCAGTCTGACGGCCCTTACCGGTGGCAGCGCCGGAGTAGCCCCAGCAGGTGCCGCTGGGCTCAATCATGTAAAGGTGAGGGCCATTGTCGTCCACACCACCCACGATCGACACGATACCAAACGGTCTGACCGAGTTGTAACAAGTGTAGTTCTGAACGTAGATGCCCAAACGGTCCATCAAGTGGGGCACCGAGATGGGCGTCTTGTATATGGACTTGAACGACTGGGCCTCCTCACGGCCCCGGTTCACGAAATGGCGCCCGTCCGGCAAGAGCCCGGAGTACACCACTCCCACGTGTCTATCCACCGTCTGTATGCGCTTGTTTCTGCCTGGAACCAACAACTTGGAATTTATGATCTTTTCCACCGCCAACACCACGCCGTCCTTGCACTTGATACCGATGGACGTGCCTCCGTTCTCGACCGCCTTCATGGCGTATTCGACCTGGAAATTTCTTCCGTCTGTTGTTAGTACTGGCTTCGATGGCCTGGGGTGCCAATTGGGCCCTTGGAGCTCCTGCTGGAGGACATTCTTGCAATATCTGCTCCCATGCTCTGTTTCTTTTCTGTTACGTACCTGGCGAGAAAACACTGTTGGACAAGTCATAGCCGGTCCCGATAGAAGTCTGGAGTTAGTAGGTGGTTCTGGGTTCGGGATTGGGCCGTTCTGGGGCCGATTCACATACCATTGTAGAGAAGAAGTGGGATGTATGTGTTGCCACCGGTATCAAGAAGGCAAAAGTAATCGACGGCGGTCACGTGACCCGCACCCTACAGACGAGTCTTGGGCCTAGCATGTCTCCCATGGCTGTCCTGTTGAAATGGCCGCTTCTCGGCGTGATAGTACGTTTCTGACACCTTGGTTGCACTCGTGTTGGTGCAAGGACCACGCTCCCGAAATTTCGAGTCAAAAAGACCCCGGGAAGCCCTCCATGTCGCGCCCTTCCTCGCACCATCACCACCCATCTCCACCAATACTAACCCCAGATTCCGTGTGCCCTCATCGGGTTCTTGGGCTACGGCGCCCACTACTTCGTGTTCTCCAAGCACATGCTGCGGAACGGCCAGATCGCCTTCCAGGCCGCCCTCTCCATGATCTGGGTGTCGTACTACTTGGCCATCAAGATGCCCCCCGGGTCTCCTCCCGCCAACTTCGAGCCAAGGCCCGGTGAATGGCGCCGCTGGTGCAAGAAGTGCGAGAACTACAAGCCAGAAAGAGCCCACCACTGCAAGAGCTGCAATGTGTGTGTGTTACAAATGGACCACCACTGTCCATGGACCTACAATTGTGTGGGCCACCGCAATATGGGCCACTTTTTACGGTTCTTGGTGTGGGTGATGGCAGTCACGGGCTATTCATTGATAGTCTTGGGCCGCTTGGCCTACGGGTTCTACCAGGACCGCCATCTCCCCTCGTATTTGATCGACAAGAGCGAGTTGGCCGCAGTGGTGGTGCTCTTGCCCTTGGTGCTCTTCGTGTTCACCACCATTCTGGTGCTCTTTGCCCGTTGCATCGTCACCTGGGTCATCCGGGGCATGTCCCAGATCGAGGTTTGGGAATGGGAACGGATCGAGCAGCAATTCCACACCGAACGCATGTGGTCTCGCATCCGCCTGAACTACTTCCAGCTCCACGGCATCCCCATGCCGGAATTGACCCTGTGGAACGAGCTGGAAGTCCGGCTCCAGATGGAGGAGCGGGATCTCATGGAAGAAGAAGAAGAAGACGATTCGCAAGGGTCTGGCCAGAATATTCAAGAGAGCCTACGGGGAGACCGCCTGTCATACGAAGCAGAAAACCCTGTGGTTCCAGTGAATTTCACTCCTGATGACGTTGTTTTCCCATATGACCTTGGAATGTGGCAGAACCTCGTTGAGGTCTGGGGCTATCCTTGGGAATGGCTTCTTCCGTGGACAGAGCCTCGGACCAGTGGTTCGTTTCCTAAAAAAACCAGCTACCTCGACGAGGACCAGCTCAACTTGCCGTGGCCTCCGGATGGAGGCCACCAGCAGCACGGCGACTTCTCCAATGACACCAATACCGACATCGAATTGTCGGACTACAGAAATATCAGCTTGTTGAGAAAACGGCTCGATCCTCGCTCTGTCATGGACAGATCCCAGTGGGGAAACGACTTTGGTGAGAGATTGGATGATTTCGGCGTGGACTTGGATGCCGAAGACCCCCAAAATGAAGTACTTGTACCCATATCCCAGAATTCCCTGGTCCATACGGTCAAGCAGAGAATGGCATCTCCAGTGAGAAATTCCGGTGCATCGGGCCAAAGTGCTCCAAATTAAATCAAAATATAACATTCATACATAAGATTCTTCGACTCTGTAGCCACACATGAGAGTATTTCGGGCGAACTGCTAATAAATGTGGTTAGTATCCAATCAGAACTAAGCAGGTGCCGATGAATAAGTAGTTAAATTCCTAGTCTTGGCCAAAGTTGCGAATTCAACCATTTTGAGCCTGCTTAATCTAATTCAATCCGATTATGACCCAGTTCGTGCTCTGATCCATACCCTTGTAAACTGTCCAATATTTGTAGGTAAATTTCCAATTATTCTTAGTGCAATTGTCCCGCCCTGTTGGCATTATGTAAATTCTCCAAAACTGTCGCTTTCATGTATGTTGAAATTTTCATTATCATCAAATGAATTATCCAAATGTGATAATTCTGGTGGCTACCTGTTACTAACTCTAAAGCTCAGCAATTGCGAAATAAGCTTGGTCATAGTTGATTGAAATTGAAATCTAGACGGCTACGTACAATCTCCAATTCTCCAAAAATCTGAATTGTCGCTATCTAATAAATTATCCTATTGTCACTATCAAGTAAATTGTAATTTTTCCTACTTGACGCAAATTCTCGAATCCTGACCTTGGGAAAAACCAGACCAGTTCAATATGCTGGTTCAATTATCTGATTCAGACTATCAAGTACAATCCAAGTCATATCAAGCTGATCTACTGATATCACGTGAATCATCCAGGTATCGATTTCCCTCTATTCTGTGGCTATCTAATGAATGTTCTAATTTCTAATGTGAGCTCTTTGTCTACTTGGTGAGTTTCCTACTATTCGCAAATTTCCCAATTCTCTACTTAGTGCAATTCTCCATTCTGACTCTCGAGGTAAAATCTTGGGCTCTTCTTTCCACGTAATAGTTTAATTCTACCAAATCGACTCCGAGCCTTTCTTATTATTGTCTCAATCAATCGTATCTCGTAAAATTCATGACGATATGGAACTCCCACTTGCCCCATATTCTACCTCTACATCACGTGAATTTTCACCCTCAGGTTCTATCAATTGACCCATCCACTCCACTCCACTCACTCACTGCCCTTACTCACTCCATTCACTCCCTAACGCCTCGCTACTCTGGTATTGGCACTGGTGCCAATAACGAGGGCTTCTTTCCCATTCCAGCAGCTTCGCCGCCTCTTCAGGGGATGTGTATTCCACGTGACGGACCAGGCTCTCACCACAACATATCACGTGGGAAGTGGTGATCCAGTTATTGAACTGCACCATTTGCCCCTCAATTCACCACTATATAAGAAGGTTGCAGCCAGGTAAATTGGTATCCTCGCAGGACCGTATCTAATCCGCTCAATTCCCATGCCTGAACACACCACCTTGAGATTGGGCTCTACCGCCCCCGACTTCACCTCCGAGACCTCCAATGGCCCCATCTCGTTCCACGAGTACATCGGCAACAACTGGGTCGTGTTGTTCTCGCACCCTGACGACTTCACCCCAGTGTGCACCACCGAGTTGGGTGCGTTTGCCAAGTTGGAGCCAGAGTTCGCCAAGAGGGGCGTCAAGTTGATCGGTTTGTCTGCCAACAACACCGACTCGCACAAGGCGTGGATTCGCGACATTGATGAGGTGACAGGCTCCAAGTTGACCTTCCCCATCATTGCCGACCCCGAAAGAAAGGTCGCACACTTGTACGACATGATCGACTACCAAGACGCCACCAACGTGGACGACAAGGGTGTGCAGTTCACCATCCGGTCCGTGTTCATCATCGACCCCAACAAGAAGATCAGATTGATCTTGGCCTACCCTGCTTCTACTGGTAGAAACACGGCGGAGGTGTTGAGAGTGGTGGACTCGTTGCAGACCGGTGACAAGCACAGAGTCACCACCCCAATTAACTGGGTTCCTGGAGACGACGTCATTGTGCACCCCTCGGTGTCCAATGAGGAGGCCAAGACCTTGTTCCCCAAGTTCAGAATCATCAAGCCATACTTGCGTTTGACCCCCTTGGAGTCGGAGCAGAAGTAGGTATGTATGAATTTATTGAAGCACAGAAAATTGTAGACTGGAGAATGTAGAAGGAGTGAAAAATGATAAATTATTGAATAATTTAGACCAACATCATTCAATTGGAGAGGTACACTGGGAAGTCATTCAATTGGTGTCAATTCTTTATTAGTTGAATCCCATGGGAAGAACACTAGAAAATTCTGATAAATTAAAGGCTTTCAAGATTTGGCCTGTTCGAGAGATTCAATGGCAGGAAATTTCAGCCTGTTCATCAATTGAGCGTATTTCTTCAAATTGCACTGATGAACCAATTCATTCTGTCTGTCAGTGATGTTACTACTATGATTTTCAAATATTTAAGCTAGCCAACCTCTTTCTTATCTTTTTGTGGGGTAAAAGCGTCTTTCTGAGATGCTGGAATTGTGGCTCAATGCGTTGCACGAACTAGTTCTGGTGCATGTTGGTGAAATTAGAACTCAGTAAGAAAAGTCCTGCTGTTACTGTTGCTGCTACTTCTGTAGTCATGTTCCTTTGTTAAATGCTCAAAGCCTTGAAAGGAGTAAGATTGAAGACGGCGGAATTAATATTTTGGAGTCCTTCGTTACCGTGGCTTATCAACAATTCCTCCACGTGTTACTCATAGCCAGCATTATCGACCACTTGGTCGCTTCCATAAACACACGGGTCCAGTGACACGGGTCCAGTGGACAGCTCTGTCTATATGCGCATGTTGTAACAGAGAATAGCGATATTTGAAAACAAATCGGGTATTTTATTCAATTCTTCTGATGTAAATTCCTACGACTGAACCAGAAGGTACACTTCCAGGTACCGCTTGACTTAGGAGACATCAACAGACGTGGCCATCGCTGACAAATAGAAGTGTTGAAGTGTGATTAATAGGCTCAATTGCGTCCTCGTAAAGATTAAATTGATTTGAAACTAGCGGTGTTCACCAATTGTGATTAATAAAGATTCGAATACTCATGTCTAATTCCCTTAAAGCTTTTTAATTCTACTAATTTAAATTGGCTGGAAGAGATTTAGTAATTTTTCCGCCTGTCTCTGACTAATGTTGTGATTGTTTTCAAGTTAGTATCTTAAGGATTGAGCCATTTATTCAATAATAGAGAAAGAATTAATTTACATTCAGAGTCAGAGCTATTACAAATAATACGAATTTGCGGAGGTCCGAACAAATTTCATGAACATTTCAAATCTTCCAACTTTACGCAATAATAACCTATTTGCTTCTTTCAAGTTGGTAGTATTCACAGCACCTCGGTCCAACTCAATTTCCTGGTGATAGGTTTCACTCGTCCGAAGTTGCACTGCTCAACAGAATTCAAGCTAAAATGTACCGCAAACTTAGGAAATAGGTTTGAGAAGGAAGAATTACCGATAAAAAAAATAGCGAGAAGGTCACAGTAGGTTAGGTTATTGCTCCTCCTAAGTATGTTTAGTTGAATACTGAGGCATTTCAGTTGACCAAAACTACCAATGGCAAGTTGGTAATAGATTTTTGTCCTACGGAGGGGCAAATTAGGCGTAAAAATTGCGCCGCTAAAAGTAAACCGGACCTAACAGTGACCTTTGAAAAGAGATCAGGACAAATGCTCTTTTGCTACCCTGAAATTACTGTAGAAACCACAAGGCTTATTCCAGGTGGAATTGCGTTCATCGATGGTTTTCTTGCCAAACCAGTGGTGCAAACTGAAGATGATGGCGAAAATTATCCTTCCTCCCAAATAGATTAATAGAGAACACTAGAAATGAAATGTAACTGCTGGTGACTTGAAAACCGAAAAGATCCAAGTAGAAAGTATAATGTAATTCTCACATTCATGGGTGAAATATGTCTGGAATAAAGGCAATAATTAGTCTACAGGAGCGTAATTGTCCCCGATGTCTTTATTCTGTTGGGAAAATACGGAACCTCCGTGGTCGTTTCTATGCAGAAGGGGTTCTTCTATGGACAGGGTTCACGATCTCTATCTCAATTGCCGAATCCCAGCAAGCAGCGGGGTTGCAAAATTCTCGGTCAAATTTGAAAATCCAAAAGCGTTGAACTTCTTTCCTTTATTGGTGATGATGCCAGAAGGACTAGCTTTGGTAATTATCCATACCCTTAAAATAATGCTTGGAAAATGCCGTAGTTGTGCACACTTCTTCGCGGGATGTTTTTTATTGTCTTTCTTGTTTGGAAAGGGCTCAGTTCACTTCGGTAAACCTTCCACCTGGAAAGAAATTCTTGATGGGGTATAACCAGCTGCAGGTCCGGTATAATGTTTGACATATGTCATGAAATGATTGCGAGGTCGAAGTATTTTTAGCTAGTTGCACGCAGGTGTTGGAATTTTGGTGTATTGTTCGCAAAATTAGCATTAACCAGAGCTTATAGTTGCAAATGAAGCGCAATTCATGAACCAAAGAGCAATTTCGTCCGTCAACTGTGGAACTCACAGACATAGTGTAATTTCACCACCAGCGAAGTACTTTTCAAGATGACATATAAAGCACCAAAATCCTCCACTACATCACACTCAACACATCATGCTCTCAACACATCATGCTCCCCCTCTCTGATCGTAACAGTCCTTAGTGTCATCTCGACTGCTGTTGCAGTCGGTCACTCCGCACACGCATACACCGAAGGTATTGCCAAAAACCTTGAAGGAAAGTTCGTCAAGATCACCCAAGACTTCACTATCATCGATGGACAGTACCACGGAATCTTCTACGCTGGAGCCTTTTACTTAGAGCATCTGCTGCCTCCCATCTACATTGGGTTGCAACCTCGTGATCCGGGAGTGACGAACCACTTGGCCTTCAGTGGCTTCGGACCCGGATTTTCTACCGATCACCCCAACTGTCACAATGGAGCCGATGACGGTGAAGGCATCTCTTGTGCCCTCGATTATCCTTGGGAATTCAACAAGACCTACACTGCTGAGATTGTTTTGACGGGTACCACTGCCGACGGGAATCGCACCTGGACTGGAAGTCTCATTGACAAGGAGACTGGCACCAAGATTGAAATCGGTCGGTTCACCTCCCCAGCCCACTTGGGTTTGTTTGGATCTGTTAACACTTCTTTTGACGAAAACTACGATTGGCACTGGGACTGTATCCCATATGGTAGGGCCAGGTTGAGCTTCCCAACTTATTCCACCGCTGATGGTCAAGTGGTACAAAGTAAACTCCTGTACTTTGACTTCCCTGATTACGAGCCACTCGACAAATGTGCTTCAAAAGAAGCACCCAATCAAAAGGCTATTCTTGTGCCTGGAGGATTCGAGTTTATTAATGGATTTCGTCCCAAACCTGCTGGAGTAAACTGAATGTGAAACAGTAGTTTAGTGCAGAATAGACCATTTTATGGCCATTGAAATAAGACAAGCTAGCTGTTAATAAGATGAAACTAACCTAGTATTTGTAAGATGCTCTCTGTTTACGAATATTTCAATAGCTTATGCTTAATGAGAATATACATAAGCTGAGTATTAGTTCATGTTAGTACCTCTTTTTTCTTCTATTTTCAAGCAATCCGTAGGGTAACTACAGTGAATTGACCCATCTCTCACTTTAATCGATTCCACTAAAGGCATTTTTACGAGAAGTAACTTCTGGAGGTCGAATGTAAACCAATAAGTTGATACAACCAGTGATTTTCAACGCAGCTTTCAATCAATTTAATTTAAGAAATACTGTCTTCGACTGGTTGACGTTTTTCTGCTACAAAGCCCTCAATTGAAAGGTAAAAATCCAAAATCGCTTGATAAAAGAACGACGAAACACTAGGACTTGTGCATTCTTGAAGACAATCATTGCTCGGTTCATTCGAATTGTCACTAGTGAGCTGGTTCGGACTGCACTTTGTGGGTATTCAATTCATCATGTTTTTGACTTCAAGCTTACTTATCCCAGCGAGGTGAGTAGGACATAGTTGGTAGGAAATATACTCGAAAATGATATAGGGCTTCGGTCGGAATAGCATCTGAATACGCCGGAGTGCATTGTTAGAATCGAAGTGTATTATTCGCTGAATTCTGCTGTTACGGAAAAATCATACTTCGATATTCTAGGAAATTCTCGAGCTCTAGTTCAAGCTGGCTGATAGCTACACTGGCGTGGAATTACTCCACAAAACTGCAATTTAGCGGCATTTCATGAAACCCTTCACCTATAGTCCGAAGTGAAAAATGTGAAAAATGTGAAATATTCGCTCTTCTCACCTACTTATGCATCTTGCGACTACAGCCGCCCTGGTGGGGCTATTCCAGCCACGGCCCGGCCTTCTCCTATGCTGGTCTTTCCTTCCTAAGCGCCAATTTCGCATGGAACAAAGCCCTTTTCCTGGTGCTGGTAATTGTTCCATTTCGCAGACTCCTATTGTCCTGTGACATCACCGGGGCACGCCCCAATTATACCCCAATTACATTGGCAAGGCCGCAGTTTCGCCCCTTGAGGCGAGGTTCCCCCGAAAGCCGCAGGTGGGAGATTGGCAGAGCTCCAAATGGTTTGCAAATGGCCTAAATGGACTGTCTTTGAATGGTATCTTAATTTGCAAATATTCACTCATTTTCGCAAATGCTTCAATTTTCTTACCTTACTACTTGTAGCTTTTATCAATATTGGTAGCTTCTTTTATTATTGGCTTTTAATATGCTGGCAGAACCCGGTCCCACCGACATATATTACTATAGTACATATATTACATTCATTACAACCCCATCTGGGAGTCCCCGTCGTGCTGGAGGTGCGAGTAGTCAAATTCTTCCGACGCTTCGTTCATGCCAAAGTAGTTTTCGTGCTCCTGCTCGAACTGGCCCGGGAGCAATGGGGGGGTGCCGGCACCGGGCCCCATGCCCCGATATCCGTCCACTACGTACATCTCGGCTTCGTCGCTGGGACTGAGCTTGATGGAGGGCTGTTGCAATTGGTGGCTGTGGACATTGGCTGGGGACTGGTTGTGGAGAGAGTTGAACTGGGGGTTTGGGGGCTGCTGGAGCAGCTGCTGTTGCTGTTGATGCTGTTGCTGTTGCTGTTGGTACTGCTGGCTCTGTTGGTGCCCGCTGTACAACGATTGCGGCGTCGACGGCATGTACTCGTCGGCCGATGCCGCAGGCATCTCAGGCTCAGCTTTGGCGAACGAGATGTCCTCGAAAGACACGTCTTCGAACTTGGTGACTTCTTCGCCCCGGTCGTTCATATACTGCCGGAGCGAGCCCCAAGGCGTGATCTTGACAATGCCTCCCTCCGGATGGGTGTATACGGGCCATTCGTCCGAGGTGGTGTACTGCTGTGAAGGAAGGTCGCCATTGCGGGTCTTTTTGGCGTGGTCTGCATCGGGCTGGTCTCGTTTTCTTTTGGCGAAGCTCATGGCAGGCGAATGAAGGAAGGAAGGAGCAAGCGAGGGAACGTGAATGTGCAGCACAAAGGGGGAGAGAAGACGAAGGGTGGGCGCTGGGGAGATACGCACTGGGGTACTGCGAGGGAAGGGAAGAGCTTGGGGAAACGATTTTTCAGGAAATGGCGGGAATATATATTGGCGCGGCCGTCACGTGCAAGAAGTGATAGATTCACGTGCTATTTATCACGTGTATGTAGAGCGCGTGTGACAACTAACGGAAAGTCTGGTGTGTCATGTGATACCATACACGTGAGCTTTCACATGATGAGGGTGTCCCAGCTACAGCATCACGTGGAGTACCCTTCGTGGTCACGTTGGAGGACGCACGTGACTGTTCACGTGTGAAGAACCTCTTCAAAACACGTGCAACCCATCACGCTCTTTTCCCTTCTCATTCACGTGCCTGGGCGCACGTGACTTTTCACCGTCCAATAACGCTCGTCGCTTTCAAATCCAAAAATTTGTTTCACCAAATACCCATCCCCAATGTTAAGAGCTACCACCTTCAGGTCCCTCGGCAGAGTCGGCAGATCCAGACACCTCAGTGTCGCCTCCACCCTCAGAGCCTCCGCTCCTTCGTCCGAGCCCAAGCCTTTCCAGACCGCATTGGGCCTCCCAGCCCAGCGCTTCTCTGGCGAGCCTGGCACCTTTGGCAAGACCACTTTCTCCGAAGTGATGGACGAAGTCGACATGGTTTGGGGCCGTGACGATGACCCCAAGAAGGTCGAGAAGCAGAACTCCAAAATCAGACATTTCACTATAAATTTTGGTCCCCAGCATCCAGCCGCCCACGGTGTGTTGAGATTGATTTTGGAGTTGCACGGTGAGGAAATCGTCAGAGCCGACCCCCACGTCGGTTTGTTGCACAGAGGTACCGAGAAGTTGATCGAGTCCAAGACCTACATGCAAGCGTTGCCCTACTTTGACAGATTGGACTACGTCTCCATGATGACCAACGAGTTGGTGTTCGCGTTGGCTGTGGAGAAGTTGCTCAACGTGGAGGTCCCATTGAGAGCCAAGTACATCAGAACGTTGTTCGGTGAGATCACCCGTGTGTTGAACCACTGTATGTCCGTGTTGTCCCACATTATGGATGTCGGTGGTTTGACCCCTTTCCTTTGGGGTTTCGAGGAGCGTGAGAAGTTGATGGAGTTCTACGAGCGTGTTTCCGGTGCCAGATTGCACGCCGCCTACTTCAGACCCGGTGGTGTGTCCCAGGACTTGCCTGTCGGCTTGTTGGACGACATCTACATGTGGGCCACGCAATTCGGAGACAGAATCGATGAAACCGAAGAATTGGTCACCGACAACAGAATTTGGAAGGACAGAACCATTGGTGTTGGTGTGGTCACCGCCGAGGACGCCTTGAACTACTCGCTCTCCGGTGTCATGTTGAGAGGTTCTGGTATTCCTTTCGACATCAGAAAGTCCCAGCCCTACGACGCCTACGACTTGGTCGACTTCGACGTCGCTGTCGGCTACAACGGTGACTGTTACGACCGTTACTTGATCAGAATGGCCGAGTTCAGACAATCCTTAAGAATCATCTTCCAATGTATAAACGACATGCCCGAGGGCCCTGTCAAGGTCGAGGACTACAAGATCTCGCCTCCCTCCAGAGCTGCCATGAAGGAGGATATGGAGACCTTGATCCACCACTTCTTGTTGTTTACAAAGGGTTACGCCGTTCCCGCCGGTGAGACCTACACTGCCATCGAGGCCCCCAAGGGTGAGATGGCCGTCTACGTCGTTTCTGACGGTTCGGAAAGACCATACAGATGCAAGATCAGAGCCCCAGGTTTCGCTCACTTGGGTGCCTTTGACCACATCTCTAGAGGTAACTTGTTGGCTGATGCTGTTGCCATCATTGGTACCATGGATTTGGTGTTCGGAGAAGTCGATCGTTAATCCAGTCCACGTCCAATGCAAACTATGCATTCCCTACTGCACTATTCATAAGGTACCCTGAGCTTTCCGGTTACCATTCTGCCTTGACCGGCGCCTCATAGCCATTGGCCTGCGCTGGTGGCTCTGTCATTCTATAATATTGAACTTTATACAAGTCAAATCTGATTGTCTGTAGATCTCGTCGAAGATGACTGGTATGAGCCTGTGGCTCTGATTCTATAATATTAAGCTCTACACTTCCAATCTAATTAAAAATGCTGTAGAGTAGGTAAAGGGAGCTTCCTGCGCCTCCTAGCACCATGAATGCCTTGAACAAAGGGTTTCCGTCATCATCGAGTCGTGATTGCTGTGGACCCTGGTACATGTACTGGGTATTTGGTTTGGTATGGCTCGAACTGGAGTGAAATGTGCCTGTGCTTCTTCCTCTTGGTGCATTGCTATTATGGCCAGACGACGGCGAATCACTGTGGTGAACGTGCCGCATAAGGTGTTTGGTAATGAGTTCTTCACTGATCTTCTCCCCCAGTTTTCCAAGTTGGTCCAAGATGCGCTGTCGCGTATCTTCTGGGATGTTTCTGGTGATGATGCGTTGCTCGAATTTCAAGTTGCGAAGCAAGTGTTCGTTGTAGTCAAAATGGGGCACATCGAAGCGGTCACCGTGGTTCTTGTGCTGTCCAGAAAAGGTCGAATGGCCTGATGGGTCGTATCCTTCCCCGTAATGCACTCTGTGTCGCTTGGTGTTGAGACCTGAAGCAGTATACTCAGTATGGCCACTGGCTCTGGATCGAGAGTAGTATTTGGCCTCACCATAGTACTTGTTGTGCCATTCCGAGGCAGGAGACCGTCTTTGCTCGGTCGCTTTGCCGAAATGGCCCCCCGAAACCCGCAATTCGTGATCGTACTGCTTCTTCCTCTTGATATCTTTGAGTACGTCGTATGCCTGAACTATCTTCACAAACTTGGCACTATTGGCCTCTTTTGCCTCGGGACTGAGATGCGAGTTCAAGTCTGGGTGGAGCTTCTTGCTGAGCTTCTTGAATTGCATCTTGATGTCCTTGATCGATGCATTGTGGGCCACTCCTAGTCTCTCGTAATGGGTCATTGAATCGTCACTATTGGAGCTGTAGCTCCTTGTACGGCCCGATAAAGTGCTCCGTATGCATCTAACGGGACGAATGAACATATTGGACCTCTTGAAGGTGATATACACTGGAAGAAACGTGATTTGGAGCCAGTTTCTCTAAGCAATGCGATGTCGGAGTAAGTTTCTGAGTGCGCTTACTGTCAGGTGATAGGAGATAAAGGAACAAGTTATTGGAGAATGACGGGCAATAGGGGGACCATAGGAAGATTATAAAGACCTCAAGGGTGAGTTTATCAATGGGGATATGTTTCAGGGGGCTGGGCGGTACTCTGGAATTTTGAGAACAGGTATCTTGATGGTCTATCGTCTGAATCGCAATTAGAAATGGAATCGTGCTGGAAAAATCGAAATAGAAGGAATCGGCGATTACAAAGGGTGTAACTGTAGTGGAACTAGTTGATCTTCGAGGTTGTTTTATTTCTGTGGGGTTCTGATTCCTAAATTGGGCCCTGGGGGTGTTTTGGAGCAGATCACGGAGTATAATTATTTTGGATTGGTCATGACGTGAAATTTCATGATTAGAGCCTTCAGGAATGTGTCAAAGCTGTTTGGTCCTTCGGTGAGTTTTTCACTAAGATTTATACTTGATCTTCTTGAATAGTATTTTTTCATAAAATATGCAAATATCTTGGTGAAAATGAATTAATTGAGTAAATCTTCCACCCTTAACTTTCCACATACAATTCATAATCGCCGCAAGAAGTACCTACACAGTTGTGTATCTTTTCAGCATTACTCCGCTTAAGTTAGTTACTTGCTACTATTTAAATTAATCATATTTCTAGCTTTGGGGGCTGTTTTCTCTGATTGGCTATGCTCAAAGGTGGATTGAGAGCTCTAGAAGTAGCCAATCACGGTCAAAACTGTCCAACTAAGTATCTGCCCCAAAAATCATTTAATCAATTTCCAATCGTTCACATCAGTTTTATTCTGGTGTAATGATGGCACGTTTGCATTGACACCTCCATAGTAGTAATTCTCCAAAATTTATACATACTGGCACTATCCATAGTCACTTCTTTCAGCAATTCATCCGCGATAGTTTAGTGGCTAGAATTACCGCTTGTCGCGCGGTAGACCGGGGTTC